>OW026519.1:75370190-75970190 GCA_932274085.1 Protocalliphora azurea
AAATAAAAGGCCTAACTTCTGACGATTTCAAATAGTCGATTTAACGATTTTGATGATTTTTTTCTTCAAAAATTGACGATTTTTCAGTAAATTCATCTGGCAACTATGTCTGTACCTACGATTACACTGTAATAATGTTTGCACAATACTATTTAAAAAAATATTAAAATTTATAAAGGAGGGATAAGAATAGGCTTTATAATAGTAGTGTTTACAGCAGCCAATTCCAAATGTAATACAAATTTTGAAATCGCTTTGATAGAAAATTTATGATCGTCAAATTCATTTTCAAAAAATAATTTCAAATCAGGGCGCAATTTTTGAGAACAAACATCCATGGTAGTGTAACAAAAAATTAACGTCCACAGCTAAAGGGTATATAAATGCAGCTTGGATCTAATTAAAAATGTTCCTAGTATAATAATAAGTTCGGTAACGGTATCGGTTACGGCATCACATTTTAAATGGTATTTAAAAGGTATCGTTATTTATAACGGTATAGGTTTCCAACCTTGCGAAAAACCAATCGTTTTAGGCAAAATGACGTATTGTGTACGCAATGAGCCGGCAGCACTGGTTCAAATTTGATCTGGCATTATTACTAAACGAATTGTATTAAGTCGCATTTATAATAGGTGATAGTGGTGGCAAGTACAAGGAATTGCTGCGTTATTTTTTTTATATGAAGTTTGTCATTCCAACTTAACAGTTATTATTTTTTATACATGGAGTTTGACAGACCAATAATCATAAAAATTAATGAACTGTTAAATTGAGGTTACCTTGTAATAATACGCTTTGACAAATACATTATTAGATTCGCCTTAAACGCCGGTTTTATTATTTTGTGTTCGCGGCGATAAACAGGTTGTGAAATTCTCTTTTTCTTTTTTTTTTTTTGTTGAATTTTAGTCAGAAGTTTATTTTTTGCTATAATTCTGTTAAAAGAATAAAATGGAAGTTGAATTGCCGTTCAAAGCTGAATATTCCAAAACTAATAGAGCCAGCTGTAAAGGATGTAAAAGTAAAATCGACCAGGCTGCATTGCGTATTGCTGTTATGGTTCAGGTAGGAATTCCATTAGGTTTTGTAAATTTTTGAATATTAATTTAATATACACTGAATCAAACGAAAAATCGGACATGCTAAAAACATTTATATTAAGAAACATTACAAACAAAATGCCATTTTTTTAACAAAACGTATTTTTTTTATTAAGAAAGATAATTTCGAAGTTATTGATTAGAAAAAAGCAAAACATTTAAATTTTTTTAAAGAAATATTAGTGATAAATAAATTAACTTAGTTTTTTTTTAACTTAAACGGAAAATCGGACCAAGTGGTTAATAACATAAATAAAAACGAACACAAATAAAAAAATAAAATAATAAAGAAAAATTTTTTAGTATTTTGTAGCATTGCCTTTAGAGTCAATAACTTTTTGTAGTCTTTTTTGCATAGAATTAACTAAATTAGCACACACTTCTGGGGGTATTTTCTCCCACTCTGTTTTTAAAGCTATTTTTAATTGACTAATGTTAAACGGATTTTTGTAGACTCTACGCGCTAATTCATCCAACAAATGTTCAATGACATTCAGGTCTGGCTATCGTGGGGGAGGTTTCAACAGTTTAGGGCAGTGATGAATGAGCCATAACTTACAAACTTCAGCTGTATGCTTTGTATCATTATCTTGATAGAAAGAAAAATTGTCTTGTATGTCCAGTTTTTCCGTTGTTCTTTAATATGTTTAGGTAAGCATGTCTGTCCATTTTTCCCATCTATAAATACTAAATTACCTACTCCAGCGCTAGACATACAGCCCCAAACCATCACAGAACCTCCCCCATATTTAACTGTAGCTCTAGTATTTTTTAACTCAAACTCAGTGTTTGGTTTTTGCCAAACAAACCTCCTTCCATCTGACCCATGCAGATTGAACGTGCTCTCGTCTGTATACAGAACCTACATATAAAGACAACTGGAATGTATTTTCTGAAAAAAATCTGAGTTAAAACGTATTCCAAAAATCTTGGTTTTTTTAAATATATTCTTTACCAAACTTCAGGCGTAATGTTTTATTTTTAGGGCTTATAAAGGGCTTTTTTCTCAAAACCCGACCATGAAAATCATGTTTTCTTAAGGTATTTCTAATAGTCTCGCAATAAACTGACTTTCCTATATATGTTTCTACATATTTTTGTAGCTCAACAGTGGATTTTAAGGGATATTTCTTCACCTCAAGTAAAATACGTCTTTCGTCATGATCATTTAAAATCTTTCCAAGACCTTCTTTGTTTTTGTTTTCAACTATATTTTCATTTCTGTATCTTTTACTCATATCATGAACGGTCGACCGACTTCTACTCACAATTTCAGCAATATTTCGTACAGCTTTGCCTTCTCCATACAGTAAAATAACAAGATGCCTCATTTCCACTGTTGTTTGCTTACCTTTTGGAGCCATTTTTATTTTTTGTCGACAAAACCACTCTTAGTTCACAAATAGAATGAAACTAAATTATTTCTTTTTATTCTTGATTGCAAAAATGTGGAAAAATCAAAGCCTGCTTTGCTTGTCCGATTTACCGTTTGACTTTCAAATGTTGATATTTTTGTTTATGAAAGAATATTTTTGTAACGGGATATTAATTCTTGCACATGCTTGCCATATGCATTTACAAATACGCCAAATAAAAAATATTTTGGGATTAGATAAAAAAAAACACATATTTAACTATCTTTTTAAATAAAACAAACACAAGAAAGTCTATATCCGATTTTCCGATTGATTCACTGTTTAATGTAATTATTTTCCATTGATTACTTATGTGTGTGAAGATAAATTCGTAAGTTAAATACGTCCCACACCTCTGTTAAATACGTTCCGCACACTGTTAAATACATTCCACACATTTTGCATTTAAAAAAAAATATTTCTAAAGCAAAAAAACACTTTTAAAAATTAATTTTTATTATTTTATTAAAAAAACATCACAATAAAACATTTTTGGAAAAAAAAAAAACAAAATAAAGAAACATATACAGCATTAGGATATGGTGCAACAAAAATACCTATATTCAGGTCACATTGCGGGCCACTTCCGACAGACCTTAATTGGGTTGTGATATATCACGCGAAAGCTCTAGAGGAGTAGAACTCAAAACTGCACAGCGCATATCCAGTTTCTCAATAAGTCTAAGAAACAGGGGGCCATATTTTGATTTTGGCCATACCTGAATGGGGTTATGGTACATCAAATTAAAGGTCTGGTGGAGTAGAACCCAAAACTGTTTAGACAATATTCACTTATTTCCTCGGGAAGATACTACGAGGGTCGGAACTTTGCGCAAATTCTTATAAATTCACACCTTAATGTGGGGCTTTTTGGACAGACCTGAATGGGGTTGTGATACATCGCATGAAAGCTCTAAGGGAGTAGATTTCAGAACTATACAGGGTATACCCAGTTGTTTCTCAGGAGACATGCTACGAGGGGTGGGATATAATTATTCATATTTCAGACATATATTCCATGTTGTGGGGGCCGGCATTTACGACAGACCTGAACGGGGTTGTGATACATCGGATGAGAGCTCTAAGGGAGTAGATCTCAGAACTATATAGGGTATACCCAGTTGTTTTTCAGGGAATATGCTACGAGGTGTGGATTATAATATCAATATTTTTCAATGATTTATATTTCAAGTTGTGGGAGGGCCATTTCGAAGAGACCTGAATGGGGTTGTGATACATCGGATGAAAGCTCTAAGGGAGTAGATCTCAGAACTATATAGGTTATACGCAGTTGTTTCTCAGGAAACATAATACGAGGGGTGGAATATAATATCATTATTTTTCAATGACTTATATTCCAAGTTGTGGGAGGCACATTTCGAACAGACCTGAAGGGGGTTGTGACTCATCGGATGAAAGCTCTAAGGGAGTAGATCTCAGAACTATATAGGGTATACCCAGTTGCTACGAGGTGTGGAATATAATATCAATATTTTTCAATGATTTATATTTCAAATTGTGGGAGGGCCATTTCGAACAGACCTGAGTGATGTTGTGATACATCGGGTGAAAGCTCTAAGGGAGTAGATCTCAGAACAATATAGGGTATATCCAGTTGTTTCTCAGGAGATATGCTATAATATAATAATAATATAATTATTCATATTTCAGACACAAATATTCCATGTTGTGGGGGGGCGGCATTTACGACAGACCTGAATGGGGTTGTGATACATCGGATGAGAGCTCTAAGGGAGTAGATCTCAGAACTATATAGGGTATACCCAGTTGTTTCTCAGGGAAAATACTACGAGGGGTGGAATATAATATCAATATTTTTCAATGATTTATATTTCAAGTTGTGGGAGGGCCATTTCGAACAGACCTGAATGGGGTTGTGATACATCGGATGAAAGCTCTAAGGGAGTAGATATATGGAATATAATATCAATATTTTTCAATGATTTATATTCCAAGTTGTGGGAGGAACATTTCCAACAGACCTGAATGGGGTTGTGACACATCGGATGAAAACTCTAAGGAAGCAAATCTCAAAACTATGTACGTTTCTATGAATACGTGATACGAAAGTTCGTTCATAATATCATATACATATATCATTCATTCCTCAAGACTTTTTAAAAAATGACAATTTCTTTCTAAAGGTCATCAGATTTTGTTCATTATTTTCTTTCTCGTTATTATTTTTGCTAATTTACTGAAAATCACTATTTTTTATTATAAATTTATATTAATGGTAGAAAAATCTGACAAATTACTAAAATTAAACTATAATGTAAAGGAATTTTAATGATTAACGGCTGTAATGAAGACCAAGTGAGACTTCAAACTACAAAAGGAAATAGTTTATTTAAAAACGCACTCGTAATGCAATTGCAGCTTTACTATGCATTTAGGGGATCTGCTATTTTTAATATTTTTGTTTAGAACACAGAGAAAAAAGTATATAAATCTAAAAATTGTATTCATAGATATTATGAATCGAATGTGACTTTTTTCCCAAACTTAAAAAAAAAAAACGATATAAAATTTTGTTTATAGAAATTATTAAATTGTATATATTAGGAATTTTGCAAAATTTTTTGAAAAAATTTTATTTCATGGTAAATGCTTAATAAATAAACATTGTTTATTATATTCCAAGTTGTGGGAGGGACATTTCCAACAGAACTGAATGGGGTTGTGACGCATCGAATGAAAGCTCTAAGGGAGTAGATCTCAGATCTATATAGGGTATATCCAGTTGTTTCTCAGGAGATATGCTACGAGGGGTGGAATATAATTATTCATATTTTAGACACATATATTCCATGTTGTGGGGGGGGCGGCATTTACGACAGACCTGAATGGGGTTGTGATACATCGGATGAGAGCTCTAAGGGAGTACATCTCAGAACTATATAGGGTATATCCAGTTGTTTCTCAGGAGATATGCTACGAGGGGTGGAATATAATATCAATATTTTTCAATGACATATTCCAAGTTGTGGGAGGGACATTTCCAACAGACCTGAATGGGGTTGTGATACATCGGATGAAAGCTCTAAGGGAGTAGATCTCAGAACTATATAGGGTATATCCAGTTGTTTCTCAGGGAACATACTACGAGGGGTGGAATATAATATCAATATTTTTCAATGATTTATATTTCAAGTTGTGAGAGGGACATTTCCAACAGACCTGAATGGGGTTGTGACGCATCGAATGAAAGCTCTAAGGGAGTAGATCTCAGAACTATAGGGTGTACCCAGTTGTTTCTCAGGGAACATGCTACGAGGGGTGGAATATAATATCAATATTTTTCAATGGTTTATATTTCAAGTTGTGGGAGGGCCATTTCGAACAGACCTGAATGGGTTTGTGATACATTGGATGAAAGCTCTAAGGGAGTAGATCCCAGAACTATATAGGGTATACCCAGTTGTTTATCAGTGAACATACTACGAGGGGTGGAATATAATATCAATATTTTTCAATGATTTACATTTCAAGTTGTGGGAGGGACATTTCCAACAGACATGAATGGGGTTGTGATACATCGGATGAAAGCTCTAAGGGAGTAGATCTCAGAACTATATAGGGTATACCCAGTTGTTTCTCAGGGAATATGCTACGAGGTGTGGAATATAATATAAATTTTTTTCAATGGTTTATATTTCAAGTTGTGGGAGGGCCATTTCGAACAGACCTGAATGGGGTTGTGATACATCGGATGAAAGCTCTAAGGGAGTAGATCTCAGAACTATATAGCGTATATCCAGCTGTTTCTCAGGAGATATGCTACGAAGTGTGGAATATAATTATTCATATTTCAGTCATATATATTCCATGTTGTGGGGGGCGGCATTTACGACAGACCAGAATGGGGTTGTGATACATCGGATGAAAGCTCTAAGGGAGTAGATCTCAGAACTATATAGGGTATACCCAGTTGTTTCTCAGGGAACATACTACGAGGGGTGGAATATAATATCAATATTTTTCATTGATTTATATTTCAAGTTGTGGGAGGACCATTTCGAACAGACCTGAATGATGTTGTGATACATCGGATGAAAGCTCTAAGGGAGTAGATCTCAGAACTATGTAGGGTATATCCAGTTGTTTCTCAGGAGATATGCTACGAGGGGTGGAATATAATTATTAATATTTCAAACATATATATTCCATGTTGTGGGGGGGGGGGCGGCATTTACGACAGACCTGAATGGGGTTGTGATACATCTGATGAAAGCTCTAAGGGAGTAGATCTCAGAACTATATATGGTATACTCAGTTGTTTCTCAGAGAACATACTACGAGGGGTGGAATATAATATCAATATTTTTCAATGATTTATATTTCAAGTTGTGGGAGGGCCATTTCGAACAGACCTGAATGTGGTTGTGATACATCGGATGAAAGCTCTAAGGGAGTAGATCTCAGAACTATATAGGGAATATCTAGTTTTTTCTTCGAGAACATACTACGAGGGGTGGAATATAATATCAATATTTTTCAATGATTTATCTTTCAAGTTATGGGAGGGCCATTTCGAGCAGACCCGAATGGGGTTGTGATACATTGGATGAGAGCTCTAAGGGAGTAGATCTCAGAACTATATAGGGTATATCCACTTGTTTCTCAGGAGATATGCTACGAGCGCTGGAATATAATATCAATATTTTTCAATGGTTTATATTTCAAGTTGTGGGAGGGCCATTTCGAACAGACCTGAATGGGGTTGTGATACATTGGATGAGAGCTCTAAGGGAGTAGATCCCAGAACTATATAGGGTATGTCCAGTTGTTTCTCAGGAGATATGCTACGAGCGGTGGAATATAATATCAATATTTTTAAATGGTTAATATTTCAAGTTGTGGGAGGGCCATTTCGAATAGACCTGAATGGGGTTGTGATACATCGGATGAAAGCTCTAAGGGAGTAGATCTCAGAACTATATAGGGTATACCCAGTTGTTTCTCGGGAGATATTCTACGAGGGGTGGAATATAATTATTCATATTTCAAACATATATATTTCATGTTGTGGGGGGGGGCATTTACGACAGACCTGAATGGGGTTGTGATACATCGCATAAGCTCTAAGGGAGTAGATCTCAGAACTATATAGGGTATACGCAGTTGTTTCTCAGTAAACATTCTATGAGGGGTGGAATATAATATCATTATTTTTCAATGACTTATATTCCAAGTTGTGGGAGGGACATTTCGAACAGACCTAAATGATGTTGTGATACATCGGGTGAAAGCTCTAAGGGAGTAGATCTCAGAACTATATAGGGTATATCCAGTTGTTTCTCAGGATATATGCTACGAGGTGTGGAATATAATTATTCATATTTCAGACACAAATATTCCATGTTGTGGGGGGGCGGCATTTACGACGGACCTGAATGGGGTTGTGATACATCGGATGAGAGCTCTAAGGGAGTAGATCTCAGAACTATATAGGGTATACCCAGTTGTTTTTCAGGGAATATGCTACGAGGTGTGGAATATAATATCAATATTTTTCAATGATTTATATTTCAAGTTGTGGGAGGGCCATTTCGAACAGACCTGAATAATGTTGTGATACATCGGGTGAAAGCTCTAAGGGAGTAGATCTCAGAACTATATAGGGTATATCCAGTTGTTTCTCAGGAGATATGCTACGAGGTGTGGAATATAATTATTCATATTTCAGACACAAATATTCCATGTTGTGGGGGGGCGGCATTTACGACAGACCTGAATGGGGTTGTGATACATCGGATGAGAGCTCTAAGGGAGTACATCTCAGAACTATATAGGGTATACCCAGTTGTTTCTCAGGGAACATACTACGAGGGGTGAAATATAATATCAATATTTTTCAATGATTTATATTTCAAGTTGTGGGAGGGCCATTTCAAACAGACGTGATTGGGGTTGTGATACATCAGATGAAAGCTCTAAGGGAGTAGATATATGGAATATAATATCAATATTTTTCAATGATTTATATTCCAAGTTGTGGGAGGGACATTTCCAACAGACCTGCATGGGGTTGTGACACATCGGATGAGAGCTCTAAGGGAGTAGATATATGGAATATAATATCAATATTTTTCAATGATTTATATTCCAAGTTGTGGGAGTTACATTTCCAACAGACCTGAATGGGGTTGTGACACATCGGATGAAAACTCTAAGGAAGCAAATCTCAAAACTATGTACGTTTCTATGAATACGTGATACGAAAGTTCGTTCATAATATCATATACATATATCATTCATTCCTCAAGACTTTTTAAAAAATGACAATTTCTTTCTAAAGGTCATCAGATTTTGTTCATTATTTTCTTTCTCGTTATTATTTTTGCTAATTTACTGAAAATCACTATTTTTTATTATAAATTTATATTAATGGTAGAAAAATCTGACAAATTACTAAAATTAAACTATAATGTAAAGGAATTTTAATGATTAACGGCTGTAATGAAGACCAAGTGAGACTTCAAACTACAAAAGTAAATAGTTTATTTAAAAACGCACTCGTAATGCAATTGCAGCTTTACTATGCATTTAGGGGATCTGCTATTTTCAATATTTTTGTTTAGAACACAGAGAAAAAAGTATATAAATCTAAAAATTGTATTCATAGATATTATGAATCGAATGTGACTTTTTTCCCAAACTTAAAAAAAAAAACGATATAAAATTTTGTTTATAGAAATTATTAAATTGTATATATTAGGAATTTTGCAAAATTTTTTGAAAAAATTTTATTTCATGGTAAATGCTTAATAAATAAACATTGTTTATTATATTCCAAGTTGTGGGAGGGACATTTCCAACAGAACTGAATGGGGTTGTGACGCATCGAATGAAAGCTCTAAGGGAGTAGATCTCAGATCTATATAGGGTATATCCAGTTGTTTCTCAGGAGATATGCTACGAGGGGTGGAATATAATTATTCATATTTTAGACACATATATTCCATGTTGTGGGGGGGGCGGCATTTACGACAGACCTGAATGGGGTTGTGATACATCGGATGAGAGCTCTAAGGGAGTACATCTCAGAACTATATAGGGTATATCCAGTTGTTTCTCAGGAGATATGCTACGAGGGGTGGAATATAATATCAATATTTTTCAATGACATATTCCAAGTTGTGGGAGGGACATTTCCAACAGACCTGAAGGAGGTTGAGATACATCGGATGAAAGCTCTAAGGGAGATCTCAGAACTATATAGGGTATATCCAGTTGTTTCTCAGGAGATATGCTACGTGGGGTGGAATATAATATATTCCAAGTTGTGGGAGGGACATTTCCAACAGACCTGAAGGAGGTTGAGATACATCGGATGAAAGCTCTAAGGGAGATCTCAGAACTATATAGGGTATATCCAGTTGTTTCTCAGGAGATATGCTACGAGGGGTGGAATATAATATCAATATTTTTCAATGACATATTCCAAGTTGTGGGAGGGACATTTCCAACAGACCTGAAGGAGGTTGAGATACATCGGATGAAAGCTCTAAGGGAGTAGATCTCAGAACTATATAGGGTATATCCAGTTGTTTCTCAGGGAACATACTACGAGGGGTGGAATATAATATCAATATTTTTCAATGATTTATATTTCAAGTTGTGGGAGGGACATTTCCAACAGACCTGAATGGGGTTGTGACGCATCGAATGAAAGATCTAAGGGAGTAGATCTCAGAACTATAGGGTGTACCCAGTTGTTTCTCAGGGAACATGCTACGAGGGGTGGAATATAATATCAATATTTTTCAATGGTTTATATTTCAAGTTGTGGGAGGGCCATTTCGAACAGACCTGAATGGGTTTGTGATACATTGGATGAGAGCTCTAAGGAAGCAAATCGCAAAACTATGTACGTTTCTATGAATACGTGATACGAAAGTTCATTCATAATATCATATACATATATCATTCATTCCTCAAGACTTTTTTAAAAAATGACAATTTCTTTCTAAAGGTCATCAGATTTTGTTCATTATTTTCTTTCTCATTATTATTTTTGCTAATTTACTGAAAATCACAATTTTTTATTATAAATTTATATTAATGTTAGGAAAATCTGACAAATCACTAAAATTAAACTATAATGTAAAGGAATTTTAATGATTAACGGCTGTAAGACCAAGTGAGACTTCAAACTACAAAAGTAAATAGTTTATTTAAAAACGCACTCGTAATGCAATTGCAGCTTTACTATGCATTTAGGGGATCTGCTATTTTCAATATTTTTGTTTAGAACACAGAGAAAAAAGTATATAAATCTAAAAATTGTATTCATAGATATTATGAATCGAATGTGACTTTTTTCCCAAACTTAAAAAAAAAACGATATAAAATTTTGTTTATAGAAATTATTAAATTGTATATATTAGGAATTTTGCAAAATTTTTTGAAAAAATTTTATTTCATGGTAAATGCTTAATAAATAAACATTGTTGCCAGTTTAGCCTTTCTAAGGCTAAATATAGCCTTTTAATTTTGCTTTTAGCCTCAAATTTTTCTAGCCTTTTTTGATTCTTAAAATTGCCATAAAAAGGCTAAAATTTTAATATTTCAACAAAGAAGAAAATAATTGCTTACTTGCTGCTACTAATTTTATTTTTATGTAATCATCCATTTAGGCATTTTTGTGTATTAATTCGCAAAAATAATCAAGATTTATATTTAACACAAATTTTCGTCTGTGGCGCCTCATCCTCCAAATCGAAAATAACACATTTTATGGACTAATCAGTTATTATAATTATTTTTTAATAAACTTCATTAACCATAAAAACTCTTTATTTTGTGCGCGATTATTCATTGGATCATTTTGTTGACACCTGTTGCTGTTTTATTATTTATAAATTTATTATATTTTGAAAAAAATTTCAAAAACTAATGTTATAGCAATTGTTGCAGACCTGTTATTTGGGAAAAGTTGTGGTTATGAGTATATTTACCTCGTATCTGGAAAATATTTTTTAATGTTATAGTTGACACGTGAGTTTAGCCCGATACTTTGAAAATACATAAGGTTATTCCCAAGAAAAATAAAGCGACAGATGTTGAATAATTTCGTCCTATATCGCTATATAGGGTATACCCAGTTGTTTCTCAGGAGATATGCTACGAGGGGTGGAATATAATTATTCATATTTCAAACATATATATTTCATGTTGTGGGGGGGCATTTACGACAGACCTGAATGGGGTTGTGATACATCGCATCAAAGCACTAAGGTAGTAGATCTCAGAACTATATAGGGTATACGCAGTTGTTTCTCAGGAAGCATACTACGAGGGGTGGAATATAATATCAATATTTTTCAATGGTTTATATTTCAAGTTGTGGGAGGGCCATTTCGAACAGACCTGAATGGGTTTGTGATACATCGGATGAAAGCTTTAAGGGAGTAGATCTCAGAACTATATAGGGTATACCCAGATGTTTCTCAGGGAACATACTACGAGGGGTGGAATATAATATCAATATTTTTCAATGGTTTATATTTCAAGTTGTGGGAGTGCCATTTCGAACAGACGTGAATGGGTTTGTGATACATCGGATGAAAGCTCTAAGGGAGTAGATCTCAGAACTATGTAGGGTATACCCAGTTGTTTCTCAGGGAACATACTACGAGGGGTGGAATATAATATCAATATTTTTCAATGATTTATATTCCAAGTTGTGGGAGGGGCATTTCCAACAGACCTGAATGGGGTTGTGACACATCGGATGAAAAAACGCACTCCTAATGCAATTGCAGCTTTACTATGCATTTAGGGGATCTGCTATTTTCAATATTTTTGTTTAGAACACAGAGAAAAAAGTATATAAATCTAAAAATTGTATTCATAGATATTATGAATCGAATGTGACTTTTTTTCCCAAACTTAAAAAAAAAAACAATATAAAATTTTGTTTATAGAAATTATTAAATTGCATATATATTAGGAATTTTGCAAAATTTTTTTGAAAAAATTTTATTTCATGGTAAATGCTTAATAAATAAACATTGTTGCCAGTTTAGCCTTCCTAAGGCTAAATATAGCCTTTTTATTTTGCTTTTAGCCTCAAATTTTTCTAGCCTTTTTTGATTCTTAAAATTGCCATAAAAAGGCTAAAATTTTAATATTTCAACAAAGAAGAAAATAATTGTGTACTTGCTGCTACTAATTTTATTTTTACGGAATCATCCATTTAGGCATTTTTGTGTATTAATTCGCAAAAATAATCAAGATTTATATATAACAAAAATTTTCGTCTGTGGCGCCTCATCCTCCAAATCGAAAATAACACATTTTATGGTCTTAATCAGTTATTATAATTATTTTTTTATAAACTTCATTAACCATAAAAACTCTTTATTTTGTGCGCGATTATTCATTGGATCATTTTGTTGACAGCTGTTGCTGTTTTATTTATAAATTTATTATATCTTGAAAAAGGTTTCAAAAACTAATGTTATAGCAATTGTTCCAGACCTGTTATCTGGAAAAAGTTGTGGTTATGAGTATATTTACCTCGTGTCTGGAAAATATTTTTTAATGTTATAGTTGACACGTGAGTTTAGCCCGATACTTTGAAAATACATAAGGTTATTCCTATTCCCAAGGAAAATAAAGCGATAGATGTGGAATAATTTCGTCCTATATCGCTACTCCCCATTATTGATCAAATTTGTGAAGGTATATTATATAATGAGATTTTTAAATATTTCATGGAAATTAACTTATTCAATGATTTTCAGTTTGGATTTCGAAAAGGCTGTGGTACTGAAGAGGCTTTTGTGAATATTCAGAACTATATATGTAAATTTTTGAATGAAGGACATAGTGCTGTAACAGGCGTTTTTTGATTTGACAAAAGTTTATGATCTAATTGATCATAATATCTTGTCGCAAAAGCTCCAGTACTATGGCGTTCAGGGAAATGGACTTTCGCTTTTAAGAAGCTATCTAAAAAATAAACAACAATTTCTTAAAATTAAGGAAAGTCAAAGTAAGATATGGTGTGCTCCAAGAAAGTGTTTTAGGTCCCTTGCTTACGGTATTTTTACAGTTATTACTTTACGTTTATAAAATAAATACTTTTAAAAAATTTTATTCCTCAAAAAATCTTTATATGAGGATCTCATTGATGATGAAATGGGTCAAAATTAAAAAAGTACTCTATTTGGACTTAGTAAGCTCAAGAGCTATTGTCTTATGAATTTCAGAGCAGAAAAAATAATACTAAGATTGATCATAAGCTTTGAGTAATACGAGTAGAATTTTGAAAAAATTGCTTTTCTCATATAAGGGCCCTATTGGAGATTGAAAAATGGGTAAAAATTAAAAAGGTGCTTTATGTGGAAGTAAAAGAATTTTGAAAAATGTCTTTTCTCATATAAGGGCCCTATTGATGATCGAAAACTGGATCAGAATTAAAATGATGCTCTATTTGGACCTAGTAGGCTCGAAAGTTATTCTCTTAAATTTGACTTGTCTTCTATCTATGTTCCTAATTTTAATTTTCTTCATCGTTATCAGATAAATTTGGAAGAAGAAATAATGAAATTTATGATGATTTTTTTAATCACAAGATCATTTATTGCTGGCAAATATATAGGAGATTGACAAAGTAATCTAAAAGTAGTTTGTAACAATAAAATTTTGGTTTAAACAAAAAATAACCAAAATACAATTAGAAAATAAAATAACCAATTTTGGTTAAAAATAATTAAAACGGCAATACTGATATGTCAAGAAATGGCACGTGCAAAAAAATATGAGTGATTTTTTTTTTTTTTTTTTTGGTACATGTTGTGTGGTAATCTCTAGCGTTGTTGCCCGTTAAACCAGCGTTGCCAATTCAGCGATTTTTGCGCTAGATTGAGCGCTTTTTAAAAGTCACTATTTTTTCTATTTGCGATTTTTTCAAAAAAGGCTTAAATTGGCGCGTTTTACTGTACCCAAAATCTACACGTAGACATATTTATATTGGCAATTGTCAAATACTATTTCCCTCTTTAATATGTTCCGTGTGGATCAATAAGAAATCTTAGATAGATAGATAGATAGATAGAGAAGGTAGATGTGATACCAGACAGTACCACAACTCCACCCAGAGACCGATCCCGGTCCATTGTGAGTCCCTTCAACAGAACAGTTGTGAAATAAGGGTATAGAATGTATAGAATTGAAAATATAGAGTACAGAAAAACTAAAGTGAAAGGTAAAAAGAGAACAGAAACGTTCCGTGTGGATCAATAAGAAATCTTATTATCTATTTATTTCCCAGTAAATATTTAAGCACAAAGTTGAGCAATAATGTTTAACATAAGCTGTCAATATTAATGTTATTTTTTAATATTTTGCGCTTTTTAAAAAAAAAAAAAGGTGCGAAATTAACTAATATTATTTTAAAAAGGCAAATAAGAAGTAACAAAGGAAAATAAATTAAAATATTCGGTAAAAACCAATTTAAAATTAAAATTTTTCATGTACGTGTTTTTCACCCGCTAACATAAAGTTGAAATAAAAATTTTTTCCCTTTATTCCGCCGACGTTATTTCTTATGTTAGGAAATAAAAATACTTTTACTTCCCCATTAACTAATAAAAATAGCATCTTAAGGCCTGTGTGAAACGGTAGAAAATTATTTTTCGTAAAAAGTGAGCTGAACAAAATTTTACTAGATCGTAAGGCTAGTAGAATTTTTGACAAAAGTATAATTTCTTCGACATTTTAAAATTGATAGAAAAAATTCAATATTGTAAAATATATTCTAAATATTATCAATATTAAATTTTATGTCTTATAATTTCATCACAATGTCCTTTCCTAAAATAGAGTGTGGCTTTCGGAATGGATTTAAAGTCCAATCAAAACATTTAAAATATGTTCATTAATATCTCTTGTTTTTTTTTTCTGTTTACACATTTTTGTAAAGTTTTCATTTCCCAAAACAGAAACAAGAATCTTTCTCACCACAGAAAAAAAACATTTTCTATCATAGATAATTTATAATTTTAAAACTCAACAAAAATTAAAACGATTTTTTGATTTCGAAATTCCAAAATATACCTTCAGAATACTTTTGTTTAAAGTGGTCATTTGAGGTATCTATCCGTTTTCTAAATCACGTTGAATGAATAATCGAATAACCAGTTTTCCAGATTCTTCCAAACACGTTCCTATTCTTTTTAGGAAATAAATTTTTTAGGGAAAAAAATGGAGTGATTAAATTAAATAATAGTTTTATCAATTTAAATTCATGGATAAGATCTTATGAATCTGGAATTTTAAATGTACAAAAAATTTTACCGCTTATTTCTGTAATATAAATACCAATTCCAAATTTTGAAATATAATTTACTATTTCTGCTGAAGTTAAAACATTTAAAAAATAAAAAATATGGACTTTATATTGTGTTACCTTTTGTAAAATCAGATTCGAATTTAAAAAACTAGTTAAAAAGCGCTAAATTGAACCAAATTTAATGAATTTGGTTAAATTCAGCGCGTTTTGGTTACAAATAGTTGGCAACACTGCGTTAAATATTTTATTTAGATATGCAGGCTAGCCTGATTACTCACTTATTTAGAAGTACACTTTGGCCCGATTTGAGCCTTTAGTTATGATTTCGATATATATACAGCATATTTTCTTCTTAGAAATGAAATTGACTTAAGTAACTGCATGTGAAAAATTTACTTGAGTTTTAAAGAGTTTTATTATAATAGGTGTATGTCTTGAAGTATATTTTATTGCAAAAAAAAAAAAAAAAAAAATTAATTCTTTGTTTTTGCTAGAAAATCAAAATATAATTTATATAAGTATTTTAATTTCACCTGATTGCACAAAAAATAGTTTTTTTTTTTTTAAAGATTAATGTCTTTTCTGGAAAAATATGTTTATCCTGGAACTGCTTTTAAGAAAAAGGTGTAAATATATAAAAAAAAGTAATTTAGATTGCGTTGATTCAGTCTGTATCGCAATTCTCCGGTCCCATTAACAACGCAGACCGGGGCCTCTGTGTTGATGAGTACGTTAAATACGCATATAATTACATATAGTATATACATATGTATGTAAGTATAAATAATTTTTATTTGTGCAGTATCCCATCCAACACGATGTCAAACGCTTAAAATATGATGACTTTAACGTTTGATATCAAACGTGTTTCTCAAACTTGTTTCAAATATAGGTAGAGGTTTGAATTTTAAGTTTGATTTAGAGTTGAGAATCATTTGAGAAAAAATGTTTGAAAAACCGTACATTCCCAAATTGATATCAAATGCTATTATTGAATCATTCTCAAACCTAAAGATAACTTTAACAATATTGGAAAAATTGTATATTCTTAATTTGATATATATTGTTATTATCAAATCATTCATAAATCTAAATAGAAAAGTTAAAAAATATTTGAAAAATCGTATTTTCTCAATTTGATACCAAATATATATATATATATAAACAATATATAAAAAAAATTGAAACATGCAAATAAATAAATTAATAAATAAATTTATTTAATCAAGTATTTTCCAACTAATAAATACGTATAATCATAGAGCATAATCAAAAGTGTATACAAGAGAGAAAGAGAAAACTTTACAAAAAATTAAAAAAGCAAATTACTTTTAATTATGTTCCGCATGTGGTCATAGTCCACATTTGAAAAAAGTTTGAGAATTATATTTAACAATGATTTGATAATAAGAGCATTTTTCAATTTAACAATTAATTCCCATTTTTGTTGAGAAAGCTATCATTTTCAAGTTATTTTGAAATAATTCTCAAACGTATGACATTTGCGAAAGGATTTGATTTCAAATCACTCTCAATTTGATATAAAAAAAATTGTGTTTGCAGGGATATTACTCACTTGTTCTTAATTATCTTTGTATAATAGAGTGTTGCCATTATGTTAAAATACTTGTTAGTATCAGTGTTACCCGTTGGTACAATTTTATTTTCTAATTCTATTCTTTTATATCAATTTAAAAAAAAGCTGGAAATTTTATAGATAATTAATAGCAATAGGTAACACTGCTACTAACAAGTATTTTAACATAACGGCAATTCTCTATTATACAAAGTATGAATACTAGTAAAATAATAGAATATTGTTTTGCAATTGTGTAAATCTTTCTATATTTGTTTATAAAAATAAAATAAAAGAAAAATATAAAAAAATAGATTTGATATGATCAATCTTAATATTATCTTTTCTCTTCTGAAATACTTAAGAAAATAGCTTTCGAGTCTACTAGGAGCACTATGAGAAAAATCACTTTTTCAAAATTTTGAAAATTGTATTACAGAAAACCTATGATCAATCTGCATATTACCTTTTTTGATTTGAAATTCATAAGACAAAAGCTTTCGAGCCTACTAGGTCTACATAGAGCACCTTTTTAATTTTTACCCATTTTTCGATCATCAATGGGATCCTCTTATGAAGATTTTTTGAGAAATAAAAATATTTAAAAGTATTTATTTTATAAACGTAAAGTAAAAATTCCGTAAGCAAGGGACCTAAAACATTTTCTTGGGGCACACCATATCTAATAGTACCTTCACTTTCCTTAATTTTAAGAAATTGTTGTTTATTTTTTAGATAGCTTCTTAAAAGCGAAAGTCCATTTCCCTGAAAGCCATAGTACTGGAGCTTTTGCGACAAGATATGATCAATTAGATCTGATTATATAATATACCTTCACAAATTTGATCAATAATGTTTAGTAGCGATATAGGACGAAATTATTCAACATCTGTCGCTTTATTTTCCTTGGGAATAGGAATAACCTTATGTACTTTCAAAGTATCGGGCTAAACTCACGTGTCAACTATAACATTAAAAATGTTTACCAGACATGTGGTAAATATACTAATAACCATAACTTTTTCCAGATAAAAGGTCTGCAACAATTGCTATAACATTAGTTTTTGAAACATTTTTCAAGATATAATAAATTTATAAATAAAACATACAACGGCCGTCAACAAAATGATCCAATGAATAATCGCGCACAAAATAAAGAGTTTTTATGGTTAATGAAGTTTATTAAAAAATAATTATAATAACTGATTAAGTAAGTCCATAAAATGTGTTATTTTCGATTTAGAGGATGAGGCGCCGCAGGCGAAACTTTTTGTTAAATATAAATCTTGATTATTTGTGCGAATTAATACACAAAAATGCCTAAATGGATGATTCCGTAAAAATAAAATTAGTAGAAGCAAGTAAGAAATTTTTTTTATTCTTTGTTGAAATATTAAAATTTTAGCCTTTTTATGGCAATTTTAAGAATCAAAAAAGGCTAGAAAAATTGTATATAATTTCTATAAACAAAATTTTATATTGTTTTTTTTTTAAGTTTGGGAAAAAAGTCATATTCGATTCATTAAATCTATGGATAAAATTTTTAGATTTATATACCTTTTTCTCTGTGTTCTAAATAAAAATATTGAAAATAGCAGATCATCTAAATGCATAGTAAAGCTGTAATTGCATTACGAGTGCGTTTTTAAATAAACTATTTACTTTTGTAGTTTGAAGTCTCACTTGGTCTTCATTACAGCCGTTAATCATTAAAATTCCTTTACATTGTAGTTTAATTTCAGTGATTTGTCAGATTTTCCTAACATTAATATAAATTTATAATAAAAAATTGTGATTTTCAGTAAATTAGCAAAAATAATAATGAGAAAGAAAATAATGAACAAAATCTGATGACCTTTAGAAAGAAATTGTCATTTTTTAAAAAAGTCTTGAGGAATGAATGATATATGTATATGATATTATGAATGAACTTTCGTATCACGTATTCATAGAAACGTACATAGTTTTGCGATTTGCTTCCTTAGAGCTTTCATCCGATGTGTTACAACCCCATTCAGGTCTGTTCGAAATGTCCCTCCCACAACTTGGAATATATATGTCTGAAATATGAATAATTGTATTCCACCCCTCGTAGCATGTTCCCTGAGAAATAACTGGATATACCCTATATAGTTCTGAAATCTACTCCCTTAGAGTTTTCATCCGGTGTATCACAACCTCATTCAGGTCTGTTCAAAGAGCCCCACATTAAGGTGTGAATTTATAAGAATTTGCGCAAAGTTCCGACCCTCGTAGTATCTTCCCTAGGAACTAAGTGAATATTGTCTAAACAGTTTTGGGGTCTACTCCATCAGACCTTTAATTTGATGTACCATAACCCGATTCAGATATGGCCAAAATCAAAATATGGCCCCCTGTTTGTTTCTTAGACTTATTGAACTTTGCCACACTTCAGCACCTCATAGCATGTCTCCTAAGAAACAACTGGATATACCCTGTGCAGTTTTGAGTTCTACTCCTCTAGAGCTTTCACGTGATATATCACAACACCATTCAGGTCTGTCCGAACTGGCCCGCAATGTGGCCTAAATATGGGTGTTTTTGTTACAACACAATTTTATTCTGGAGACATATTTTTTAATATTTTTTGTTTAAAATTTTAAACAGTTTTGTTTTATTTAATAAAACAGTAAAATGTATTTTTATAAACGCTTTTTTCCGTAAAAAAGTCAAATTAAATAAACTCAACTTACTTTACAGTGTTTGGAATATATTTAACAGACATGTGGTACGTATCTAACTAACGAATTTATCTTCACACCCTTTGATTATTTTTAACTGGAATATGAATTTCCTGCAATTGTTGTAATGGTCATTGCAAAATTCATATTGGCTGGCTATTTCAATTTTGCATTATAGAATTTGGAACAAATCAAGATTACTAGCATATTTGAAATTAAAATATATTTTTTAATGTTAATAAAGGTTTTTCTGTGTAGCCCGGCTTAAGGGCTTCCCTGAATAAACTTTTTTTTTTTAAGAAATTAACAAATTTTTTTAAGTGCCGGTACACATTATCAAAAAAAAAAAATAAGATCAAAATTTCCTCTCAAGGAATTAACGAACAAGGTCATGCTATATGTCATCAGAAAGGTATTGGAACGTAGTTTTAAACGGTATTAATATAAATAAAATCACATATGTTTTAATATAGATATTTAGAAAAATGTATATAGACTTTAGAGGAAGGACCATAACTCGTAAACGTGTGCACCCTGTGAGGGTTAAAATAAATGATTGGCAACACTAGTTGAAAATTTGACAATATTGACGAACAAATAATAAAAAAAAAAGAAATTTGTAAATTTTTACATTTAGCAAATTGCTGAAATGTTTTATGGCGGAGGGAAGACATATTGTGGCGTCTAGGAGGTGTAATGATAGGGTCCAGAAGAGAAACTTCCCTTTTTATTTCATCTTTGGAACGGTGTGGCAGGTGGAGAAAAAGAAAAAAGAAAACGATCTTGTGGTGAAGCAGTGATATGTAAAAAAATGTTAAAAAATATTATAAATTAAACAAAATTAAAAAAAAACGAACCTAAATAAAAATCACAAAAACTTAAAACTTAAGAAAACTATATAAAATTTTTTTAAAAAAGGTTTAAAAGTAAAAATCTATATAAAAATTTTAAACAACAAAAGAAAACTTTAAAATTCAAAAACTGTATAAAAGTTTTTACAAAAAAAGGTTTAAAAATAAAAAAACTATATTAAAAATTTTATCTAAAAAAAAAAAACACCCAAAGGTTGCAAGTAGAGAACACAAGCTGAGAAAAACCAAGGTCATCTCCACCTCTGCCACATCCAACATGGGACTGCTTCAAATATATATCACCAGGTCAGCAGGTATCGCCAGACTCAGACGGAAATAGGCAGACGAAACTAAAAAAGAAAACCACATATAATTTTTATTAATATATAGAATATAAACAAAAATATAAAAAAAATAGAAAAAATTAAAATAAAAAAAAAGAAAAAAAAATTTTAGGTAGGAATGATAGTTAGGGCATTTGTACCTTTTTAATTCAGTCCGTTAGCAAAAAGGTTAAGGTGCGCGTTTTAGGTTCTAAAGTGAGCTCAGTTTAGGCTGCCGTCGTAGCTTTCCTGGGTATGTAGACCCGCACAAAAATGTCATATCTATGCTTCCTATAAATGTAAAAAAAGGTTAAGCAAAAAAATAAAAATAAATAAAATAATAATAATATATGTGATTTTTTCAATTTTTAATTTTTTTATGTATATATATATACATACCGTTTATATGTTTTTTTTTTAATTATAGGTAAATTTCCATTTAGTTGGTTAAAATTTTTTAAATTTATTTTGCAATTTAAAAACCCCCATTATGGCATGAATTATTGTTTTTTATCATTTTTTTTATTATTTTATTTTTTTAAATAAAAAAAGGCTTTTTATAACGTCTTACGAAAATAAGTGGTGTTCATATTTTTAAATATGTGGTAGAAAGACTTTAAGGTAAGTGATTAGAGGGAGTAGTGTTTATGAGATAGCGTAGCAGTGTTAGGGGTAACCAAACAGGCCAAGGTTTCCATGGTTAGGGCAATATAATACCCTTGTGGGAGGGCCAATTATTCCCGGAATAACATCTGCCGGAAGGGAAAGGAAATCCAACGAGGTCATATCATAAATAATCAGATACAAGCGTGTAATCTCACTTCGGGCCCCTACAAAATGTTATTTAATTCATTCTTCTAATTTCTTCCAGCTGGTATTATTTATTTATTTTTTTGTGTACCGGTTATTGGATATCAGCTGAGCAAGAACTTAGGGCTTAATTGCTATCATTAGATTTTTGATAGTTTTTTTTTTTTTTTTTTTTTTTTTGAAATAGCCCGGAATGCAATTAAGTTTATCTTTACCCTAGTTTACGTCGAGTAGGTATTATATTAGCAAGTCTTATAGGCAGAATATAATTGCGACTCGGACGTAAAATAGTGTAACTTTTACGCAGTTTAGAAATTTCGATGCTTATGAGTCTTAAGAAAATTTTAGCCTGAAAATTTATATTTTTCTTTTAAACCCTAATGAGGATCGTAATTTATTAGTTTAATTTTTTTTTTTGGAATCTTAATAGTCTAGGGGACTAGTCCTGGATACAGTATAAGAAGGTTGTGTCAGCTGCAGTCACATAGTCTATTTAAGTTTTCCAGGTTTTTATTTTCTTTATTTAAAATATTAATTTTTTTTTTTTTGCAGTAACACTTTTATAAAACATGATAGAATTCCAGAATATATGGAAGGGTATTTCTTTTCTATGTATTTCGGATTCGTTTTTTTTTTTTTTTTTTTTTTTTTTCTTGAAATGTCTGGATTTTTCGTTCCTATTTTTTTTATACTCTACCTATCTCATCCTCACTATAAATTCCAATCACTACCTAATATATACAATAATTTTCATAAAATTACAAGTTTTTTTGTAAGAAAAAGTTTGCGTTAACACGAGTGCGTATTATATTTTAGATTTACGTGGTTTGAAATTTTTGTGCGTTTGGTTTACAACCTTTTGATCGACTTGATAGTTCGTTAGGGTTGTTGTATTTGCCATTTAACCATTTATTTTGATTTTTTTTGTAAGGATTGTAATGATTTTGACTCGTCAAGCCAGTAGGAATTTAGCGAACGAACCTAAAAGCAACAATATGGCCACCACAACCACAGGTGTAACTCGTGCTACCGATGTAGTAACTAACGTGGGAGTATCCGCAACCACCTCATTAATTGCACCAGTTTTACCGCAGGATCTTTCATTTAGTCCAGAGGGATTAAATTCTACTATTGTGTCTCCGGAATATAGCAGTATCACAGCGTGCGTCGTGAATTCCGGGAGAATATGGCAAACCAACCGAATCAGCCTAGCACAATAAACCAGCAAAATACCCAAGAAGTATTTAACGCCTCGGTTGGACTTTCTCATTCTCAGTTCATGAGGCAAGTAGATGAGAAAATCAATAAAGCGTTAATGGAAATTAAATTTGCTTTAGGCGTGAACACTCAACAGCAATCTAAGGCAGACCCCACTGTAAGTGGACCGCCGGCGCAACAAAAGCTGTCGGAAAACCAGCCCAGCCACAACACACCACCAACTAGCGCTCAAGGCGGAAGAGAAGTTACTGCGGTCACATTTTCGCAAGTACCTCCTAGCGTGACGCCAGGAACCGGTTATAGTCAACCACCATCATTGATACCAGCACCTAGATTTCCAGCTAGTGATGATTTACAGACACAACCTCCTCCACGAGCTAGGTGGGCTGATTTTTCTGACCAGCAACAAAACCAACCTATGTCATATTACCACAAAATCCACAAGGGCAGTATCACTATCCGCCACATCGAGTAAATCAACCATTTACGGGTTATGATCCACCACCACATCCAAGTTGCGTGCCAACACTCAATTACGTTTGGCCGATGTCCAATAATATGGCCTTTGAAAACCAACATAAATTCAACGTATCGAGATGGGAGATTAAATTTGATGGTACCAGCAAAACGATGAATGCCCAGGAATTTATTTTCCATGTTAACGAGTTACATAATTTGTTAGAAGGACCAGCATTCGACTGGTATTGGAACCACCGCAAGCTCAAACAAGTAACTTCTTGGCAAGAATTGGAAAAAGCCATTCTTACTCAGTACCAACGTTTTGAGAATGAATATCAAATTCAAATGCAAAATTTGAATCGCCGACAATTACCCCAGGAATTGTTCGAGGATTTTTATAATGCTTATATCTCACAAGGCCTTGACGGGACGTTTGGCGAGATGGAGTTTGCACTTACAATCGTATGACTTTTCAGTCGAACATAGGAAGGGGAAACAAAATGTAGTACCTGATACCCTATCTCCACTATTAAGGACCACCGCGAAAACTTGCCCGATTTAAAAATAATTGACGGTTTTGTATATAAGAGAACTCGGTATTACGATGGTAACATGCAGAATGAGGATTTTTCTTGGAAACTATGGGTACCAAATGAACCAAGGATTTAATCGAAAAGTGCCATAGTTCGCCACAATCATCTCACGGAGGCATAGAAAAAACCTTGTTTCGAGTAAAAGAATAGTAAAAGAATGTACAAATTAAAGACTTTGTTCGCAATTGGCAAACGCGCAAGAAATCGAAACCTGCCAACTTAACGCTGAGACCGCCAATGGGATCTGAAATACAAAGCGAAAGACCGTTTCAACGAATTTTTGTCGATTTTTTGGGTCCACATCCGTGTTCCAAAAACGGAAGTAGTTTTATTTTCATCGTTTTGGACCATCTGAAGAAATTTGTATTGTTAAAGGCGTTGAATAAGGCTAGCTCGAAGAATATTATAAAATTCTTGATCTCGGAAGTTTTCTATAAATTCGGTACTCCCGAAATTATTGTATCCGACAACGGCAAACAGTTTATAAGTAAAGAATTTTTGGAGATGATTGAGAATTTCGGGATTAAGCATGTTCGCACCGCAACGCACTCGCCGCTAGCCAACTCGTCGGAGCGCGTAAATCAATCTATCTTGGCGGCGGTACGATCGTATTTGCAAGAAGATCATTCAGAGTGGGATAAATATTTGCCCGAGATAGATCCTTAAGATCTTCCGTGCAAACGTCTATAGGCGTTACACCATATTTTGCATTGTTCCGAACAAACATGATAGGACATGGTAGTGTATATAGATTGGCAAGGAAACTCGCAATTCTGAATGAATCAGATCTAAACATTATTCCGAAAGCTGTGAAAATGGAACTATTGCGTCAGAAAATACGAGAAAGGTTGCATTAAGCTTATATAAAGAACGAAAATTCTTATAACACGAGATGCCGACAGGTTAAGTTTATACCGGGACAAGAAATTTATCGGCGAAACTTTCAACGATTTCAAACGAGGCTTTAATGCAAAATGCCGAGTAGTGAAACCGGTTGGAAACAGCCTATACGAGATCGAAGATCTACAAGGGATCTAGGGATTTTTCACGCCAAAGATTTAAAGTCATAGGCTAAAATCTTTGGTGGTTCTAGTCCTAACATCTAACAGTTCAACGTGTATCGTTTTATTTATTTCAACTATAAGCGTTAGTAACTTAATGACATACTTAATAGTGTTATTTTCATAACTAATTTTTTCTTGATTTCTAATCTAACTGTGAATTATAATTGGTGGTCATGATGAACAATGAGCGACACTGGACCTTGTGCAAACTTCTATGTCATATTGTCAGAGGAAAACAAGTACTGTTAGCAATAATCAATCATTTGTTCACTTCATCTATAGGCTAACGTTTCTAAACTGGTTACATGTGAAACCGGTCACTGGACAAATAGTGCAACCTCCTAAGCCCTAGGGGAACTATGCCATTACGAAGCTAGAGGTTGTTAATCACCTAAGCCAATAACTTTTTTTCTGAGACCGCATCTTACAGCTAGTTGAGGTAAAAGTAAATAAATTTTGTTTGCATTTCGCATTTGCATTGAAACACAAGATGGGTTATTGCTGCAGTTTGTTTCTCTCTGACGGCAATATGAGTAAAAGATGGACAAGATACAAGTTTTGAACATTGTTCATAGATAGATTAGTAAACATAATTCAACATAAGCTCTGTTAAAGTAACTCAAATATTTATAGAGTTAAGAAAAAAAAGTTTGTTTAAGTACCTTGAGTTGAATTAACAAAGCTCAGCTTGTGTAGAAGCTTGGAAGGATTTTTTATACAAATAGTCTAAGTATAATTAATGTCTAGGCCCATGAATTCTTGAATCTGTGAAAAGAAGTAAGTTAAGATTTTGAATTTTAAAGGGAAATATATTACATAAACTTTACCTTTCTAGAATTGCTTTTTTTGTAACCTGTGGAGTAAATAAAAAGTATTAGGATAGATTTTTTTATTATAACAAAATATTCTAAAAGGATTTTTTTTATTAATTTGAATTGTTACATGAATGTATATAAATTTCCTTTTAGTTTTTTATTATTTTTTTTTTTTAGTTTTGCTTTAGGATTTCATTAATATGAGAATTAATATAAAAAAAAGAGAAAGATAATAGAAAAAAAAATCCAAAAAGATATGTGAATTTATAAGAATCAAAAGCGTAAATAGGATGAAAATCTTTTTGTATTTTTTTTTTTTTAGGGATAACTTAGTGTTAATTTTTACGATTTTGATTTGAACTTACCTGTAAAAGAATTGGCCCGATGTGTTTTTCCAATTAAGGATTTCATCCTTCTTTTTTGTGCCTCGATTTAGTTTGGAACCTGAAAAGAATAGAAAAAGGAGAGAAAGGAAAATTAGTTATAAATTGAGATATTTTTATTTTTGGAAAATAGATATCAAATTATAGTTTTTATATATTTTTTTTGCACCACACTTGATTTTCCACAATTTTTGTTTCACTAAATTTATCACTCACTATATTTTACTTGTGACACTTAATTGTTGTATAAATTTTAACACAGAAAATTATTATCTCTTTATTATCTTTTTTTCACACTGTATTTTTTTTTTTTTTTTTTTTTTTTCCACTCAACTTTTTCACACTTTTAGTAACCCCTATATTTTAGTTTTTTGCACACCACGTTATGTCACCCACTTTATTTTTATTCTTCAAAGAAACCTTATTTAATTTTTCACAAAATTATTATTTTTTCCACACGCACGGTATTTTTAGTTTACTCTATTTTTTTTTTTTTTTTTTCTTTTTATTTCCGGCCATCTTTTTTTTACACACGATTTTGTTTTATTTTTCCGCACTTTAATTTCTTTTGATTTTTTTTCCAACGCGTCATTACTACTTTTATTTATAGAGAAAAAATTTCACCAATTTTTGTGACACCCTTTAATTTAATTTTTTTATTTTTCTTTAAATTTATTTAATTCGTTTCACTTACCTTGTTTTATATCGTCCGGAAACACCTTTTTTATCGCCCGTCGCCACCGTTGTAACTGCATTCCTACAAAGGAAAAAAATTGTTGCGCATTAGTAATTTTGTATGAAAGAATTTAATTTTTTTATTACTTACCTTCAATCCAACATAATTGTCACCATCCGCCATGATTTCCTGAAATAAAAGCAAAAAATATTAATTTTTATTTAAATTTATATTTTAATTAAAATATTTTAATAAAAATTTTAAAATTTTTCATAAATTTACTTACACTTTTGTTAACAGCATCCATTGAAAGGGTTTTTGTTGTAGTTTTTTTTTACAATCACGCTACCACTTGTTTGCTTCGTCAAGTTTCGTTCATTCATTAACACAGCTGTTCATTCATGATCAGTTGGGGTTGCCAGAGGGGCAAAATTTTTGCAATACACACAGTGTTGTATTTATGAATTAATATATAAGAGAGAGCCAGATGGTAATTTTTTTGGGAATATACAAAAATACCCATGAAATCCCAGAAAATTAATGAATGGTAGGAAAACTAATAATAATAAGGAAATTTCTTCCCTCCCATCAGGAGTCCACCAGAGGACTACCGGAGTGGTGGGGTTTGTCGTGTGCACTCTGTGAGGGTTAAAATAAATGATTGGCAACACTAGTTGAAAATTTGACATTTGGGCGAACGAACAAATAATAAGAAAAAAAAAGAAATTTGTAAATTTTTACATTTAGCAAATTGCTGAAATGTTTTAATTATGGCGGAGGGAAGACATATAGTGGCGTCTAGGAAGTGTAATGATAGGGTCCAGAAGAGAAACTTCCCTTTTTATTTCATCTTTGGAACGGTGTGGCAGGTGGAGAAAAAGAAAAAAGAAAACGATCTTGTGGTGAAGCAATTTTATTAAGAAAAAAAAAAAAAAACTTACAAACTATAAATGTGAAACAATATTATAAATTAAACAAAATTGTGAAAAAAAACGAACCTAAATAAAAATCAAAAAAACTTAAAACTTGAGAAAACGTTATAAAAGTTTTTTAAAAAAGGTTTAAAAAAATCTAAATAAAAATTTTAAACAGCAAAAGAAAACTTTAAAAAAGTTTTTGCAAAAAAAAGGTTTAAAAATAAAAAAACTATATTAAAAATTTTACAAACAAAGAAAAAAAAAAGAAAGTGAAGCTTTAAAACTATTTAAATAGAAAAAATACCAAAAAGTAAAACAAAAATTTAATATATATCTAAAAAAACCCAAAGGTTGCAAGTAGAGAACACAAGCTAAGAAAAACCAAGGTCATCTCCACCTCTGCCACATCCAACGTGGGACTGCTTCAAATATATATCACCAGGTCAGCAGTTATCGACAGACTCGGACGGAAATAGACGGACGAAACTAAAAAAGAAGACCACATATAAATTTTATTAATATATAGAATATAAACAAATATATATATATATAAAAAAAATAGAAAAGATTAAAATAAAAAAAAAAAATAAAAAAAATTTTAGGTAGGAATGATAGTTAGGGCATTTGTACCTTTTTAATTCGGTCCCTTAGCAAAAAGGTTAAGGTGCGCGTTTTAGGTTCTAATGTGAGCTCAGTTTAGGCGGCTGTCGTAGCTTTCCTGGGTATGTAGACCCGCAAAAAAATGACATATCTATGCTTCCTATGAATGTAAAAAAAGGTTAATAAATACATCACCCATTTTTTCGACTTCAAATTGTTTCGTTTTCGAAATCGATTTTCATCACATACTCGATTGTTTACTTTTAAATTATTTTCGTTAAATTTAAAATTATGCTCTAAAAATTTGTGGTCCCGCGTTAAAGTGTCGTGCAATGCATTTCTATAAAAAAATACATTTCCATATTCTGATAGTAATAATTTATTCCTTTTTTTATTGCTTCCCTATAAATTCTTATACCTCTTTTAAGTAAAAAAAAATATATCTTCGGTGCGCTAATAATGAGTAATATAAGCAATATAAAATTGAGTACTAAGATACTAATACAAAATCTATTCCATTTAAAAAAGTAAATCTGTTTTTTTATGTTCCACTTTCAGTCGGAATATAATTTTGTGACAGGATAATATTTCTTTGATCATTTATACTTTATAAACTTAACAGTGAAACAAATCAAGATTACCAGAACTGTAGAAATTAAAATATTTTTTTAACCTTAATAAGTACTTTCTTCTTTGGGTATGCCGAACACCAGTTTCTCTGAATAAACTTGTTTTGAATATAAAATAAATTTTAAGTACGGCTATATCGATTAATTTTCTTTTTTCTTCCCAAGGAGTTAATGTAGTCATGTTAAAATGACATTTGGAAGCACTTTTAAATGGTATCAATATAATTTAGATCGCATATGTATTAAATAATAATATTCAAAACAATATATAAACTAAGAGCGACCGGACAAAAATGTTTATAGCACTTTAATCATAAATAATAGTACTATTGATTCATTATTCTTTTTATTTTAAAATCAATAGTTCTGGTCATCTTGATTTAAACATTTCTTTGCATGCATCTATGCAGTAATTTACTTTATGCTTCAAAGGAGCTATAAAGCATCACAATGCCGATAATGTAATTTTTATCCCTTTTCGACAGTCTGCATTTCACGATGGAAAACAATCTAATTGGTACCACGAAGATTGTTTCTTTGCTAAACATCGTCCTGCCTCTGCAGGTGACATAGCAAATTTTGAAAACCTTCGTTTTGAAGACCAACAGAGAATTCAGAAAAAAATTGGTAAGTAACAATAATAATATAAGACAACTAGCATTTTAAATTACAAAGAGTATTTATTGAGAAAAGTGAAATATTTCGGACAAAATAACGAAATCATTTTTTTTCCACAACGGGACCAAATTGGACCCATGTGTCTCTAGTTGACTGGACAGCTGCCCTAATAACCTAACCTAACAAAACCATTTACTGATCTAACAAAAACCAACGTTGACCAATTTGATACTCAGGTACATCAAAAATCATTATTTTGAAAAAAAAAAAAAAAATAAATACAGCATGATAACAACTTTAATCAACGACAATCTACAAGAATCAGATGACTACTGCTTTTGCAAACAAATTTGCTATTATTTGAATTTCTTTTATTTGAGAAAGAATTCAAATGATAATTTAAAAAATAATTTAAAAATTTCTATAATTAGCTTTACTGTAAACTAAAGTGTAATTTTTATATTTATCAAATTTATCTGACTATATGCTTGACGACTAAAATTTGGTTTAAAGTACACTCAGCTATGTTTTACTACATGAATGTTTATATGTCACTTTATTTATTTATTTATCTACCACAATGAGATTTCTCTACACAAAAATGTACGAAAGTTTGTTTGTGTGTGCATGTGTATTTTGCAAATTACTACCCTGCAAACATTTTCTATCGAAAGCGTAACTATATCGACACAACGGGAAGTTGATATGCGTCGCTTTTACTATGGAATTCTGGTCTACTTAATAACACCGTTCGGTAAGAACTGTGCCACTAAGCTATAGTTCCTTTTGAGTAGGTAGGTAGATAGAGTAGGATTGCAAGGTACTCAGAAGAGTGCTTGTGCATCCACTTGGAGACCTAGAGGTCCATTGTGAGTCCGTTCGTAGAGAATATAGAAAGAAATTGTAGACGAAATATAGAAAAGACCAGGAAGGAAAATGATAGAGAAAAACTGAGACCAAGAAAAGTATAAAAAAGAATAGAAAAATCTGGAAAGGATATGTGCTACCGCCCTAAATCGTTCGCTCTAAGCCAACGACATCCTCTTAGCCAGCCTATTCCCATGACGAATCCTATTAATCTATCGAGATCTATTCTCGATATACTGTCCAATTCGTCAACGAATCGACTGCCTAACCATTTCTGCCTACTTAGTTGTAGGCATGGATAGTGACATATGATATGTTCCACCGTCTCTAGCTCCTCATTATCTTCGCACATTCTGCAAAGACCGGAGGAACCTCTATCCCAGTTCCCTATCATTCCCCCTATGGGACAATGACCTGTCAGAATACCTATCATAGCCTTCAGGTTTTCCCTTTTCATGCTTAAAAGTAGATTTGTATCTGCTTTATCAAGTTTGGGTCATAGGACCCTCGATAATCTGCAATCCATTCTACGTTTCCATGCATGATTGGTTTTATCCCGAATCCACTCCCTAATTAACCTGAAGTAAAAGCCTAGAGGTGGTCTCACACCACTTTCACTTCCAGTCCTACCCAAAGCTGAGCCGTTCCTAGCTAATTCGTCAGCTACCTCATTGCCATTTATCTCGCAATGACCCGGTACCCAGCAGAGTCTGATATGATAATTTCCCATCAATCTCCTAAGAGCCTTCTTACAGTCGCTAACTAGCCTAGACTGAACTGGGAACTGAACTAAGACTGGCAAAGGAAGCAAAATATCTTGGTGTGTTTCTTGATTGTAAATTATCTTGGAAGAGAAACACTCAGGAGAGGCTTAAAAGAGGTCTCAACGCCTAATACACATGCAGGAATTCCATAGGTAAGAGTTGGGGACTCAAACCGATGGTAGTAAATTGGATTTACACCTCGGTGGTGAGGCCAATTCTGACGTATGGATGTCTGGTCTGGTGGGAGGCAATGAGAATAGGAAGTCGTAGGAATCTTTTGTCTAAAGCCCAGTGATGTGATTCGATTGGCATAACAGGTGCCGTAAGAAGCACACCTCAGGCGGCACTTGTCGTCATTCTGCATTTCCTACCCATGGAGGAGTTCGTGATGGGAATGGCTGCAAGGAGCCTGCTTAGACTTAGTGAACTAGGACTTACAGGATCAATCAGAATAGGACATTTCAAACTTTTAAACGAGGTTAATCTCGGTGGACATGCCCTGGTTCCCTCTGGATCCACGGACTATATGTGCTGGAGGTCGATTTCGGGGAAAATCCTATACTGATTATCCCGAGTAGGAACCAATGGTTAGGCAGGGAGAAATCGGTATTCACTGATGGATCCAAAATGGATACAGGCACTGGTGCAGGTGTGTATCTAGTTGAGGAAAACATCAGGAAAACGTATAGACTCCCGGATAGTGTTCTAGGTGTTCTTAGGGCCACAGAATTGTTTGCAGGGAACATTGAGGTGAATACAGAGGTAACTATGTATGTAGATAGCCAGGCGGCGCTGAAGGCCTTGAAAGGACATAATTTACAATCAAGAAACACACCAAGATATTTTGCTTCCTTTGCCAGTCTTAGTTCAGTTCCCCCTAGTACCGGTAGCCTAACCTGCTTAATCCTGTACCTTCTGGTGAAAAGAACTAGCTCTGTTTTCCCCGGGTTGACCCCTAAACCCTTACTAGTGGCCCATGAGGACAGTTCGTTAAGTTCATACTGCATGACGTCGCTGATCGTGGAAAGAAATTTACCTGTGATCAGTATAACAACGTCATCAGCATAGGCAACGATTTTCCGCCCTCTTGCGTCAAATTATCTTAGAATGACATTAACGGCTAAGAGCCATAGCAAGGGCGAGAGAACTCCTCCTTGCGGAGTCCCTCTAGTCACTATCTTCCTTATGCATGCATCTCCCAAGTTCGAATTAATTATTCGGCTATTCAGCATCAAAATAATACATTCGATTAGGAAGTTCTGAATGTGTAATGATTCTAGTGATTCTCTAATAGCCTCAATCTTAATGTTATTAAAAGCTCCTTCTATATCCTTCCCTATACTGTAGGACGCGTTCAATGTAACTCACCACATCATGTAGCGCACTCTCAACAGATTTATCCTTTAGATAAGCGTGCTGAGTCCAATTGATGATATGGTTGTCAATTGTCGTCCTCAGATAAAGATCGATCAATCTCTCTAATGTCTTCAAAAGAAAAGACGATAGGCTGATCGGTCTAAAATCTTTAGGTTTCGAGTGGCTAGCTTTACCTGCCTTAGGTATGAAAATTACATTAACCTCTCTCCACCTCCTTGGAATATATCTCCTGATAAGACACACACTAAAAAGCTCAGTGAGAAGTGTTAGTGCCGTGTCACTGATGTTCTGCAGCATGGCTGGAAAAACACCGTCTGGACCAGGTGATTTGAAAGGTTTAAAGCTGTTCACCGCCCATACTACCTTATCCATCGAGACTATGTCACCGACTACTTCACTAAGTTCCCTATCAGATACACATTCTGAGAATCTCAAGATTCGTCCTGCCTGTGCATCTGCCTCTAAGTTCCTACATCCTGGAAAATGAGTTTCCATAAGTAAACTCAGAGACTCAGAGCAAGACTCCGTCCATGAGTTATCCGCACGCTGAATATATCCAGGAGCACTAGGACCCTTGGATAAAATTCGCCTGAATCTGTATAACTCATTAACAGAGTCGATGGACTCACAGTAGTTCCACCATGAGTCCCTCTTTGCCTTCTTAACGTCTGCCTTATACCTATTAAAACTTTCCCTGTAGCTGTTCCAATCCTCACACTTGCGTGTCAGTTTTGCCCTATTGAATAGCTTCCTGACGGTTGACCTTTGGTTCCTAAGTTCCTTTGTCCACAATTTAGGCTGTTCCCTCTTTCCCGGAAATATTACCGGACAAGTTAGTTCATAATTGTTCCTAGCTTTCCCCGTGTGAAGTCCTCCACTAAACTCTCAACTCCATCTGAAGACAATTGCTATCCTTAAGCGGCGTTTAGTTCCCTATCCAAAATAGCCCTAAAGGAGTTCCAATATGGTTCTCCTGGAGTTCCTATATGGTTCTCCCTTTGGCATCGCGAAATTTAAACTAAAGGATATCCTGTTATGATCCGAAAAGGAACATTCACTATCTACCCTCCAGTTCGTAATGTAATCGCTCCTAAAGTTCGTCAGTGTTATATCTATAACTGCCTCTCTATCTTTAGTTCTGAATGTGGGCATATTGCCCAAGTTACAAATAAAAAGATTGTTAGTAGTTATAAAATTGAAAACTGACTCACCTCTCTCATTGATATCAGCGCTGCCCCACTGGCAGTGATGTGCGTTAGCATCGCAACAGAGTACCAAATATACGTCTCTTCTCTTTGCGTGCTCCGTTAGTTTGCACACCATAACACCCGGTGGGTTGGCCACATCGTAGGGCATATAAACGGAGGCGAGTGCGAGTTTCCTCCCGTCTCTATCCTCTCTTTTCACGACCGTTATGTCTCCATTGCTGAAAGAATGAAAATTTATAAAATTTAACTCATTCCTAGCTAGTATACACGTTCTTACCTTATCCTCAGTGGATGGTACAAAAAGTGTATACCCTTTGACACTTAATCCACATACTCTGGTGTTGTTGATCCAGGGCTCTTGGATTAAGGCCACATCCACTTTGGAGTCAATAAGGTTCATCGCTAATTCGATTGCGGCTGCTTCACAGTGATGCAAGTTAATTTGCACCACTTGCAGCTTTGTTGGTACTGTCATATTTCGGATACCAGAACCTGATAGTGCCCAGACCGAAATTAGCGATTCCCCCCATAGACTCCAATTTCCTGAGAGACTCCTGGTATATAGCAATTCTGAAGTCCCTTCCGAGGTTCCCTTTACAAGTCACAGAAGCTAACAACTTCCACTGACTTGTATCCTCGTTCTGGTTGACCAACACTGTCAGTATAGTTTCCATCGGTTTTATGGGTGGTGGAGTCCACACTGTCACTACTGGTCTCAGGGGCAACTCAGATGCGAGTATCACATCCAGTCTCGCCTCTGGACAAAGGCCTGCCACACTTGGCAATCGTGGCCTTGAGAAAGTCGAGCAATTTCTGCTTTGACTGCTTTGACCAGTCCGCGCCTTTGAAGGACACTACATCCGGCCTTTCTTTCATTAGGTCTATGACAGCCGCCTGAAGATATACCGGCTTCATCGACTCCTTCGCCTTTTTCGAGGTAGAAGGCTTATCGTCACCAGATCTAACTCTCTTAATGACTTCCTTTTGGGGGCCTTCTTGGCGGTACGGACTGGTTGGTCATCGCCAGACCTAGCTCTCTTAACGACTTCCTTACGGCGATCCTTAAGAGTGCCAGATGGCTTATGACCAGCCCCACTTCCAGCATTCTTTATCATCTTCTTTTGAAGACCTTTAAGAGAGCTGGAAGTGTTGTTTGCCGCACCTTCCTTGCTTGTAGAGGGTTGGTCGTCTCCAGACCTTGCTCCTTTAGTGATTGATTCACTAGAGTTGCCGGATGGTTTACGATCAGCCCCCTTTTTGGCAATTATAGCCAGCTTCCCAGTTTCAACCGATCATTCCGAAGATGTGATAGATTTATTTGGTCGGCTGCTATCATTGTCATTATTCTTGGACTTCAGTGCGACCCCTGACACGTTTCCTATACTCTCCCGAGCATTTTCAAATATCGCATTTAGTCTCTCGGGATGAGACATTCCCAAGATAGCGGAGGGAGAGCCATAGATTTTTTCAAATCTAATTACACTCTTCCTATGACTCTTGATAAGGTATTTATCCCTACCACTGACTGACGACAGATCCCTCTTGGCCATCTTATTAAGAAAGATCAAGGAGGCTCTGACGCCGTTCTTAGCTTTTTCTTCTTTTTTTTCGGCTGTCGACAACGGCAGTTACACTTGGTTTTACCGCGTCTTGCCGAACTAATTTTGAACCCACCTGTCCACCATCCCGTGCGGATGACACCTCGGATGCTGGAGTATTCTGTTCCTGAGCGTGAACTGAAATCATAGTGATTTCATGTTCCTCATCAGATCCAAGAGAGAGATCCTCCAATTTCTCCGTAGTGCCCGTCCCCCCGAGAGAGTCTCCAGATGAGCCCAAGAGGTCGTCTGTTTCGGCTAGTTCACTCAACTGTCCCTCCTGAGCAATTATGTCCTCGTGAATTCTTAAAAGGTCAGAGTCAGTGTCCGAAACTCCTACTGAAACTACCTTATTCTTCTCCACATCCTTTATTTTAATATTTTTTTTTTTTTTTTAATAATTTTGGTCCCACGAAAATGCACGTACTAAATGGACCATCTCGCGCAGTGACGGCGTACGCAGACTAGGCTTTTAAAGGAATTACAACCAACCCGTGCCATGGGCGATGGAGGGGAGCTGTTAGCGATTAGTTTATTTAAGCACTAACTAACCATACAGATCCTCGGCACTGCTACCTCTCACTTTGATCTTAAAAGTACACTTGATTTATTTGGTCCGCGAGAAATTCTATGAGTCTCTAGGTTTAGATGTAATGCGTAGGACCCGACTATAGTCAGTACATGGGGATCTGTAATCAATGGTAAGTGATCTCCAGTTTATTCACTACAATCGGAACAGAAACCTTACATCCGAACCCCCCTATCCGCCACCTGGGGACACGTCCGATGGGAGTAAACAAGTAAAGACTCCACACGGATCGACAGAAAATATTTAAAGAATTTTAAAAATATTTTGCATAAAATTTTTAAAATAATAGTGCCAGTAATACTTACATTTTAAAATGAAATTAATTGCACAACAATATTTTCAATTCAAATTAACATAAAAAAAAAAAATAAATAAATTAAAAAAGAATACTAAGAAATATTTTAAGTATAAAATTAGAAAAGAATATTTGTTTCTTTCAAATTTAATAAAGTAGGTATATATAATAAAATAAGAATAATTATTAATATTCTAATTTATCTTTTAAATAACAAAAATAACACTTCCTTGTATTTATTACAGAAAACAATGAAATTAATGGCACAAAAAGATTTTGAATTCGAATGAACATTTAAAATCTATTAGAATATTTGCAAAATTTCCTGCAATTATTAGTATGTTCGGCGACAATGTATGGTTTTTAGAAAGGTTATGATGTTCGCATTATAAAAAGTGTAATTCAATATATCCACCATGTTTTTCAATAATATATTATACGATTTCTAAATATTACAAGACCACATTATTATTTATTTTAATTTTATACTGAATTTTCTAAGTAACTGAAATAAATAAAAAAATATTTTAGTTAATTTTTTTGTAAAATCGCCAGTTTTGCTACAGAAAAACAATTACACTTTTTACAAGACGAACACCATATACTTTCTTAAAATCATACTCTCTGAACAAATAGCTGACTACAATATTTATAAAAAATTTTCTCTAATTTCTCTTTCAAATCTTTCTATTTTTATAAAGGGGATTCCCTTTATTAAAGATTACATGGTATTCTAACATGATGTACCATTTTAAATCATAATTTAAATCTCATCTAGGCCGTGAAAGTTTTTACAAATCATTTTTGCCAATATTTAAGATTTTTTAAACTCAGAAATAAATAGCTCTACTTAACCAGAAATTACGACAATTTACTCCACATTTCAAGCATTACAATAACAAAAGAATTTCTTCAAAATATTTAATACCAACAACAACGTTTGAATTCTTTTCAAACTTTTAAAAAAATTTGTTTTAAAATTTTGAAAATTATAAGTAAAATTTTGAAAATTATAAATTCCTTTTCAAATTTAAAATGCAAAAATTCAGCTCTGCTAAAATATTTTTCGGATATTCTAAAACGGTGCATTCCCAAAATTTTGATTGCTGTATCTACAAATAGAGACTTGTAAAGTCGAATTTTTAATATATTTTTTATTTTTTTGTTCTATAGATAATTATTTTGAAAATTAGCGACTTGTGCTGCGGGCATGTCATATATAAGTCACACTTTTAAAAAATGTTGTTTTTTATGTTTTGTTGTTTGTTTATGTTATTAAGAATTTTATATAAAACAAAATTTTCTGTCCATGTTCTGGCCCTCAAATTGTTAATAACATATTTTAATTATATAGAAAATGAAAATGTTTTTCTAAATTTATTCGCTTGCCCAGGACTGGTTGAAATATTGATAATTTGTTTTAAATTATGAAAAACGCTTATCTTATTTTCTTAATTTTCCTTTTATAAGTAAAACTTACGAATTTTTTGTTTCACTATCAGCTTACATAAATAATTTTAGTTAATGTCAATATTTTTCTTTCTAATCACTTCAAAATTTATATTTTTACTAAGCAAAATTATATTGTTTCTGCTTGTTCTTTTTCCCATTATGAAATCTAAACAATCGCCAAAATCATGATTTTATGATAGAATATCGAACCGAGTGTGTGTTGTTTTTGTGAAGTTTTGCACGTTCTACTACTAATCATCTTAGAGTGCCAAATTCGACAGATTATGTGGATTGATAAAAGACAATCTTCCAAATGTTAGCACAGGTGTTGAAAAATAGTGTTTTCGTTTTTGGATAACTGTAACTGTTATCCAAACAACTTCTAATAGTGATTAAAGAAGTTACGTTTAAAAGATCCAATTCGTATAATAATATATTTTGTTGTTGAAAAATTGAGAGAAATCTTCTATTGCACTTCTAAGAATGGCAAAGAAGTGAGTTATTTCGAAAAATACTTCACTAAATGCTTGCAGGGTAATTAATCACAGTTGTTGCAATACTAATATTAGAGTCTACGCGTGAGATAATTCTTTAAGAGAGCGAATTTGACACTCTCTGATAACAAAATCGTACATATTCTGTTACGTGTAGATCAGTGTGACCATTTGGATAGATTTGTTACATTTTTCGTAACTTTTTAACGCTCCACGTAACATGTATAATTTTTTTGTGTTTAACCTTACTTTCGATTAAATAAAATTAAGTACTATATGTAAAAATTATATCTAGAAATCAATTTTTAGATTCCAGAACAACACACTTTTAATACGTAATAATCTTTTGATCTTCGTTGCGGATGAAATTATTCTGTTTTTTGACAATATATTTTTAGTTTTCAAAATGTAACCTTAGCGATGTTTTCATTAAAAGACAATGTTACAATCGAGAAAATAAAGTAGTAGATATATAGATGGAGAAGGTTGACGTGATACATTCCGTTGTATCACATCTCCACCCAATATCGGTTCATTGTACCATTTACCCTCGATAGAATAGAGGTAGACAAGATAGCAGCAAAAAGATAGTAAGGGTGAAAGACCAAATTTAAAAATTTCCAGGGATATACCCCTAACTCCCATTTAGCAAGTTTTTTCCCATGACGAAGCATATGACGTCTACAAGCTCCATGTCCCGAACATCACATAGCCCGTCGAGAAATTGACTGCCTAACCAATTCTTCCTGTGATGTTGTGGACAGTAACACATAGTATGCTCAATCGACTCGGTCTTGTCGATGTCTTTACACATTCTACAAAAATCAGAATTGCCAGCGTCCCATCTAGACCTCATCTTCCCTATCAAGCAGTGTCCTATTATGACTCCTATCATGATTCTCAAACTTTTCCTACTCAAGCTCAGAAGAGTACTTGTGCCAGTGGGGGTTTCACAGTGGTCTCCCTCTCCGAGACATCCTTCGCTGCGCCTTGCCTTGCCAATTCATCGGCTAATTCATTGCCAGATATATTGCAATGGCCAGGTACCCAGCAGTCTCACCACGTAGTGTTCCAACAGCTCTCTCAGTGACTTCTTACAGTTGGCCACTAGCCTGGATTTCACCAGATGTGTCTACAAGGCCTTCAGAGCCGCCTAACTGTCCACATAGAGAGTAACCTCAGAACCCCTCGCAATGTTCAATCTGATCAATTCCACGGCCTTCAAGATGTCGAGAATCTCAGCCTGAAAAACGCTACACTCATCAGGAAGTCTAAATGAGCCTTTTATATCCGTGCCCATAATATAGACCAGTACAGTCTCTCGTTGCCGGGCCAAACATCCCTATCAGGTATCACCATAACAGGATTTACCTCAAAGTCCAATTCAGTTGGCATGTAATCTGATGGCTCCTTGGAGCCTAGATTAACCTCACCGTAACTGACCTCGTATACGACCCGTGAGTGACCTGTTCTATATGAACCTAATAATAATAATTCCTTAAGTCTCAACAGACTCCTTGCCGTCATACCTCTCACAAACTCGTCAACGGGTAACTGATGAAGTATGACGTCCAGAGCCTTTGTTAGTGTACTTCTCATTGCCGATTGAAGCACACCTCTGTGCCTTCGAAAAAAGGTTCCTGTTACTCTTCCGCCACCAAACAGAACAACCATATGTAAGAATTGGTATCCTATTCACAACCCTCGGTTTGAGGCCCCAGTTCTTACCTATAGAGTTCCCACAGGTGTAGTAGGCATTAAGGATATGTTTGAGTCTCCAGTTCAGCTTACTATCGAGGAATACACCTAGATATTTAGCTGAGTCGAAAAGTCTTAGTTCAGTTCCACATAGTACCGGTAATCTAAAATTCTCTACCTTGTACCTTCCAGTAAACAGAACCAACTCTGTCTTTTCCGGATTCACTCCCAGCCCCCTATCAGCGGCCCAAGAGGACAGCTCACCCAGCGCTGCATGATCTCACTGATTGTGGGAAGAAATTTTCCCTTTACCAGTATGACCACATCATCAGCATATGCCACGATCTTCCGTCCCCTGCTGTCAAATTGACGCAGAATCACGTCGACAGTCAATAGCCACAGTAGGGGTGAGAGCACTCCGCCTTGCGGTGTCCCCCTAGTCACCAGTTTCCTTAAACATACTCCACCCAAGCTCGAGTTGATCCTACTGCTCAGCATGAGGATTATCCATTCGATCAAGAAGTCATGTACTTTAAGATCCACCAGCGCCTGCTTAATAGCATCAATCTTAATATTATTGAACGCTCCCTCAATATCCAAGAACGCAGCCATGTTAAATTGCCTCTACCGAATTCCTTGTTCTATATAGCTCACCACTTCATGAAGCGCACTCTCAACAGATTTACCCTTCAGGTAAGGATGTTGAGCACTACTCATGCTGTTCGTTTCAATAGATGATATTAGATATAGATCTATCAATCTTTCTAATATCTTCAAAAGAAAGGACGAAAGGCTGATAGGTCTATAATCCTTGGGTTTCGAGTGACATGTCTTACCACCCTTAGGTATGAATATGACCCTTACCTCTCTCTACCCTCTTGGTATGTGTCTATGTAACATACACCCAGTAAAAATATCCACTGCATTTAGTAACATAGCCGGAAAGATGCCATCCGGGCCAGGTGACTTATAAGGCTCGAATGTATTAACCACCCATGTTACTATCACAACCGTAATCAGGTCTCTCACTACCGTTTCAACCACCCCGATGGCGGACTCTGTAAACTCTGCTCTTCTCCACCTGATCCTTCCATTAATGGGTCCTTACAACCTAGAAAATGAGTCTCCAAAAGCACATTAAGTGACTCAGCTCGTCTCCGTCCATGAACCATCTGATATCTGGATAATCCCCGGAACACTAGGATCCTTCGACAATATGTTCCTGAATCTGGATAGTTCATTAACAGAGTCAATGGTCTCGCTGAACTTAATCCACGAAGACCTTTTAGCTCGTTTAATGTTCTTTTTGTAATTGTTAAAACTCACCCTGTAGGTGCCCCAGTCTTCATGGCCGGCTATGGTCCGTTGAACACTCAACTCCTTTGACCACCACACCGGCTGCTTTCTCTTACCCGTATAACTCATCGGACAGGAGAGCTCATAGCTTCTGTAATAGACGCCGTCATTTCCTTCAGGTATGGTATTATTGACCCCAAATTGCGCTCGAAAGCATCACAATTCGTCCGTCTAGGATTCCTATAAGGTTTCCTCTCTGAACCCAGAAAGTTCAGACTGAAGGTTATTCTGCTATGGTCAAAGAAAGAACACCTCATAGCTATCCTCCAGTTCTCTACCAGGTCTCCAGAGATTGTCAACGTGATATCTATTACCGAATTCCTATCCTTCGTCCTGAATGAAGGGATATTTCTCCTATTACAGATTAAAAGACCATTCGATATAATGAAATAAAAAATTGACTCACCTCTTATTGATATCCCTACTACCCCATTGACTGGTGTGCATTAGCATCCTGAATTAGGGCCACGTCCACATTGGTCTCACTGAGGTAGGTTATCAATTCGGTCGAGGCCGCTTCACAATGATGCAGATTTATCTGCACCATCCGCAACCTCTTTGGCTTTATCATTTTTCGCGTAGCGAAATTTGATGTAGCCAAGCCCGAACGTAACAACCCCCCCCCCCCCCAATGAGTCCAATTTCCTAATAGATTCCCGATCCACTGCGAATCGGAAATCTTTACCCTGGTTATCTTTATAAGTCAATGAAGAGACAAGTTTCCATTGACTTGTATTGATCCCCCTATTTTGTCCCTCCAATATTCCCAGTATGACTTCCACCGGCTTAATGGGTGGTGGAATCCATACCGTGACTATTGATCGCAGAGGCAATTCCGACGCTGGTATAACCTCCAGTTGCGCATCTGGGCAAAGGTTGCCACATCTGTTGATCGCGGCTTTCAGGAATTCAAAAGTTCCTTTGTTATCGCAACCAACAGTCTTGACGCCCCTTGTCCAGTCTGCACCCATGAAGGCTATTTCACCCGGCCTGTGCCTTGCCTGGAAGATTTCGTCCATAAGTCTGTCCTCAATCAGCCGCCACATTTCCGTACTGATTCTCCCATCTGAATGAGCACGGTCAATGACTGCTGCTTAAAGAATGTCCGACTTGGACGAATACTTCGCCTTTTTGGACGTTGAAGGTTGATCATCACCAGGTACTACCCGCTTTACTACTCCCTTATGAGAGCTTTTAAGCGAGCTACTTGGTGTTTTACCAACCTTCTTCGCCGAAGGTATCTGCTGGTCATCCATAGACTTTAAATCTTTTTATGACTCCCTTAGCAGGGCCTTTTAAAGAGTCATGAGGTGCCTGACCAGCTTTCCTGGACGTAGAGGGTACCTCATCTCCAGGCTGAGCTCCTTTAATGGATCTCGTTTGAGAATCCTTAAAGACGCTCGCAAGTGTTTGCGCTACCGTGTCTACTTCTTTTCTAATTTCAGTTGCCTCACTACCAGACCTAGCTTACTTGTGAGCACCTCCTTGCTTGCAATCAGCGACTTGTGGTTTTAAAGTGCTGGTAAACACGGACTCTTTGCCCTTCCGAGCAATTACCAGATCTTCGTCTACCTCCACTTTAAAACTTTCGGGATAAGACATTCCCAAGATATCCCATAGGTTCGTTCGAACCTGTATATGCTCTTTCGGTGTTTCCTGCGAACATGCAACGTATATGCAATCAATTCAACAGTTTTTATTCATATATTGAATTCTCAGTAAATCCAATCCGCATTAAAAGGAGTATTTTTAACTTAGTTAAATAATAAGTTTTTGTTATTGAATGATTATGAAAAATATTTTATTGTAAATAGCTTTACGAATAACATATATGCTAGCCTGTAAGAAATTATAATTTCATCGGCTATTAAATAAATAAATAAAATGTCGTTATATTCAGTCTCATCAAGTCTGATTCCTCGTCCACATCCTCATGCACACATGGTGGCTAAGGGAGTGGGCTCCGGCACCGTACATGAATACATCCAGTGCCTCACGCCCGGTCCCTCCTATCCGCCATCTGAGGACGTGTCCGAAGAGAGCAAACAAATAAAGACTTCGCACGGAAAATAAAATAGTACAAACGTATTGTTCATATTTTTGAGGTAGACGAGAAAAGGAATGCGCTCTTCAGTTGATTAAAAACTAAATTTAAGGCAATAGAAAAAAATCGTGAGGTTTTCGTCATATAAAAAAAAATATCCAGATTAATTGTCACACTTAAAAAGATATCGTCGGAGTTATATAAAAATAATTCCTTTATAGATTTAAAGAATTCATTTTTAACGATAATATTTTTATATCATAATTTAATCCTGAAGAGGTCCAATATTTTAGTCAGAAGAGCACAACTGATTAATGAAAATTAGACTAAATCTTGTGCCTATTCGTAAATGTATCAGTGCGCTGCATATTATGCGCAGTATAAGCAAATATACACAAAATACTAAATAAAAATGGCAAAAATTTTATTTATTTAGAGAATTTGCAGCATTTACAAAAGTTGATTTGCATCTGCAATGAAAAGTAATCACACAGTGCAGTGATACCGGCGATTATTACAAAAATGTTTTCGATCTGAAGAATGTTAAAGAAGTCCCATTATCCAACAATATAAAAAAGCAATATGTATTTTCAAATGCATATGTTGAGAGAATATTTAGTCAACTAAACTTCATCATCGTAATCGTTTGAATACGAATTATTGATGACCAGGACATCTAAAAATATTTTATAAAAAGTGTTTTTTTTTTCGCATTAAAAATTATCTTAAAATGGGAAAATATACCCTTAAATTTAAAAATATTTTTTTCTGGCATTTAATTTACTAAAATATGTTCTAAAATAAGAAATTTGTATAAAAATATATGCATATGCAAAAATATGCCTTTAGGACCAAAATATGCTGTAACAAATCGATGCTAAAATTCATGAAATTGTCTAAAACCGATAAATAAATAAATGATTCATTTGAAGCACAAGAAAAATATGACTTTCCATGTTTTTGGTTGCACTGATAGATTAGGTTATGTTAAAAAGGGCGGCGTCTTCACGCAGAGACCATTCGGTCCATTGTGATCTCTTTATAAATACAAAAGGAAAGCTAAGAGAAAAAGAGAGACCTTAGTAAGTAAAGGCAATAGAATAAAAAATAAAAAAAATGTGAACCTAAGACCCATGAATTAAAAACGACTATCCCTAAGCCACTTTATCCCCATTACGAACACTATAAGATTACTAAGTCATATGCTCTTAGATTCCCAAGATTCATGCCCAGAAGATGTTTCGAATCTGCTAGTTTAAGACTAGGCCATAACGCTCTAGATACCTTTCAGTACATTCTATTACTCCAAGCATTCGTTCGTCCTAAAATCCATTACCTTATGGCTATGAAATATGGCCCAATTGGAATCCTCACCGATACCTCCACAAAATACCTGACCAGCTCTGAGCCTTTGAGAGCTAGTTCATCGTTTATTTATTTGCCGAGAATGTCGCAGTGACCTGGAACCCATCTTATCCTGCAGGCATCCATTAGTCTTCTCAATTTTTTCTGCACTCAAGCACTAATCTGGACCTAACACAATGACTTATCATTGCCAGTAGTGCTGCCTGACTATCCACATAGATAGTTACCTCTGTGTCCCTTCCAATGTTCTCCTCCAGTAATCCTCGAGATTTGTAAATGCCTACAATTTCTACCTGAAAAACGCTGCAACTATCAGACAATCTAAAAGACCGTCTGATATCCCAGATGATGACTAAAGAAAAATATCGTTCAAAACTAAGAATCTTCTAAAGCATATTTTTATTTTATTCTTCGAAATTTTGAATCGAAAGTAAACAAGTATTAACAATTTATTTTTAAAAAATTCATAAACTTAACTTTTTAGGAAAAATTGTAACTTTTTCGACAAAAAACTGTAATTTTTGTGCAAGCTACCCCTGACAACACTTGTACAGATAGGCTGTTATTAAAAGTAATTAATGGAAAAAGGCTTTCTTTCGTACAACAACAATATTTCTCTCTCCTCACATCAAGTTCTGTGTAAATTAAACACAACACAAAGTAAACAATGTAAACAAATTTTAGTAAAATTACGCTCGTGATATATTTTTTCACAAGCACACAACATTTTCTTATTTATATATTTCTTCTGGATTGTGTTAGAAAACTTCACATTAATATAGGCGGATCTATCCTTATTTTTCAAATTATTTGATTATTATTTCATAATAATTTGATTAGAATTTAATGAATAGAATATTAAAATCGAGTATTTTTAAAGCACTCAAAAAATTTTGAAATGTGTCACTATTTTGTCGCACAACATCAACTACCAAAACAACACATTTGCCCTAAACACGAAATGCAAATGATCTTATATAACTTTGCTGCATATTATGCGCAGTACGTTCATAAATGCAAATTGGAAAATTGAAACTAAAATTAAAAAGTTTAAAAATGAGTCACTTTATTTTGTCGCACAAAATCAACTATCAAAACAACACATTTGCTCTAAACACGAAATGCAATGATTTAAAAACTTGATGAGCTGGCTTAAGCAACCAATAATAAATTTCAATTTATTCTACCTTAACTTTTTTAATTAAGCACTGAGAATAATAACGTGTAGAAAAAAATTACTAAAAAACAATATAAGATGACAAATACCCAGACACCAAAAAAGTAGCCCATAACGCACCTACAATTCAATTATTATGAAATAAATAGCATTTTTTTTATATACACCGCCGATATTTTCCGTTTGTAACATAAAAGAAATTTAATAAAATTTTCAATTACTTACGACTAAGAATTTTTTAAATTTTTTTGTCTTTCATCTTCCGATGAAGTTGACGGATATTAAATTTTTATCGATACCAAGATTTTATTGATAACTATGTTTTATAAAAATAATAAAAATCAAAATTATTCAAAATAATTTCATCGAAATAAACATTCATATGGTGGATTTCAAATGTGTACTCACCAAATTTTTTAATGAATTAACTGCAATAACTCATTTATACAAATAATTGCAGTAAACTTTGTAATTATTTGGTAAATTAAAATTAAATTAAATTTCATTTAATTTATTCAGACTCGAATTCATATTAATGTAATAATTAATGAAGAATACAGTGAAAAATATATTTTAAACACTAGCAGAATGGAATGCATTTTTAGTTTAAATAGCTTTTTTTTTATTTAAATAATTTGTGTTCTAATTTTAATAAATTAATAAAAAAAAAAAGTTAAGTCAAAACGAGCTTCCCATTGTTATTTAGCTTTATTTGTACTTTAGTTTTGTCTATTGTTTATTTAATGGTTACATCATTGTAGTCTGACCAGACTTTCATTTTTATTCTTTATATGTAATTTAATACATATGTTGATATTTTATTAGATAATTGCGGCGCGGTCGTATCAGATAGTTCGAAAAAAAGTGGAAAGCGATCGATGGCAGAAACTATCGCGCTTAAAGATTTTGGTATAGAATATGCCAAGTCTGGACGCGCATCATGTCGTGGTTGCGAACAAAAGATATTGAAAGACCAAATTAGAATTCGCAAGACGGTTTACGACACAGAAGTTGGAATGAAATATGGAGGCCAACCACTGTGGCATCACGTTGAATGTTTTTCTCAATTACGCGGAGAATTAGGTTGGTTTGATACCGCTGAAAATCTACCTGGCTTTAAGAGTCTAAAGGAAGAAGATAAAGCTGATGTTAAGAAAACAATACCGTAAGCTTACACATACATTGATTACATACATTGATTAATTCCACTATTTTTATAGGATAATAAAAAGTGAAGATGTTCCTGTCGCAAAAAAGGCAAAATTGGAGAAATTAGACGAAGAAGATGAAAAGTCGGCCAAAGAATTAGTCGAAAAAATAAAAATTCAAAGCAAGCGATTGTTTAAATTTCGAGATGAGATCAAAGATGAAATGCACAAAAATCATATGTTAGAAATTCTAGAATACAATGGACAGGAGCCAGTAAAGGGTGATTCGGAAAAACTATTAGATCAAATAGCAGATCTGTTAACATTCGGTACTATTTTACCTTGCCCTCAGTGCAAGGGTAGACAATTACTATTCCAAAAATCGGGATATTTGTGTAATGGTCAACTGACTGAGTGGACTAAATGCGCAAATCTAATAAAAGAACCTGAACGAAAAGCATGTAAAATTCCTAGTTATCTAAAATCTGAATATTCTTTCTTAAAAAATGTACGCAAAGCCCCTGAAGTACGCGCCATTCGATATATTCCTCCTAGTGCATCAACAATATCGAAAAATCTTTCAATTAAGAAAGGTGATGAAGTGGATGGGTAAGTTTGTGATAAAAAGCTTATATATAGCAGTACACTATGTTTCAAATTTCTTAAGATATAAAAGTGGCAGAGTAATATAAATTGGCAATATGAAAAGGGAATTCAAATAGAAAATATTTCTATCAGAATTTTATTGTGTATTTTAAGGTAAAATTTACTTACCCAGGAAAAATTTTGATTTGATTTAAAAGCATTAGTTCTAGAACTTAGGTTAGGTTAAAAAGGGCGGCGTCTCCACCCAGAGACCATTCGGTCCATTGTGATCCCTTTATAGAAAGCTGATAGATAAAGAGAAAAATTTTAGTAGAATATAGCAAAAGATTGAAAAGAAAGATAGCTAAATATAAGAAAAAAATAATAAGAAAGGTGTGGCTACCTCTAAGCCACTTTATTCCCATAACGAACCCTATAAGGTTGTCGAGTTCTACACCCGCAAACTCCTCTAGTTCGTGCAGAATATCGCTCCCAAACTACCTCAGTCTACTTCGCTGAAGCCCTACACAGTGACAGAGTATATGCTCCACTGTCGCTAGCTCCTCCACATCAACGCACGTCCTGCAAAAATCTGACGCGCCAGTATCCCATTTACAGGTCATATTCCCTATTGCGAGGTGACCAGTAATCATGCCAACAATGATCCTTAGATTCACAAGACTCATGCCCAGAAGATTCTTCGAATCTTACGAGCTAGCTTATCGGCTATTTCATTTCCGATAATATCGCAGTGACCAGGAACCCAACAAAGTCTTATTCTGTAGGCATCTATTAGCCTCCTAAGTTCCTTCCTATATTCCAGCACTAACGTGGACCTGACACAGTAACTTGTCATTGTCATCAGTGCACATAGATAGTTACCTCAGTGTCCCTCTCAACATTCTCCTCCAGTAATCCTAGTGCCTTGAAAATGCTTAGAATTTCTGCCTGGGAAACGTTGCAACTTTCAGACAATCTAAAAGATCGTTTGATATCTGTTCCGATGAAGTAAACACCCGCCCCTGTGCCTACTTCCATCTTCGAGCCATCCGTGAAGATAGCACACACTCCGTGGAGCTTCTCCACTCCAATCCAGAAGTCCCTACTAGGGATTTCAATAACGGGAGTAGTCTCGAAGTCAATTATAGTACCTACATAGTCCGTTTGGGCGGCCGAGGATAATGTTTGACCATTCCACTTGACTTCATTAAGTATGCTAGCATGCCTCGCTATGAAGCTCCCTATTAGACCCAATTCCATCAGTCTAAATAAGCCCCGCACAGCCATACCTCTTACGAATTCCTCAATTGGAAGAAGGTGGAGAATGATGTCCAGTGCTGCCTGAGGTGTACTTCTCGCGGCACCCGTGATGCCAATTGAAGCACATCTCTGAACTTTAGAAAGAAGGTTCCCATTTCTAAACGCCTCCCACCATACCGAACATCCATAAGTTAGTATAGGTCTCACAACCGATGTGTATATCCAATATACAATGATCGGTTTTAAACCCCAGTTCTTCCCTATAGAGTTCTTGAATGCGTAGTAGGCATTAAGCCCCTTCCTGATCCTTTCCTGAGTATTTCTTCTCCAAGACAATTTGCTGTCCAAATAAACGCCCAGGTATTTGGCCTCCCTCGACAAACTAAGTTGCGTCCCATTCAGAACTGGTAGACTAAATGTCTCAACCTTATATCTCTTGGTAAACAGAACTAGATCAGACATTTCAGGGTTGACTCCTAATCCATTACTATTTGCCCATTGGGAAAGTTCTCGCAGCCCAGACTGCACGACCTCGCTGATCGTGGGTAAAAATTTACCCGAGAAAAACAATACTACATCGCCAGCGTAGGCTACGATCTTCCTTCCCATGGCATCGAACTGTCTTAATATGATGTAAATTGCCAAGATCCACAATAATGGTGAAAGAACCCCCACCTTGCAGTGTGCCCCTTGTCACGAGCTTCTTTATGCAAGTGTCTCTCATGCTCGAGTTTATAACCCTGCTGCTTAGCATCAGGGTGATCCACTCGATTAGGAATATACCAATACCTAACGAAGCGAGTTATTCCTTAATGAACTCTATCCTAATGTTGTTAAAGGTCCCTTCTATGTGAAGGTGTATCCATTGTGCAGCAGACTCCGTTCAATAAAACTCACCACATCATGCAATGCACTGTCAACAGACCTACCCTTAAGATAGGCGTGTTGAGCGTTGCTGATGCCCTGAGTTCCCATCCTCCTCCTCAGATACAGATCGATCAGTCTTTCTATTGTCTTGAGTATAAATGACGATAGGCTGATCGGTCAATAGTCCTTGGGCTTAGAGTGAGTCGTCCTACCCGCTTTGGGTATGAAAATAACCCTTACCTCTCTCCACCCCTGGGAATATATCTCACTTTAAGACAATCCCTAAATATCTTCACGAGTAGTGAGATGACCCTGTCATTGACATTCTATAACATGTCCGTAAAAATGCCATCTGGGCCCGGTGACTTATATGGCCCAAACGAGTTTACCGCCGATCTTACCTTGTCTCCAGTGATCATCTCCTCTATCGCATCGATATCACCCTCCTCTGGTCCGGACTGTAGGTTATCACTGACACTACCTGTCCTCCCATCAGATTCTACATCTTTACAGCCAGGGAAGTGAGTTTCCATCAGTAAGCTGAGGGACTTCGTGCTAGACTCCGTCCACGAGTTGTTCGCCCATTGTATATAACCAGGTGCAACCGGGTCCTTGTATAATACCCGTCTAAATCTAGACAACTCGTTAACCGAGTCCACCGATTCACAAAAATTCATCCATGATGTCCGTTTCGACGTTCTTGCATTTAATGAAGATTTCCCTATAGCTGTCCCAGTCAGTCCGACTCTTCGTTAGCTTGGCTCTATTGAACAGCCTTCTAGCTGTAGACCGTTGGACCCTAAGTTCACTGGTCTCCATTTCGGCTGCCCTTTTGCCAGGATAAATGAACAGGCAAACGAGATCAAACCTATTCTTAAGTACATCCGTGAAATTATTTACGATTCCCTCGATACCCACAGCTGAATTTCTCCAGCCCTCAGTATCCCTTAAATCCCTATCAACTAACTCACTGAAGGACTTTCAATCTGTTTTTTGGAGTTCCTTTAAGGCCTTTCCCTCGGTTTCACAAAGTCAAAACTGAAGGATATCACGCTATGACCCGAAAAAGAATAATCCATAGCTACCCTCCAGTCCTTGACAAATTCACCCCCTTGGTTCGCTAGTGTCACATCTATAACCGTTTCCCTATCTTTCGTTCTGAATGTCGGATCATTACCCCTATTGCAGATATAAAGATTATAACTAGCTATAAATTCAAACACTAACCCCACTTGTCGATGTCACGCTTCCCCCTTGGTAGTGGTGAGCATTCGCATCACATCCAAGAACTATGTACACTTCTCTTCTCCTGCAGTACTTCGCCAATTGCTGCAGAGCGATGCCCGGTGGATCCGCCGCCTCGTATGGCATATACACGGATGCCAGTATAAGCCTACGGCCTCCAGTGGCTTCCCATTGGACGGCTGTAAGGTCCCCGTTGCTAAAAGAATGAAGAAGATTAATACTCAGATCATTCCTAGCTAATATACATGTTCGTACCTTCCCCAATGTAGATGGTATGAATAGGTTATACCCCGTGGTCCTTAAACCACATACCCTGGTGTTGTTAATCCAAGGCTTCTGGATAAGGGCCACGTCCACGTTGCAGTCAATGAGAAGCTTTGTCAATTCTGTTGAGGCTGCTTCGCAGTGATGCAAATTAATTTGCACCACTGACAGCCTCTTTATGCTTACTCGATCTAGCATATCTAAATCTAATAACCCCAAAACCAAAATTGACAGTGACTGCAGCTTCTTCAGAGACTCCTGATCCACATCGAATCTGAAGTCTCTGCCTTGGTTCTCCTTACAGGTCATGGAGTTCACAATCTTCCATTGACCTGTAACGAGATCTTTGTTCTGATTTTCCAATACTGTCAGAATGGTTTCAACCTCTGGAATGGTTGGAGGAAACCATGCTGTCCTATTGGACGCAGGGGCAACTCAGACGCCAGTATCACCTCAAGTTTCGCCCCCGGATGGAGAGAATTGCACTTAGCAACTGCGTTTTTAAGAAATTCAAAAGATTTCTCTTTACCGCAGTTGATAGTTTTAACTCCCTTCATCCAGTCCGCACCTTTGAAGTATACCTCGTCAGGCCTTCCTTTTACAAGGGTGATCTGTTCAATGAGCTTGTGTTAATCTGTCGCTATTGCTCAACGCTGATCCTCCCATCTGTATCAACTTTGTCAATGACAGCAGCTTGAACATAGTTCTGCAGCACTGATTCCTTTGCCTTTTTCGATGATGAGGGCTGTTCGTTTCCTGAGCCAGCTCTTTTAATAACCTCCTTGTGGGGGCCCTTAGCAGAGCTGGAAGGTAGGCGAGCAGCCTTCTTAGCCACTGAGGTTTGCTGGTCATCCCCAGATCCGGCACTTTTAGTGACCCCCTTTTGGGGACCCTTAGAAGAGCCGTGTTTGATTGGACCAACAGCGCTCGAAAACGAAGGTCGCTTGCCAGAGATCTTAGGAACCCCACCAGTGCTGCTCTTATGGTTTCCACTGGTTGAGCTGGTCAACCTTTGGCCTACTGCCTTCATGCTTGTTTATGACTGGTCATGTCCAGGCCTAGCATCCCTGACAATCTTTGCGAGTTGCCAGTTTTGCTGACCGGTGCATCAACAGCAAATGAATCCCTCGAGATGCTCAGAAACTCATCCGTCTCTGATAGTAGGCTCAACAACTGACTTTCCTGTTCTAGAATGTCCCGTTGGACACCCATCAACACTAAATCGTGTCTGTCTTGTCGCCTTGCAACCGTTCGTCATCTGTCCGAATTGAATTTAAATTTGAATTGTCTATTATGTCCTACGAGTATGCCAGTAAAAGGACTAGGCTAAAGCTTACAACCAATCCGTGCCATAGGCGTTGGAGGGGAGCTGTTAGCTATTAGTTTATTTAAGCACTAACTAATAATTAAGGCCCTCGGCAATGCTGCCAACCACCTTGACCTTAAAGTGCACTGCATTTATTTGGTCTTATAATCAGTCTCCTCTATCCGCCACCTGGGGACACGTAGGAGTAAATGAAAATTTTAATTCTTTTATTGCTTCAATATATTTCCCATAATATACTAAATACATTGCATCTAAGACTCGAAGTATTAGACCTATTATGTACATAAAATCGTTACTTATAAAATTATACTTGTAACTATTAAGAGACAAGAAAATCGAAGCTACATTTGAAAAAATGCATTTATTACAGCATTAATAAATTTAATTTAATTAAATTTCGACCATTTTGCGGAAATTTCGAATAAAACTGTTGTAGTAATTGACTGAAACATCGTAAACAATCATCAAAAGCGTCGAAAAATTTATGAAAAACCTAAAGCCGTTTAGAATAATTAAATTTTAATTTACATCGCGAATATGAAAGATGAAATAATCAGTAATTAAGCAGGGAAACTCTTTTCCAAAAGAACACTAGAAGCTAAGAAAACCTTTTTATAGTACATAAAGTATTTAAAAATAATTAATAGGATACTATCTAGGTACCATCTGGTCCAAATAACTGCAGTTGATTGTATATGAAATATATTTAAAAGGTTTATTAGTATTCTAGTATAAAGCAAAAGTGTAAATACTTGGCTTAACATTGCAAAATTTAAAGGAATTTTATTTAAATCGCTTTTCTGTGGAATATATTGATTAATATTTTATGGATATCTTCCAAACTTATTTTGTGATTAATTTAGGCATATTGCTTGCTGCACATTTTCAGAAAGATATATCATCAAGCAAATGTTTTTGGTTCTACTGGATGCTTATGTACTTTAGGAAGGGTATTGTTATTTCCAATAACCCCTAGAAGAGGATTTTCTTTGCTAAATTTGTGATTACTCCATTTTTCAAATTCGCAATTTAAGCTATTCGTTCGTTCTTGTAGACGGTTTTGTACTTTTTTGGTTCTTTTATGATACTTTGAAGAACTGTCGACTATAATTGAAGGATTCTAGATTTTTTAGCTTATTTTCGTAACAGTTGTATTCGAATTTTTCGTGATTAATATACATGATAATAATGAAGGAATTTAAAATATTTTTACCCATTTTTGCGCCAAATGGTCACACTAAAGTGGCCTTACTTAAATTTATTTTATAAGTGGAATTAAAATTATAAATGCATTTTTTCAAAGGTGACCTTGAAATGTATTTTAAAGTGGGCTAACTTGTTGCCACTTAGTATATTGTTATAAATGACGACTTCATGCAAATAATTGCATCAGTACTTCGAAATAATAAAATAATTAAAAACGTTTTTGTAGAAAGAGGAAATAGAAGAATTCCACGTATTTGTATAGGGCCGTTAGAAAATCAAGCCATTTCTCTGAGACTTCTATTTCCACCATGTAAACCAGTTTTTGTTTCCAACTAGTGTATACTCAGTCTGTCCAGTTTCTACAAAGGTCTGTTTACTCTGACTGTTATCACAGATCTTTCTCGTTCCTTCGTGACACGAACAGCACCTAAGAGATACCTAACTACGGTAGAAAATGACAGTGTTGGCAAAGTTAATTCTCAGTTAGAATGTGTTAGTTAACAAAAATCCGACGAGACAAATTCTTCTGTTCTCGACAGGAAGTCTACGATTTTATGAATAACTGGGCTTACAAATGCTTTTGCTAAAAATATCTATTTGGATACAATCCGCTGAAATAAATTCTTCGGATCTCAGTCGGCTAACTATAGATTTCTGACGACAAAATATTATTCGATGAGATAGGTGCTTCAGCTCTCAATCGGTTAACTAGGATCGTATCTGCTAATCTAATATTAAATACTATCCGGCGAGATAAATGCTTCGGCTGTCGTTCGGTTAGCTACAGGTTTTTTGTCTCAAAATACAATCCGACGAGATAAATTCTTCAGCTCTCAGTCGGCTAACTACGAGTTTCTTCCTCAAAATACAATCCGATGAGACAAATACTTCGGTTCTCAATCGGCACCCGCCCCTGTGCCTACTTCCATCTTCGAGCCGTTTGTGAAGATAGCACAACCTCCATGAAGCTCTCCGCTCCAGCCCAGAGGTCCCTACTAGCGATTTAGATAACGGGAGTGGCCCCGAAGTCATAGTTTCGACATCCGTTTGGATGATCAAGGATAATGTCCGATCATCATATACGAATTCGTCATTTATGATAACATGCCCCTCTGAGAAGTTCCCTATTAATCCCAATTCCTTCAGTCTAAATAAGCTCCGCACAGCCATTCCTCTCACGAACTCCTCAATTGGAAGGAGGTGGAGAATGGTGTCCAGTGCTGCCTGGACCACCAGTACGGCACCAGTAATGCCAATTGAAGCACATCCCTGAACTAAGTGAGGATAGGTCACACAACCGATGAATATATTCAAGATACAAATATAGGCTTGACACACCAGTACTTCCCTACAGAGTTCCTGCATGCGCAGTAGGCATTAAGCCCCTTCCTGGCCCTTTCCTGAGCATTTCTCCTCCAAGACAATTTGCTGTCCAAGTAAACATTCAGGTACTTGACCTCCCTTTACAATCTGAGTTCTATGCCATTCAATACTGGCAGACTAAATGGGTAGAAATTTACCCGACACCCACATTACCATTTCGTCAGCGTAGACTACGATCTTCCTTCCCATGGCATCTAACTGTCTCAATATGACATTCACTTCCAAGAGCCACAGTAATGCAGAGAGGTCTCGGTGATTTATATGGCCCAAATCTACAAAAATCGGAATTGCTAGTGTCCCATCTAGACCTCATCTTCCCTATCAGACAGTGACCCGTTATGGTCCCTATCATGATTCTTAAGCTCCTCCTACTCAATCCCAGAAGAGTGCCTGTGCCTGCGCCTGCCTTGTCGAGTGCCGGTCACATCGCCCTCGACATCTTACAGTCCTCTCTACTCTCCCAAGCCGAATTGGTCCTGACCAAGATCCAATCATTGATCTTTCCAAAGAAGAATCTCAGTGGTGGTTTCACATAGGTTTCCCTCTCCGAGACATCCTTTGCTGCGGCTTGCCCTGCCAGTTCATTGCCTGATATATTGCAGTGGCAAGGCACCCAGCAGAGTCTCACCATGTAGTTTTCCATCAGCTTTCTCAGTGACTTCTTACAGGCAGCAACTAGCCTGGATTTCACCAAATGTGTTCCCAAGGCCTTCAGGGCCGCCTGACTCTCCATATAGAGAGTAACTTCAGTACCCCTCACAACGTTCTGCCTGATTAATTTTGCGGCTTTCAAGATGCCGAAAATCTCAGCCTGAAAAACGCTGCACTCATTAGAGAGTCTAAAAGAGCCTTTCCAGGACAGCTTATTATCGAGGAATACCCCCAGATATTTCGCTGAGTCGGAAAGCCTCAGTTCAGTTCCACACAGTACCGATAGTCTGAAATTCTCTACCTTGTACCTCCTAGTAAGCAGAACCAACTCTGTCTTTTCCGGATTCACTCCCAACCCCTTATCAGCGGCCCACGAGGACAGCTCACCCAGCGCGGACTGCATGATCTCACTGATTGTGGGATGAAATTTTCCCTTTACCAGTATGACCACATCATCAGCATATGCCACGATCTTCCGTCCCCTGCTGTCAAATTGACGCAAAATCACGTCGATAGCCAATAGTCACAGCAGGGGTGAGAGTACTCCCCCTTGCGGTGTCCCCTAGCCACTAGTTTCCTTTAACATACTCCACCCAAGCTCGAATTGACAATCCTGTTGCTCAGCATGAGGATTATCCATTCGATCAAGAAGTCATGTACTTTAAGATCCACCAGCGCCTGCTTAATAGCATCAATCATAATATTATTGAACGCTCCCTCAATATCCAAGAACGCGGCCATGGTAAGTTCCCTATACCGAAGTCCTTGTTCTATATATCCCACCACATCATTCAGCGCACTTTCAACAGAATTACCCTTCAGATAAGCATGCTGAGCACTACTCATGTTGTTGGTGCCAATAGAAGACTTAGATATAGGTCTATCAGCCTCTCTAATGTCTTCAAAAGGAAAGACGATAGGCTGATAGGTCTATAATTCTTGGGTTTCGAGTGACAAGTCCTACCACCTTTAGGTATGAATATGACCCTTACCTCTCTCCACCCCCTCGGTAGACGAACCACCAACGGTGCATTCTGCAACATGGACGGAAAAATACCATCCGGGCCAGGCGACTTGTAAGGCTCGAATGAATTCACCGCCCATGTAACTTTCTCAACCGTAATCAGGTCTCTCACTGTTTCAACTATCCCGCTGGCGGACTCTGTGAAGAAGTGCTCTTCCTCACCTGATCCATCCATCAATGGATCGTTACAACCCGGAAAATGGGTTTCCATAAGCACATTAGGTGACTCAGAGCTTGATGGTTTGATGAACCATCTGATCTCTGGATACTCGCCGGAACGTAAGGATCCTTTGACAGTATCTTTCTGAATCTGGATAGTTCATTGACAGAGTCAATGGTCTCGCTGAACTTAATCCACGAGGCCCTTTTAGCTCTTCTAATGTCCTTTTTGTACTTATTAAAACACACTATAGGTGCCCCTGACCACCAGACCGGCTGTTTCCTCTTACCCGGATAGCTCACCGGGCAGTTGAGCTCATAGCTACTGATAATAGACCCCGTTACCTTTCCTACCACTTCGTCAAGATTATATCTAGACATAAACTCCATCGGAGTTCCAGCCAGTCTTGACCCCAGATCACGCCCGAAAGCGTCCCAATCAGTCCTAGGATTCCTAAAAGGTTTCCCCTCTGAGCCCAGAAAGTTCAGACTAAAGGTTATCCTGCCATAGTCAGAAAAAGTGCACCCCATAGCCACCCTCCAATCCTCAACTAGGTCCCTAGAGTTAGTCAATGTGATATCTATTGTCGAATTCCTATCCTTCGTCCTGAACGTAGGGGTATTTCCCTTATTACTGATTAAAAGATCATTCGTAATAATGAAATCAAATGTTGACTCACCTCTCTTATTTGTATCCCTACTACCCAATTGACTATGGTGTGCATTAGCATCGCATCCGAGCAATAGACGTACTCCATTCCGTCTTGCATAATCGGCTAAGGTTCACACCCTGTCATCCGGTGGTTCCAGTTCCTCACAGGGCATGTACACCGAGGCCAAAGCCAGTTTATTACCTCCTAACGCCTCTCCTTGAACGACCGTTAGGTCTCCATAACTAAAAGAACTAAGAAGAATTAACTGAAGTTCATTCTTCACTAGAATATAAGTCCTCACCTTGTCCTCAGTGGACGGCACGAACAATTTGTAACCTTTAGCCCTTAGACCACAGACCTGGTTGTTATTTAACCAAGGCTCTTGGATTGGGGCCACATCCACATTGGTCTCACTAAGGTAGGTTATTAATTCGGTCGAGGCCGCTTCACAATGGTGCAGATTTATCTGCGCCATCCGCAACCTCTTTGGCTTTGTCATTTTTCGTGTATCGAAATTTGACATAGCCAAGCCCGAACGTAACAACCCCCCCCCCCCTCCAATGAGTCCAATTTCTTAATGGATTCCCGATCTACTGCGAATCGGAAATCTTTACCCTGGTTCTCTTTACAAGTCAATGAAGAGACAAGTTTCCATTGACTTGTATTGATCCCCCTATTCTGTCCTTCCAATATTCCCAGTATGACTTCCACCGGCTTAATGGGTAGTGGAATCCACACCATGACTATTGGCCGCAAAGGCAACTCCGACGCTGGTATAACCTCCAGTTGCGCGTCTGGACAAAGGTTACCACATCTGCCAATCGCGGCTTTCAGGAACTCAAAAGTTCCTTTATTGCCGCAACCAACAGTCTTGACACTGCGAGTCCTTAGCGATGCTCGCAAGAGTTTACCCTCTCTACTCCCTTCTTAGTCCCACTACCAGTCCCAGCTGACCTGTCCTTTCCCTTGCGAGAACTTACAGGACTGCTGGATGGCTTGTGAGCAACTCCATGATTGTCAGCGCTGACTTGTGGTTCCAAAGTACTGGTATACACGGACTCTTTACCCTTGCGAGCAATTTCCGGACCTTCCTCTACCTCCACTTTAAAACCATCGGGATAAGACATTCCCAAGATATCACCGATGGAGCCATAGGTCCGTTCAAACATGTATATACTCTTTCGGTGTTTCCTGCGAACATGCCTATCCCGTCCGTCTAGCAGCGATGGGTCCTTTTTAGCCAACTTATTTGGTGCAGCTATGGAGGCCTGGACATGCTTCATAACCAGTGATGTCACAGTGACTGCAGTTCCACACTCCTTGCCCCGATCAAGAGCAGAAACAACTGTTGTCTCATGTTCTTCATCGGACCCAAGAGACAGGTCCTCCAGTCCCTCCGTCGCACTGGATCCTACAAGATCCTTCGCCGAGTCCAGCTGGCTGTCCCCCTCCGTCAGTTGGGTCAGTAGTTGTCCGTGCTGCATGAGGATGTCCTTATGTATTCTCAGCAAGTCCATGTCATCGTCCTCATCCTCATGCTTCCCCCTTTCAAAACGTCGTCATTATTTCTCCCTAACTCGACGCTATCCTTAGCCTCTATGTCAGCGTCCGTAACTTCCTCTTCCCTAGCCAAATCCCCTCTGTCCATTATCCCTTCGTCTTTCTTCCCCCTTAACCTATTTATTTTTATAAGATATTCCTGTTAAATTTTATTTCACGAGTAGGCATGTAAAATATAGACCATCTCGCGCAGTGATGGCGTACGCGGACTAGGCTGTAATACAACTGAACCTTGCCATCAGCATCAGAGGGGAGCTGTTCTCGATTAGTTTCTTTTCGCACTAACTAATCATTCAGATCTTCGGCACTGCTACCTACCACCTTGATCTTAAAAGTGCATGATACATGTTTATTTGGTCCACGGAAAACGTATGGCACCAAGACCGTACCCAGTGCCAGAGAATGCATTCATTTTTGCGGAATCACCAATTAGAATACATCAATTTCACCGCATCCAGTCCAGCAAGCCTATACGTTTCCAGGACCGAGTGTGATACAAAGGATACATTAATGTCGGCAAAGGGAGAGGGCTCAAGCACCGTACATTAGTGCATCCAGTGCCTCACGCCCAGTCCCCCCTATCCGCCACCTGGGGACGCGTCCGGTGGGAGTAAACAAGTAAAGACTCCGCACAGACAGTTGAGGGACTCCGAGCCAGACTCTGTCCACAAATTGTTAAAGCTTGCAAATCCTCTTCAAAAACTATAACAAAATGGAACCCAGAATTCAACCTGCCGTTTCTCCAACATGTTCGCGATCAAGTTCCCGACAATTCGACCTCTGTGCCCATTTCATCCGGCAATTTTACTTTGAATGAACCCTTACTATGGAAGAACTTACCCTCATACTCAAAAACAAAACCAAGGCATCAGCGGCTGGGACAGGCGGTATGACTAACGCTATGGTAAAAAGACTTTCTATTCAATCATTTCAAGCAGTTTTAACGGCCATCAATTATCACTGGACCCAATGTTCTCTCCGTGAATCCTGCAGATCCACTCGTATCGTACCGATCCACAAAAGGGACAAAGACCCGAATCAAATGACGAACTATCGGCCAATTGCCCTAATCTCGGTTTTTCTCAAGATTATAAATTTAATGTTGAAAATGAAGGAGCGAATTTTTAGGTATGTGGAGGAAAAGGACATTCTTTCTGCCAGATCGAATGCATATCGGAAACACAGATCGGCAGCAACATGTACTAACGATTTACTACATACAATAAGCTTGGCCAAAGAAAAAAGTTAAAAGTCATTCTGATATGTCTTGATATTTCTAGGGCCTATGATTGTGTCAGTCTCGAAAAACTTCACTCCATACTTATAAATTTTGATTTTCCACCTCATTGGACAAACTGGATCATAGAATTATTAAGATACAGGAAACTTACACTAGGGAAAGAGCACATTGAATCTTTAATGGACTACGTCAGGTTCTCTTCTTTTTAATCTGTATTCTACACAATTCCATGACATAGCTGATGAAAATACTCACATACTACAATTTGCGGATGATTTCACCATAATCTCTGTTCACAAAAACTTTGAGACTGCTGTAAAAAATCTCCAAAATAAAATCACATATTTCAACATACTTGCTAGAAATTTAAATTTAGAACTAAATGCGGATAAAACAGTTGCTATGTATGAGGCAGAGGGTGCTCGGTTAAAAATTAACGTCTTACTGAACAACACCAGTATTAAAAATGTCAACTGCATAAAATTTTTAGGAAGACATATCAAAAACAGCCTAACCATGAAGGGCCACTATAAGAAGGTCATATCAGAATCTTCTTTTGCCACCAGAGCGATAAAAATGCTCACACCTCTCAAAGATGGCTTACGCCCAAATATTGCACTAAATCTGACAAAATCTCTTATCTTCTCAAAAACTTAATACGCTCGTACTTCCGCTCCTACGTACATAAATAAAAAAATTACAACTTTTCAAAATCATATGTTCCGCAGATGTCTTGGACTAAACCCATCCACCCATGTCTTCAAAATTTACGCTCTCGCCCTGATGCTACCTCCAAAGCTAAGATCTTAATATTTAGCTTTTAAAGAACTTCTAAAACAGAAACTTTTTAATCTAACTCTTTATCAATAAATAATTCATAACCCAACACATAATTCCAGCCTAAGTACAATATACACCACTTTTAAAACAATTTTTGATAACACATATCTTTACTTCAAATTTTATCTCCACAAAAATTAATGTCGTCCTAAACACTGTTTCAATCCAAAAAAGACTTACCAGCAGAAGCTATCAAATCCATCTTCTATGAGAAGAAAGACTGCTACACAAATAAGGGTTATGTGATATTCGCAACTGATGCCTCATTGAATCAGAACTCCACTGGTTGTGCAATCTGCAATATATATTGCGGGGAAAACTGTCTTTTCTCAATTTCTGAAAAGATCTCTTCTTTATCCGGTGAATTTCATGGCTTGGATAAAGCTGTAGACAACATCATACAAAATGGTTTTACCAGAGCTGCGATTTTCACAGACAGCAAAAATTCATGTCTCCTGCTAAACAATAACACATCATACAATTTTCTTGTTGCAAACATACATAAAAAAATCGAAGAATCGCAAATTCAACAAGTGGACATTATCTGGATCCCAGCTCATGCTGGACTATCATTCAACGAACTAGCCGACAAATCAGCCAAACTGGCAGCTATTGCTGATCATGAATTTCTTTTCAAACTTTCCTATAAAGATGCCTGCTGTAAAGTTTTCAACCATTTATGGTCTCAATGGAACAATGAATATAAGTCTACGGCCGCACAAAAGTACCCAGCTTTTCTTGAGCTTTTCCCGGAACTTCCAAAATCTCATTGGTTCTCAAATTCCAATCTATCTTCCTCTGAAATCAAAATCATAAACAGACTCTGAAATTAAAATCATAAACAGACTCCTTTCCAGTTGTACCTACAACAAACCCTATCTTAAAAAGATAGGTGCTGAATCTTCCGATCTGTACGAACTTTGCAACACTGAACAACTGACAATCATGTCATCTTTTCTTGTCCAAAATTTAATGATATTAAAAGACACTATGATTTTTTCAACAAATTCAACAACATCAATGACTTACTCAAATCCAAACAATGCCACATCTACAAACAACTTGCCAAATTTATACAGGAAGCGAAAATACAGTTTTAAACGAAATTTTCTAAATACACACATATTTCTTCACTGCAATCTGTCAAATGAAAACTTCTAATCCTTTTATCAACCATTTTCACTACTCAATATGTTTTGTTACTACTACGGGAAAAAAGAAAAAACACTGGCACTTACTCGCTAAGCAACCTCAAAAAATAATATCAGAACTATACGTAAAAGCACACAACTGTAAAAACTCGAAAATAAAAACAATTAAATTAAGTTCAATCATATATTTAATAATTTTCTATGAATAATATCACTCTGCTATAATCAGTCCTGGCATATAAGTGATTTTTCCTTTAGCCAACTCAAACAATAAACCTAAAAAATCATAATGAAAAAATTATTAAATGGACATAAATCTGAAATTCATTAAATTTTTAAGAGTATTTTTTAAACTCTAGCAAAATAACGCATTTTCGCACTTTCGCAAGACAAAAATTGCTGACGTGAATTTACTCTATTCAATAAAAATAATAAATGTTAACATTCTTTTTTGATAAAAATCAAATAGAACCCTTTAAAACTTCTCTATTATGCAATAGTGATGAATAAATTTGTTTTTTCGGAAATTTATGTTCCTCGTATTTTCTTTCGAGATCAAAATCCTCCACAATTTTCCTTTATCTAGGATATTCAATTATTTGGGTTTTCATATTAACCGGTTAATTCGACAAATAATTATTCGATATTAAAAGTTGATATTAAATCTTATATAGACCAAATTCGTTCGTAAAACGTTCATATTATCAGTTCTTTCGCTTATTTGTATGAGTTTTTTTTTTTTTTTTTTTTTTTTTTTTACAGAGTTACAATGTATTCTCCTGATGCAGCTTTAATTAATAAATCAACCTATTTAATATAACTCTCTATTTTATGAGTGAAAATGTTTTTTTTCATAAATATTGAAATTAATATTGGTGTTCTTACGTACATTTTATTGATGAAAATTAAAATGTGAGTTTATTCAAAGTGACGATTGTAGTCTAGACGACATTCGTTTGTACGCAGCACATTTTTTTTTACCTATTTATATATATATATATATTTTTTTTTTTTTTTTTTTTTTTTTTTTTTTTTTTGAATTATCAAAATAAAGAAAGGAAGAAATAAAGATTTTTTAATATTACTTTTTCTTTTAATATTACTTTTAACTTTTATACTTTCAAATCGTTCTTATTTTTATATCTACAGTCCTAAAGTAAAACGTGAACGACCACCATTGTACAATATGGAATTTTTCTTATATGGACTTAATGATGTTGATGAAGTGAAGAGACGTATAACTAAACTCGGAGCTAAATGCGGATCTAGTATAACTGAACGAACTACAGCTATATTGTCCACATCTAAAGAAGTTGAACGCATGGATAGTCGAATGAAAAAGGCAAAATGTTTAGGATTGCATGTAATACCAATGGAATATTTAGATGCGGTTGAGTCCAATAGTGCTGGCGCCATTAATTATATAATCAGCATGTCGTTGTGTGATTGGGGAACGGACCCTGCTGCTCGAATCCAACAAGAGGAAAATAAAAGTTCCAAATCTAAAAGCATTTATACTAAGTCTGTACCAAAATCAATGACGCTTAAGATTAAAGACGGCCTAGCTGTAGATCCAGACAGTGGTTTAGAAGATGTTGCACACGTTTATGTGTCTCGAAACAAGGATAAATTTAACGTTGTCCTTGGCATAACTGACATTCAAAGCAATAAGAATTCTTATTATAAACTACAACTTTTGGAAAGCGATAATAAAAATAAGTATGGCAAACATATATAAATAACACCTTGAAAGAGAAAGAGAGTATTAAATATACATAACATTAATTTTCCAGATATTGGGTGTTTAGATCATGGGGCCGCATTGGAACTACAATTGGAGGTAACAAATTGGAAAATTTTAATAATCTTGTGGAAGCTGTTAATTCTTTTAAGAACTTGTACTTAGAAAAATCTGGAAATCATTTCGAAAATCGTGCTAATTTTGTCAAGGTAATTAAATGGCTTTTTTTTTTTTTTTTTTTTTTGCAGTGTTATGCGGATGATATCACAACCCAAAGGTCTTAAATTGAAGATATCCCATCAAATATTTAACCAAATTCAATTTTATACTTACATTCGATTTGAAAACAGCTCAGAAAATATTAAATACTTTTTTTTATAGGTTAATTGTTTATTGTTAATGGATTTCTCATTTGAAAATTAAATTTCAATAAATAACACTATGCAACAGTAATTCTCTGGGCGGGATATATCCCATGACAAATAAAAGTAGTAGATCAGTATATATAAACCCCCACAGCGTTTGCGGCTGGTAGGTCAAACTTTCATAATATCGCTAATTGAAAGATGAATTTTTTTCCTTCTCTTCAAACAATTGAAAAAACTGCATAAATTCAATTTCAAATTATGTTTTGTATTTCGGTTTTTATTATGTGATGAATTCCATTAAAAAAAAAACGATAAAAAAAATGCTGTTTTTGACCTTGGCTTCTCTGATTTTCTCCAAATTAATCGGACTTACGCTATCGAGTACGATTTACACCACTATTTTTATTTCTTTAAATTTCGAAAAACTCGCGGTTTTTGGTTATGGAAAATTTTCAAAAATATACGAAGTATATACTTTTAAACATATTCATTACTTTTTAAGTTTCAATCCGATTTGATTGAATTAAAAAACATTGGGAATGTTTTTATATCCTCTTTACACTTCTTTAAAAAAATTGCATTTATAATGTAAGTATATTTTTCAGATGCATTTTTGGAAGCGTTCTTCCTTTTGGATTTCTAATTTTTTTAAATCATGTTAAAAATGATTTATTGGTAAAAGATTAAAATTTTTGAGGTGAATAATTATTTTTCAAATCATTCTATTTATTTAATAGACAAATATTAACACACTTTTTTAAGATTTTAAATAGTATACCTTCCCTTTCCCTTATTTAAAATAAACAAGTGTTATTATTATGTTATTATGAAAAAAAGTATTGCAACTGAAGTCAGAAACTTTTTTGAAATCTTTTTATTTTATTTTTTTAGGAGTGAGTTTATAAGGGCTTATATAAAACTGGATACGCAGATGTCCGATTTTGTTGACTAAAAAAAAAAAAAAAAAAAAAAAAAAAAATTTTAACGGTGTAAGTTAAATAGTTCAAAAATAAAATTTTAGATAAAAATTGCGTTAGATGCTTAAATGCATTTTTCGTAAAATTATTTCAACAGAAAATTTTAAAAAGTATATTGTACTAGCTTTCCCGGTGCTCGATTTGTGCAACCGACATCAAACCAAGGTTGTTGCAATTATCGATGAAGTTGCGGTAAATGACCACTAAATGTTAAAGCCTTTCCTTAGATAGATAGATAGATAGATAGAGAAGGTTGACGTGATACCACATGTCCACATCTCCACATCTCCACCCGATCTCCACCCGACCGATCTCGATCCATTGTGAGTTCCTTCATTGAAGGCTATAGGACATAGAATACAAGAAACAGAATACAGAAAATAGAAAAATAGGAATACGAAGAGGAAAAGGTTAGGAATAAAACAGAATCATATAAGAGGATTAACAATGTTGCCAATCCCCCTAGGGGTGTACTCCTGATCCTCCCTTAGACAGTCGATGCCCATGACGAAACCTATGACGTCTACAAGCTCTACGTCCCGAACGTCACTTAGCCCATCGAGGAATTGACTGCCCAGCCATTTCATCTTACGATGCTGCAATCGTGGACAATGGCACATAATGTGCTCAATAGACTCGGGCTCGTCGACGTCTCCACACATTCTACAAAAATCGGAATTGCTAGCGTCCCATCTAGACCTCATCTTCCCTATCAGACAGTGACCCGTTATGGCCCCTATCATGATTCTTAAGCTCCTCCTACTCAATCCCAGAAGAGTGCCTGTGCCTGCCTTGTCGAGTGCCGTCCACATCGTCCTCGACACCTTACAGTCCTCTCTACTCTCCCAAGCCGAATTGGTTCTGACCAAGATCCAATCACAATGGTTTCCCCCTCCGAGACATCCTTTGCTGCGCCTTGCCTTGCCAGTTTATCAGCCAATTCATTGCCTGATATATTGCAGTGGCCAGGCACCCAGCAGAGTCTCACCATGTAGTTTTCCATGAGTTCTCTCAGTGACCTCCTACAGGCAGCAACTAGCCAGGATTTTACCATATGTGTCCCAAGGCCTTCAGAGCCGCCTGACTGTCCACATAGAGAGTAACCTCGGTACCCCTCACAACGTTCTGCTTGATTAATTCTGCGGCCTTCAAGATGCCGAGAATCTCAGCCTGAAAAACGCTGCACTCATCGGGGAGAATTGGTCTCACCACTGAGGTATAAATCCAATTTACAACTTTTGGTTTGAGCTCCCAATTCTTACCTATGGAGCCTCTACAAGTATAGTAGGCATTAAGGCCCCGTTTGAGTATCTCCTGAACATTCCATTTCCTGTTCAGCTTACTATCGAGGAATACACCTAGATATTTAGCTGAGTCGGAAAGTCTTAGTTCAGTTCCACATAGTACCGGTAATCTAAAATTCTCTACCTTGTACCTTCTAGTAAACAGAACCAACTCTGTCTTTTCCGGATTCACTCCCAGTCCCCTATCAGCGGCCCAAGAGGACACCTCACCTAGTGCAGACTGCACGATGTCACTGATTGTGGGAAGAAATTTTCCCTTTACCAGTATGACCACATCATCAGCATATGCCACGATCTTCCGTCCCCTGCTGTGAAATTGACGCAGAATCACGTCGACAGTCAATAGCCACAGTAGGGGTGAGAGCACTCCGCCTTGCGGTGTCCCCCTAGTCACCAGTTTCCTTAAACATACTCCACCCAAGCTCGAGTTGATCCTACTGCTCAGCATGAGGATTATCCATTCGATCAAGAAGTCATGTACTTTAAGATCCACCAGCGCCTGCTTAATAGCATCAATCTTAATATTATTGAACGCTCCCTCAATATCCAAGAACGCAGCCATGTTAAATTGCCTCTACCGAATTCCTTGTTCTATATAGCTCACCACTTCATGAAGCGCACTCTCAACAGATTTACCCTTCAGATAAGCATGCTGAGCACTACTTATGCAGTTGGTGCCAATAGATGATCTTAGATATAGGTCTATCAGTCTCTCCAATGTCTTCAAAAGAAAAGACAATAGGCTGATAGGTTTATAATCCTTGGGTTTCGAGTGACAAGTCCTACCACCTTTAGGTATGAATATGACTCTTACCTCTCTCCAGCCCCTCCGTATGTGTCTATGTAGCAGACACCCTTTAAAAATATCAACTAGTAGTAAACGAACCGTCAACGGTGCGTTCTGGAACATGACCGGAAAAATTCCATCCGGGCCTGGTGACTTGTAAGGCTCGAATGAATTTACCGCCCATGCAACTTTCTCAACCGTAATCAGGTCTCTCACTACCGTTTCACCTATCCCGATGGCGGACTCTGGGAAGAAGTACTCTTCCTCACCTGATCCTTCCATCAATGGATCCTTACAAACCGGAAAATGGGTTTCTAAAAGCACATCAAGTGACTCAGAACTAGACTCCGTCCATGAACCATCTGATCTCTGGATACTCCCCGGAACATCAGGATCCTTTGACAGTATCTTTCTAAATCTGTATAGTTCATTGACAGAGTCAATGGTCTCGCTGAACTTAATCCACGAGGCCCTTTTATCTCTTCTAATGTCCTTTTTGTACTTATTAAAACACACTATAGGTGCCCCAATCTTCGTCCCTACCAGTTCTATGGGCCCTGTTATACAACCTGCCAACTGTGGTCCGTTGAGCTCTCAACTCCTCTGACCACAAGACCGGCTGTTTCCTCTTACCAGGATAGCTCACCGGGCAGTTGAGCTCATAGCTACTGATAATAGACCCCGTTACCTTCCCTACCACTTCGTCAAGATTATCTCTAGACATAAACTCCATCGGATTTCAAGCCAGTCTTGACCCCAGATCACGCCCGAAAGCGTCTCAATCAGTCCTTCTAGGATTCCTAAAAGGTTTCCCCTCTGAGCCCAGAAAGTTCAGACTAAAGGTTATCCTCCCATGGTCAGAAAAAGTGCACCCCATAGCCACCCTCCAATCCTCAACTAGGTCCCTAGAGTTAGTCAATGTGATATCTATTACTGAATTCCTATCCTTCGTCCTAAACGTAGGGGTATCTCCCCTATTACAGATTAAAAGATCATTTGCAATAATGAAATCAAATATTGACTCACCTCTCTTATTAATTTCCCTGCTACCCCATTGGTGTGGTGAGCAATAAACGTACTCCATTCCGTCTTGCATACTCTGCTAAGGTCCACACCCTGTTATCCTGTGGTTCCGTCGCCTCATAGGGCATGTATACAGAGGCCAAGGCCAGTTTATTACCTCCTAACGTCTCTCCCTGAACGACCGTTAGGTCTCCATAACTGAAAGAATTAAGAAGAATTAACTGGAGTTCATTCTTCACTAGGATATAAGTTCTTACCTTATCCTCAGTGGACGGTACGAACAATTTGTATTCTTTAGTTCTTAGACCACAGACCTGGTTGTTATTTAACCAAGGCTCTTGGATTAGGGCCACATCCACATTGGTCTCACTAAGGTAGGTTATTAATTCGGTCGAGGCCGCTTCACAATGGTGCAGATTTATCTGCACCATCCGCAACCTCTTTGGCTTTGTCATTTTTCGAATATCGAAGTTTGACATAGCCAAGTCTGAACGTAAATAGTCATGAGGTACATGACCAGCTATCTTGGAGGTAGACGGTATGTCATCTACAGGCAGAACTCCCCTAATGGATCTCATCTGAGAGTCCGTAGCGGGGCTCGCAAGAGTTTGGTTTACCCTCTCCGCTCCTTTCCTAGTTTGAGTCGTATCACTACCAGTCCTAGCTGACCTTTCGTTTCCCTTGCGAGAACTTACAAGACCGCTGGATGGCTTGTGAGCAACTCCATTCTTGTTATCGGCGACTTGTGGTTCCAAAGTACTGGTAGACACGGACTATTTACTCTTGCAAGCAATTACCGGACCTTCCTCTACCTTCACTTTAAAACCATTGAGATAAGACATTAACAGGATATCACCGATGGAGCCATAGGTCCGTTCGAACCTGTATATGCTCTTTCGGTGTTTCCTACGAATATGCCTGACCCGTCCGTCCAACAGCGATGGGTCCTTCTTAGCCATCTTATTTAGTGCAGCTATGGAGGTCCTAACGCCGTTCCTTGCCTTTTCAAACCTCGTTCGACTGTTGGTTGCAGCCTGCACATCCAGTGGAAGTACTACCGCTTCCTGCCGAACAATTGTTTTGGCAAAAGGCATGGGCATGCCTCATGCCCCCGTCGAGCTCTCCTGCTTTATAACCAGTGATGTCGCAGTGACTGCAGTTCCGATCTCCTTGCCCCGATCAAGAGCAGAGATAACAGTTGTCTTATGCTCTTCATCGGACTCAAGAGTCAAGTCCTCCAGCACCTCCGTCGCACTGGATCTTACAAGATCCTTGCCCCGATCAAGAGCAGAGATAACAGTTGTCCTATGCTCTTTATCGGACTCAAGAGTCAACCCCTCCGTCGCACTGAATCCTACAAGATCCTTCGCCGAGTCCAGCAGGCTATCCTCCTCCGTCAGTTGGGTCAGTAATTGTCCGTGCTGCATGAGGATGTCCCTTATATAGTCTCAAAAAGTCCATGTCGTCATCCTCATCCTCATGTTCCCCCCCCCTTTCAGAACGTCGTCCTTCTTTTTCCCTAACTCTATCCCCTATGTCAGTGTCCGAAGCTTCCTCCTCCCTAGTCAAGTTCCTTCCGTCCATTTTCCTTTCGTCATTTTTTTCCCTTAACCTATTTGTTTTTATAAATCTTTTTTCTTCAATTTTTGTCCCACGAGTATGCACGTAAAATATCGACCATCTCGCGCAGTGAGGGCGTACGCGGACTGGGCTGTAATACAACTGACCCTTGCCATCATCATCAGACGGGAGCTGTTCTCGATTAGTTTCTTTTCGCACTAACTAATCATTCAGATCCTCGGCACTGCTACCTACCATCTTGATCTTAAAAGTGCATGATACTTGTTTATTTGGTCCGCGGAAAACGTATGGCACCAAGACCGTACCCAGTGCCAGAGAATGCATTAAATTTGCGTTTCATTATATTTTTTAAATAAAGAATTTATATTAATCAAATAATTAAATTAAATAAAAAAAAAAAATAAATGCTTTTGTTTCAATATTTACGTCTGGGAGTCACTATTCTTAACTCAAAAAATAATCCGGATTCATTGCAATATTATTTTGATTGGGAAATAATTGAGTGTGTTTTATATATATATACATATTATTAAAATTATGTTTTTGAACAAGAAAAAATCTTACGAAAAATTGATGCAATATTACAAATATCAATAGTGTCTTATTTATCGGTACTTTTTTTTTTTTTTTTTTTTTTTTTTAAAAAAAGTTGCACTTATAAAATTTGCAATGTAAAAAAGTACTGGTTGCGCAAAACGAAGTGTTGCAATAATAGGTAGTTGTGCAAATCGAGCTTGTACTGTATTTACTTTATATGGAGCTACTACTCCCCCTGGACAAAGTCCTTTCAGGACACCATTTTTAGGTTTTAAATTCAAATTAAATGACGTAGGTATACAATTTTGAATTATCTACCTTGTAAATATATCCGCAATTCAAACCAAATTATTTGGTATATTTTTCAAACCAATATGTATATTGGGCATCGAAAAATTTAGCAATAAAGTATAGGTGTTGTTTTTCCCTTTATAAGATTAATATTTTGTTTAAATTGTATCTTAAGTTATACAATTTTCCAAAGTGGAATTTTAAAATATATCTTGAATATATTGAATTATAGATAGATAGATAGATAGATAGATAGAGAAGGTAGATGTGATACCAGATAGTACCACATCTCCACCCAGAGACCGATCCCGGTCCATTGTGAGTCCCTTCAACAGAATAGTTGTGAAATAAGAGTATAGAATATATAAAATTGAAAATACAGAGTACAGAAAAAGTAAAGTGAAAGATAAAAAGGGAATAGAAATGTAGCGAATCACAGAGGGGGACCAGCAATGCCACCAATCCCCCTAGGGTTAAACCCTTGATTCTCCCTCAAGCAGCCAATTCCCATGACGAAGCCTATGACGTCAACAAGATCTACGTCCCGAACGTCACCTAGCCCGTCGAGGAACTGTCTACCCAGCCACTTCATCCTACGATGCTGTAATCGCGGACAATGGCACACAATGTGCTCAATAGACTCGGTCTCATCGATGTCCTCACACAGTCTGCAAAAATCAGAACTGTTAGCGTCCATTCTAGACCTCATCTTCCCTATCAGACAGTGACCTGTTATGGCCCCTATCATGACCCTCAAGCTCTTCCTATTCATGCCCAGGAGAGTGGTAGTGTCTGCCTTGTCCAATACCTTGCAGTCCTCCCTACTTTCCCAAGCCGAATTGGTTCTGACCAAGATCCAATCATTGATCTTCTCATAGAAGAAACTTAGTGGTGGTTTCACATATGTCTCTCTCTCCGAGACGTTCCCTGCCGCACCTTGCCTTGCCAGTTCATCAGCCAATTCGTTGCCTGAAATATTGCAATGGCCAGGCACCCAGCAGAGTCTCACCATGTAGTCCTCCATCAACTCTCTCAGTGTCTTCCTACAGGCAGCCACCAGCCTGGATCTCACCAAATGTGTCCCCAAGGCCTTTAGAGCCGCCTGACTGTCCACATAGAGAGTGACCTCGGTACCTCTCGCAATGTTTTGCCTGATCATCTCCGCGGCCCTCAGGATGCCGAGAATCTCAGCCTGAAAAACACTGCACTCATCAGGGAGTCTAAAAGAGCCCTTCAAATTCGTGCCCATAATATAGACCCCCCGCCCCGGTACCCTCGACCATCTTTGATCCGTCCGTGAACACTGCGCAACCCTCATATAGTCTCTCAATGCCGGACCAGACCTCCCTATCAGGTATCACCACGACAGGACCTACTCCAAAGTCCGATTCAGTGGCCATGTAATCTGATGCCCCCGCAGAGCTCAGATTAACCTCACCGTAACTGATCTCGTAAATGACCTTGGAGTGACCTGCTCTTGATGAGCCTAATAGTCCCAATTCCCTAAGTCTCAGTAGACTCTTTGCTGCCATACCCCTCACAAACTCTTCAATAGGTAAGAGATGAAGTATGACATCCAGAGCCGCTTGTGGTGTGCTTCTCATTGCACCTGTAATGTCAATCGAAGCACACCTTTGCGCCTTCGACAAAAGGCTCCTATTGCTCTTGCGTTCCAGTGCCTGCCACCAGACAGAACAACCATATGAAAGGATTGGTCTCACCACCGAAGTGTAACTCCAATATACAACTTTCGGTTTGAGTCCCCAACTCTTATCTATGGAGTTTCTACAGGTGTAGTAGGCATTGAGGCCACGCTTGAGTCTTTCCTGAACATTCCTCTTCCAGGTCAGTTTGCTATCAAGGAACACCCCCAGATATTTCGCTGAGTCTGAAAGCTTCAGTTCAGTCCCACATAGTACCGGTAGTCTGAATTTCTCTACCTTGTACCTCCTAGTAAACAGAACCAACTCTGTCTTTTCCGGGTTCACTCCCAACCCCTTATCAGCAGCCCACGAGGACAGCTCACCCAGCGCTGACTGCATGATCTCACTGATTGTGGGAAGAAATTTTCCCTTTACCAGTATGACCACATCATCAGCATAAGCCACGATCTTCCGCCCTCTACTGTCGAATTGACGCAAAATCACATCGACAGCCATTAGCCACAGCAGGGGTGAGAGCACTCCCCCTTGCGGAGTTCCCCTAGTCACTAGTTTTCTTAAGCATACTCCACCCAAGCTTGAATTGATAATCCTGCTGCTCAGCATGAGGATTATCCATTCGATCAAGAAGTCATGTACCTTAAGATTCACCAGCGCCTGCTTGATAGCGTCAATCTCAATATTATTGAACGCTCCCTCAATATCCAAGAACGCGGCCATGGTGTACTCCTTATACCGAAGCCCTTGTTCTATATAACCCACCACATCACTTAGCGCACTCTCCACAGATTTACCTTTCAGGTAAGCATGTTGAGCACTACTCATGATGCTGGAGCTACCAGACGATCTCAAATATAGATCTATCAGTCTCTCTAAAGTCTTCAAGAGGAAAGACGATAGGCTGATAGGTCTATAATCCTTGGGTTTCGAGTGACAGGTCCTTCCACCTTTCGGTATGAATATAACCCTAACCTCTCTCCACCCCCTTGGAATATGTCCATGTATTAGACACCCCTTAAAAATCTCAGTCAGTAGTTACGGACCACCAACGGTGCATTCTGCAACATGGCCGGAAAAATACCATCCGGTCCTGGTGACTTATAAGGCTCGAATGAATTCACCGCCCATGTGACCTTCTCCACCGTTATTAGGTCTCTTACCACTGTTCCAATCATCCCACTGGTGGACTCCGTGAAGAAGTGTTCTCCCTCACCTGATTCCTCCACCAATGGATCCCTGCAACCCGGAAAATGGGTTTCCAAAAGTACATTAAGTGACTCAGAACTAGACTCCGTCCATGAACCATCTGATCTCTGGATACTCCCTGGAACGCTAGGGTCCTTTGACAGTATCTTCCTGAATCTGGAAAATTCATTGACCGAGTCAATGGCCTCGCTGAACCTAATCCACGAGGCTCTTTTAGCTCTTCTAATGTCCTTTTTGTACTTATTGAAACACATTCTATAGGTGCCCCAATCCTCGTCCCTACCAGATCTATGGGCCTTGTTGTACAGCCTTCCAACTATGGTCCGTTGAGCCTTCAACTCCTCCGACCACCAGACTGGCTGTTTCCTTTTACCCGGATAGCTCACCGGGCAGTTAAGCTCATAGCTTCTGTTAATGGACCCTGTTACCTTCCCCACTATTTCGTCAAGATTTTCCCTCGACAAGATCTCCATTGGAGTTCCAGTCAATCTTGACCCCAGATCCCGCCCGAAGGCGTCCCAATCTGTCCTCCTAGGATTCCTGAAAGGTTTCCCCTCAGAACCTGAAGTTCAGACTAAAGGTTATCCTACCATGGTCAGAGAAAGTACATCCCATGGCTACCCTCCAGTCTTCAACTAGGTCTCTCGAGTTGGTCAGTGTGATGTCTATTACTGAATTCCTATCCTTCGTTCTGAACGTAGGAGTATTACCCCTATTACAGATCAAAAGATCATTTGCAATAATAAAATCAAAAGTTGACTCACCTCTCTTATTAGTATCCCTGCTACCCCATTGACTGTGGTGTGCATTAGCATCGCAACCGAGCAATAGACGTACTCCATTCCGTCTTGCGTACTCGGCTAAGGCCCACACCCTGTCATCTGGTGGTTCCAACTCCTCATAGGGCATGTACACCGATGCCAAGGCCAGTTTACCGCCTCCCAATGCCTCTCCTTGGACGACCGTTAGATCACCATAACTGAAAGAGTTAAGAAGAATTACCTGAAGATCATTCTTCACCAAAATACAAGTTCTCACCTTATCCCCAGTGGACGGCTTGAACAATTTGTATCCTTTGGTCCTTAAACCACAGACCTGGTTATCATTTAGCCAAGGCTCCTGGATTAGGGCCACGTCCACATTGGTCTCACTGAGGTAGGTTATCAATTCGGTCGAGGCCGCTTCACAATGATGCAGATTTATCTGCACCATCCGCAACCTCTTTGGCTTTATCATTTTTCGCGTAGCGAAATTTGATGTAGCCAAGCCCGAACGTAACAACCCCCCCCCCCCCCCCAATGAGTCCAATTTCCTAATAGATTCCCGATCCACTGCGAATCGGAAATCTTTACCCTGGTTATCTTTACAAGTCAATGAAGAGACAAGTTTCCATTGACTTGTATTGATCCCCCTATTTTGTCCCTCCAATATTCCCAGTATGACTTCCACCGGCTTAATGGGTGGTGGAATCCATACCGTGACTATTGATCGCAGAGGCAATTCCGACGCTGGTATAACCTCCAGTTGCGCATCTGGGCAAAGGTTGCCACATCTGTTGATCGCGGCTTTCAGGAATTCAAAAGTTCCTTTGTTACCGCAACCAACAGTCTTGACGCCCCTTGTCCAGTCTGCACCCATGAAGGCTATTTCACCCGGCCTGTGCCTTGCCTGGAAGATTTCGTCCATAAGTCTGTCCTCAATCAGCCGCCACATTTCCGTACTGATTCTCCCATCTGGATCAGCACGGTCAATGACTGCTGCTTGAAGAATGTCCGACTTGGACGAATCCTTCCCCTTTTTGAACGATGAAGGTTGCACGACACCAGATACTACCCGCTTCACTACTCCCTTGTGAGAGTTTTTAAGCGGGCCACTTGGTGCATTACCAACCTTCTTCGCAGACGGAATCTGCTGGTCATCCCCCGACCTCACTCTTTTTATGGTCCCCTTAGGGGGACCTTTAAAAGAGTCATGCGGAATATGACCAGCTTTCTTAGAGGTAGAGGGTATCTCATCTCCAGGCAGAGCTCCCCTAATTGACCTTATTTGAGATCCTTTAGCGGGGCTCGCAAGAGCTTGATTTACCCTTTCTACTCTCTTCTCCATGAGTTTTTTCTCACTACCAATCCTTGCCGACCTGTCGCTTCCCTTGAGAGAAGCTACAGGACTACTGGATGGCTTGTGAATATCACAATGTGCAACAGCGTCGACTTTTGGTTCCAAAGTGTTGGTAGACACGGACTCTTTACCCTTGCGAGCAATTTGGGGACCTTCCTCTACCTCCACTTTAAAACCATCGGGATAAGACAATTCCAGGATGTCACCGATGGAGCCATAGGTCCGTTCAAACCTGTATCCTGGGTCCTTTTTAGCCAACTTATTTAGTGCAGCTATAGAGGCCCTAACACCGTTTTTCGCCTTTTCAAAATTCGTTCGGCTGTCGGTTGCGGCTTGCTCATCCATTGGATATGCTACCGCTGCCTGCCGAACAATAGGTTTGGCCGTAGGCCTTGGCATGCCTGATGCCCCCGTCGAGCTCACCTGCTTCCTACCCGGAGTTGACGCAGTGACTGCAGTTCCGATTTCTTTTCCCCGGTCAAGAGCACAGACCACTGTTGTCTCATGCTCTTCATCGGATAAAAGAGACAGGTCCTCCAGTCCCTCCGTCGCTCCAGATCCTACAGGGTCCTCCGCCGAGTCCAGCAGGCTGTCCTCCTCCGTTAGTTGGGTCATTAGTTGTCCGTGTTGAATGAGGATGTCCGTATGCAGTCTTATTAAGTCCATGTCATCGTCCCCATCCTCATCTTTCCCCCTTTTCCCGACGTCGTCCTTGTTTTCCCCTACCTTGACCCTATCCCTAACTCGTAAGTCAGCTTCCGTCCCTTCTTCTACCCTAGTGTTGATTTCTTTGTCCGTTGTCCCTTTGTCCCGTTCATTACTTAGTCTATCAGTTTCCATTTTTACTTTTCTATTTGGTCCCACGAGTATGCTCGTAAAAAATAGACCATCTCGCGCAGTGACGGCGTACGCGGACTAGGCTGTAATACAACTGACCCTTGCATCAGCATCAGAGGGGAGCTGTTCACTATTAGTTTCTTTTAGCACTAACTAATCATACAGATCCTCGGCACCGCTACCAACCACCTTGATCTTAAAAGTGCATAATACCCATTTATTTGGTCCACGGAAAACGTATGACCCAAGACCGTACCCAGTGTCAGAGATATGTTCATTTCGGCGGAAACACCAAATAGAATACATCAATGCATCGCATCCAGTCCAGCAAGCCTACCGTTTTCAGGACTGGGTGTGATACAAAGGATGCATTAATGTCGGCAAGGGAAGAGGGCTCCAGCACCGTACATTAGTGCATCCAGTGTCTCTCGCCCAAACCCCCCTATCCGCCACCTGGGGACGCGTCCGATGGAAGTAAACAGGTAAAGACTCCACACGGATATATATTGAATTATGTATTTATTTAATTTCCAAAGTACTATAAAAATAAAATGTATGTCTTAATAAACTACATATTTCAAATAATCATGAATTTTAATAAAAGAAATATGGAAAAAAGCATATGTTAATTTATACAAATTTTAATTTACATAATTCAATTCGCCGTCGTAGAAGGATTGACGTACTTTTCTAAAGTTCTGTTAAAATTATATTTTTCTGTTGTTATTTTCTGTGTTTTTAACGATATTTGTGAATAAACAATAATTAAAGATCACTGTGTTTTATAATTTTTCTGGTAACCTTGTAAAGTTTCGGCTGTGAAAATTCTTGTGTTGCGATTTTATAAACTTTTTCAATTAAAAACACCATCTATAATTGCCTTTTCTGGTTATTTTACTTAAGATAAGTATTCCACATATATATCTTAATTAGAGAATATTACATTAACATTCAATTTCAATAAATGGTTGTTGTAATTCCTATACTGCGTTATTATTAAGAAGAAACTGGTTTATTGTTTTTTTTTTTTTTTTAAATTTTGTGTTGTTATTAGTAAAGAGATTTGTTTATTGTTTTTGTAGTTATTCTTACTTATGTTTTGTTTTGTTATTTTTGATTCTATTGCGTTACACTTTTTGGAGGAATGTTTCGATTAAGCTTAGTTTATGTTTTGTTATTGTAATTTTTGGTTCTGCTTTGTTTGTTATTTATATTGTTTAATGGCTTGTTTTTGACAATATAAAAGAAATTTTAATTTTTAAATTGAATTCTTTAGATAACTTGATAAATTTTATTGCGCGCATTTATCTTGTAAATTTGGACATCATTATAATCTTCGATGCCAAGGTTCGTTTTAATATAGAATTCAACATCTTTTATTGTTGTATCTACTGAAAAAGGCTAGCAAATATGGGTTTCCTTGGAGCAATAATTTTTAAAGGCTTTGGAGTTACTGTTGTAAACGGATTTACAAGAGGGTTATTGACATTTAAATTAGTTGGAATGTTTGACGAGGAGGCTTACTGGTAGCAAGATTTGTAATAATGGGCAACTTCAACGAATTAGATACCGTAGGAGTAACTAAAGTCGACTCTGACGGAATTATATTATAATTGGAAGCATTTGAAGCATGATGAGACGGAATAAAATTATTTGAATTAGGAGTTACAACAGCAGCAGGAAAACTACTTGCATTTGCGGTTGGTAACGGCATAGAATCATTATTAGTAGTAATAACGCCTGTATTTTTATGAATACAAGGGGGTGTTGATGATGACTTAGCAGTTCTTTACGTTTTGGTCTCGGGGAAGCAGCAAAACTATCTAAATTTGTGAATTTAGAAAAAAGTTCTCCATATTTAGTTAGTTTTCCTTGTAGAGAAGAAAAGTCTTTTTTAATTCCATCGAACTCAGTTTTATAGCTTTTGACAAAATTGTAAAATTCAATGCCAATTACTCTGCAATTAGGACAAGTCCACTGTAAGTTTTTGGCATTTTTGGATAATGGTTCAGCACCTTTAAGGCCACTACATTTTAAGTGGTAATTTCCCAAACAAAACCAACAGAATACCATACGTTCTTCTCCGGAAATTCTGCACTTTTTACTCATTCAGTCCATCTCAAACTTTATTAAGGACACACACCAATACAAATATTATCTAGGATTTAAACCAGTAATATGTAATTAAATGGCAACACGCAGATAATTAGCAAGGACACTAATTATAATATTGATCTTAATAATGGAAAACCGAGTGGTAATATTACAGAAAATATAGAACGGAGATGTTTTATCTGACAGTTGTTTTATTTGACAAATAGAACTATACCAAATGTATGTATGTCAATGAACATACAAAAACAAATTCATGCAAAAATAAGTCTTAAGGTATATATTTTATTATTGTTGTTGTTCAAAACAATAAATAAAACAAATTTAATTAAGACTTAATTGCAAATCCAATTCAAAAACAAATTGTCAAACAACATAAAATTTAAAAAAAAAAAAAAAACAATAAACCATTTTCTTCTTAATAATAACGCAGTATAGGAATTACAACAACCATTTATTGAAATTGAATGTTAATGTAATTGAAGTGTATTTAAACTGTCATAATTTAGTACAACAAAGTATATTTTTTCAGCCGAGGTATGACTCAGTCTGTCCAGGTTCGTTTCGAAGGTCTGCTTCCTTTGAAAATAAAAACACAAGTATTTCCTTAGATGTTAATAGAAATTCAGAACAAAGTTTTTATTTATGAAACCTTAAACTACATAATGCTACGAGGTGGTTTGGATATTCCCGCGCTGAAATACGAGGGTACGTTGAAACGATGAAGTGTTGATACGTTGGTACGATGAAGCGTTGATACGATAGTGCGGTGGAAGGGAAAAAGGAAACTGGTAAAATATAGAAGAAAAACGGTTTTCTTATTAATAACACTGGTGCTTGTTCGGAATCGGCAAAACTCTTGAGGAGAATTTCGAAGTTCTCAAGTTCGGTAAATATTCAAAAATAATTACTTCGGACTCAAAAGAATGAGGGAGCTTTGAGTTCGGCTAACTACGAATGCAAAGTACTAAAGTAACTACTTCGGACTCAAAAGAATTCGGAGGCTTTGAGTTTAGCTATCTACGAATGCAAAGTACGAAAGTAACTACTTCGGACTCAAAAGAATTCGGAGGCTTTGAGTTCGGCTAACTACGAGTGCAAACAACTTAGGACTCAAAAGAATTCGGAAGCTTTGAGTTCGGCTAACTACGAGTGCAAATTACTTCGGACTCAAAAGAATTCGGAGGCTTTGAGCTCGGCTAACTACGAATGCAAACTACTTCGGACTCAAAAGAATTCGGAGGCTTTGAGTTCGGCTAACTACGAGTGCAAATTACTTCGGACTCAAAAGAATTCGGTGGCTTTGAGTTCGACTAACTACGGATACAAAATAGATAAACTACGGTTAGTAACAACTATGACACGTGTCTATGTTAAAGAGCGGATATCGGGATATATATTCGGACGGTAATTCGGGGTCATGCAGAAGTGCTGTACGAACAACAATACCAAATCTCCTTTTGTCACAAAACTAAATGGATTTGTAACGGCACTTTATGTTTGTAAACATTGACAATTATAATGAAAACCGCGGTTGTCAGACACATCGAACAATTATTTTTGTGTACACATTTTTTTATTTTTTTGTACAATCAAGCAGACAAACAAACAATTCAATTTTACTAATTCATATAAATGGGCAAATATTTTCTCAATTACATATTCATAAATAAAAAAAATAGTACAAAAAACCTAATGTTTTATGTCCAAAGGTTTCAAAAAATGAATTCTTTAATTCACTTTTTCAAATAGAATTAAATCATGTAGAATTATTGATTCTTTTAAATCAATTCAACCTAATTAATTATATATCTTAATTCCTAAAGCTTATGATAAAATAGAATTAATTTGGAAAAAATTGTGTTTAAATTCGAACCATTAGAAATCGAATTAGCAAATTTTTATCCATTCAATCTATATTAGATTGAATTAAATTTGTATTTAAATAATTAGTCGATTTTATATTTTTTACTCAAATATTTGCTTTACTAGAAACTTACATATTTCTGTGTTACATATAGTAATAGATTTGTGTTCTTTTTATTAATTTTATGGAGTGGACTATATTTAATAATTCATTAATATGAAATTTGTTTCTATATGAAACATGTACTAAATTTCATTTTGAAATTAAAATTTTTATATATTATAATATGTGATTGTGAATCTGTTTATAGGATTTATCCCTAGATCTCGCAGAGATCGTATAAAAATAATATCAAATTATATTTAAAATTGCAAAGTGCAGCTTCTTCACAGTCAATACTTGGACATAACCATCTTGATTTTATGGGAATTTTAGGTGGACATGAACATGTTGATTTTGTATGAAATTTAGTTGAATAACATTGATTAACGACTCTTTTAATACTTAAATTTTCAAAATTTATATACGTAAATAGAATTAAAGAAAAATTTTGTCATTCAATTTGTAGTAGAAGGGAATGAAAGAAAATAGGGAATTAATTGTAAAAATTTTTTATTAATTTTGTAATAGAATGGAATTAAAAATAAATTAATCATTCAAATTTAATTTTCATTCTGTAAGTAATTCTCTAGAGAATTAATTCAATGCAATGTTAAGCCTAAATGATTTTAAACAATTCTAAATTCAAGTGTAAAAGGGTGGCGTCTTCACGCCTCCACCCAGAAACCAGTTGGTCCATTGTATTTTCGAATATAACCAAAAGTTAACTAAGTTTTACTTTACTTATTTATTAATTAATTCAAGTAATATAAGGAAGCCTTTCAAGGCCAATAAATATATATTGCAAAAGCAAACTCCTGAACATTAAATCATCTTAAATATATCAAAAATTTTTACATATGTACACTGCCTGCCACTTGAATAAGGAATCACATTTTTTTAACTTTAGTTAAGTATATCTCCTAAACTAAAGTTCAGAAAAAAATAATTTTTTGCGCAACCAAATTTCAAAGTGTTGGCTTTAGTTTCCTGAAGAAATAAAAAATATACATATTTTGTTATACTAAAATTATGCATTTATTTAAAGACATATATTTCTGTGGTACTTTTTCGTGTGTCACTTGAATAAGGAATTCTTTTTATTTAATTATAAAAAAAATTAATTACAATTTGGCCCCCAGTCGAATGAAAAGTGAAAGTAAGCAAAAAACATTGTGATCCCTTTAAAATGCCAGAAGAAAGGCTAAAGAAAGAATAAAGAATAAGAGATAGAGAAAGAAGAGACTTCCAATAAACCAGTTGAAAAGTGTGGAACCTACAACCTAGCAATCAAGAATGATTTTCGCGTAAGCCACTTTATTCCCATTGTCCTGTTAGGTTAGTTAGCCCTTTGCCCGTAACATCTTCCAGTACGTGCAGTGTGTGGCTCCCAAAACCATCTCAGCCTTCTGCGCTGAAGCCTTAAACAATAACAAAGTATATGCTCTACATCATCGCATATCTTACAGAAGTCTGACTTGCCAATGTCCCACTTAATCATTATATTCCCTATTGAATGAGTGACCAGTAATCATACCCACAATGACCCTTAGACTTCCCCGACTTAGATAGATAAATAGAGAAGGTTGATATGATACTTTAAATTGTATCATATCACCACCCAGAGACCAAAATCGGTCCATTGTGAGCCCCTTCAATTTCCCTAGATAGAATAGAATAGAAGAAGAAAAGAAAGGATCAAGAAAATATGAGGGTAAATGACTGAATGGAAAAGTTATTAGGGATGTACCCCTAACTCCCCCTTAGCCAGTCTATTCCCATAACGAAGCCTATGACGTCTTTATTCCTAACGTCACATAGTCCGTCGAGAAATTGACTGCCCAACCATTTCATCCTACGATGCTGCAATCGTGGACAGTAACACACAATGCTCAATAGACTCGGTCTCGTCGACGTCCTCACACATTCTACGGAAATCAGAATTGCCATCGTCCCATTTAGACCTCATCTTCCTTAATAAACAGTGTCCCTTTATGACACCTATCATGATCCTCAAACTTTTCCTACTCAAACTCAAAAGAGTACTTGTGTCTGTCCTGCCGAGTGTCGGCCATATCGTCCTCAATACCTTACAATCCACTCTACTCTCCCAAGCCGAATTGGTTCTAGAGATCTTCCTAAAGAAGAAACTCAGCAGGGTTTCACGTTGATCTCCCTTTCCGAAACATTTTTCGCTGCGCCTTGCCTTGCCAATTCATCGGTTAATTCATTGCCAGATATATTGCAATAGCCAGGTACACAGCAGAGTTTCACCACGTAATGTTCCAACAGCACTCTCAGTGACTTCTTGCAGTAGGCTTCCAAAGCCGCCTGACTATCCACATAGAGAGTAACCTCAGAACCCTCCGCAACGTTTAATCTGATCAGTTCCGCGGCCTTTAAGAAGCCGAGGCTCTCAGCCTGAAAAACGCTATATACGTCAGGAAGTTTAAATGTGCTTTTATATCCGTGCGTATAATGTAGAATCCCGCACCAGTGTCAATGTCCATCTTTGATCCGTCTGTAAATACTGCACAACCTTCGTACAGTCTCTCAGTGTCGGACCATACCTCCCTATCAGGTATCACCACAACAAGATTTACCCCAAAATCCAATTCAGTGACCATGTAATCTGATGCCCCCGTGGAGCTTAGATTAACCTCACCGTATCTGACTTCATACACGACCCGGGAGTGACCTGTGACTTCCCCGACTTATGCCCAGAAAATGTTTCGAATTTGCTAGTTTTAGACTAGGCTATAACGCTCTTTTAGTCCGTTCTATTCCTCCATGCATGAGACGTTCTTATGGCCCTAAAATAAGTCCTTATTGGAATCCTAACCGATGCTTCCAGAAAAAAAACTTATCCAGCTCCGAGCCACTGCGAGCTAGCTCATCGGCTATTTCATATTCTAGAATTTCGCTATGACCTGCGAAGACCTGTAGGCATGCATTAGTCTTCTCAGTTCCACTAATTTCGACCTAACAAAATGACTTGTCATTGCCAATAGTGCTGCCTGATTTTCCACATAGATAGTTACTTCAGAATCCCTTTTAACGTTCTCCTCAAATAATCCTAAGGCCTTGTAAATGCCTAAAATTTCTGCCTAAAAATCGCTGCAACTATCAGACAATCTATAAGATCGTCTGATATCCGTTCCCGTAAAGTAGACCAACGCCCCTGTGCCTACTTGCATCTTCGAGCCGTCTGTAAAGACAGCATAGCCTCCATGAAGCTTTTCCGCTCCAGCCAAGAGGTCCCTGCTAGAGATTTCAATAACAGGAGTAGCTCCGAAGTCAATTATAATCTCGACATAATAAGTAGGGGCGACCATGGGTAATGTTCGACCATCAAATTCAACTTCGTTAAGTATGCTACCATGCCCCACCCTGAAGTTCTCTATTAATCCTAATTCCTTCAGTCCAAATATGCTCTGTACAGCCATTCCTGTCACGAACTCCTCAATTGGAGGAAGGTGGAGAATGATGTCCAGTGCTACCTGAGGTGTGCTTCTCATGGCACCTGTAATGCAAATTGAAGCACATCTCCGAACTTTAGAGAGAAGGTTCCTATAAGTTCCTTTCCCTAGTACCTCCCACCAGACCATAAGTGAGAATAAGCCTCACAACCGATTTGTAAATCCAATATATAACTATAGGTTTGAGACCCTAGTTCTTCCCTATAGTGACCCTTTCCTTAGTATTTCTCCTCCAAGGTTTTTGGCTTCCCTTGACAATCTGAGTTCTATCCCATTCAATACCGGTAGACTAAAAGCCTCAACCTTATATCTCCTGGCGAACAGAACTAGTCATTCTATTCGGGGTTGACCCCCAATCGCTTACTGTTGGCCCAAGGAACAGTTCTCGCAGACCTGATTACATGACATCGCTGATCGTGGGTAAAAATTTACTGAAGACTAGCATTCATACGTCGTCAGCGTAGGCTACGAACGTCCGTCTCAATATGACATTTACAACCAAGAGCCACAATAATGAAGAGAAAACCCCCTTGCGGTGTGCCCCTAGTCATAATGTTAATAGCCCTTCTGCTTAGCATCAGAGTAATCCACTCAATTAGGAATTTACTTATACCTAACAAAGCAAGTTATTAAAGTCCCCTTCTATATCGAGAAATTAATTATATTCTTTATGCAACAGACCCCGTTCATATAACACACTACATCATCATCGGTTGGATGTGATTTAAAACACTTGAAAAAATTATCAAATTTTTCATTTTTTATTGTCATTACTATCTGATAATTACCTCTAATAGTGATTATAAAATTTGTACATCTGTGAACAACACGTAGTTCTTAAAATAGTGCATGAGTAACCCTGTTTAAAGAAATAAGAAACAAAATACTTTGTTAACAAAAACTAAAGCAATTTTGGTTTTGTAATTCACAAATTATTCAATTAGTTTATATTACAACTGTGTAACACCTGTATTCATTTGTATCATCATACTTTTCATGGATTAGTGATAAGTGTCATTTATTGAAAAATCGTATAAACATCTTTCTACAACCCAACAAACAAAAATTGTCAAATATTTCCAGCAATCAAATTCTAATTTTAATTTCACAAATGGACTGTATTACTAATAAAAATTGTCACATTACTAGTGATGATGAAAGGATGATTACTTGGTGGTTGTGTCATGGTCTTTACCAAGTAAAATGTAGTGTCATGGTCTTTACCAAGTAAAATGTCTGTTCTTGTAGCAGACTCGGTTTAAAAAAATAATGGACTTCAGTGGTTCTGTAATGCATGTAGAAAAATCGGCGTCAGTTTTTACGTTTTTTTTTTTTTTTTTTTTTTTTTTTTTTTAAGGAACTAAAGACCATTTTTCGAAAATTCAAGACGAGGTAAACAAACTCAGATCGAATTTCTAACTACGATAGACTTTTCGAAGATTTTAATTAAAAGATTCCTTAAAATTCCCTTATCAATACCAAAAGACGAAAATCGGCTCGGAAAATTAACAAAGAAAATTAGATGACCCTTGTGCTGATCCAATTGTTGCATCGCAAAACAATCATGAAGCTTCTATATCTTCGTCTGTTGATATTGCTTATAATTATGGAGTACCACTTCTAGAAAATTCTAATACTTTGAGAACTGCGGCCACGTCATGTCAAAATACCACGAACAGTTCTGTCTCCGCTAACAAGCAACCATCACAACACAACATAAATTATGCCGAAGTCGTAATAAATAATGGAAATAATTTAACTGAATCTAAATAACTTATAGTAGTTCCTCCAAAAAACATATTTTTATATCCCGTTTTTCATTCGATACTACTGCAGAAGATATTGATTTTTATATTAAGACCAAATAAATCAAAATACTGATATCATTGTACACAAATTCAGTTATTCTCAAACTAGGAGTATAACGTCTTTCATGATAACTTTTCCGTTCGACCTTTTTGATTGCGTTGTCAACCCATCATACTGACAAATCATGTTTTAGTCCGTGAATATGAATATAATTTTAACCAACGTATAAACAATATTGCAATATTGCAAAAAATTAAATAAAAATTATTATTCAAATTATTTATCAAAAAGTTCGTGAAATAAAAACAAAATGCTCCAAACTATATCGGAACAGCTTCGATTTCAATCATCATGTTATTTGTTTCACTGAGTTTTGGCTTAATAAAACATTCTTAAATATAGAGATTTTCCGCAACAGTTTTAACGTTTATGTCGAGATAGGGTCTCAATCACACCTGGCGGTGAAGTATTAATAACAACTTCACATCTTTATCCAGCTGAGGAAATAATTTTTGATTTACTCATCAATATTGAGTTTATTGCCGTTTTATGAAAATAAACCATATCAAAATCTTCATTATCTGTTCATACATTCCCCCTATCGGAATTAGTTATTTCTAAACAACCCATTGCTGCAATTAAGTTGGTCTCATCAAAAATAAGCCCAGATGACTTGATTTTTGTTCTTGGTGACTTTAACCTACCTCATTTATTTTGGCAATTCTCTGATGAGTATGGTAACTACCTACCCACAAGATCAAATGAATTCACCAATGACATAACCGACATCTTAAACTTATGCTAACATCCAATGTAATAGTTTTGGAAAACTGCCAGAAGATCGTTATCATCCCAAAATTTAAATATGCTACAACATAAAAAGCTCGTGTAACATCAATATTGGCATAAAAAATGTGAAACGATTTTGTTACAAACGTGATAATTACGTTGTATTAATCGACTATTTACACAATACTAATTGACTATAACTTTTTTCCATCTCCAACGGTATGACAAATTCTATTGATAATATGATTAACGCTTTATACAGAACAATTTATCAATATATGGACGAATGTATTCCAAAATCATTGCTGCAATATAAATCAGTTCCTTCCTGGAGCACCAAACAACTATCCTCACTGAAGAATTTAAAAAATAAATACTATAAAAAATATAAAAAATCCGGTTCCACCTTTTATTGTGCGAAATACTCAGTTATTCGCGCAGAATACAACATGCTAAATGTTAAATTGTACATCTGTTATTTGAACAATATTAAACGTAATTTTAAACATGAATCGAGATAATTTTTTAAGTTTTTGAAATCAAAAAGGAAAATTGTTGGCACCTCTAAAGTCATTAATTATTAAAATACTGAGTCCAGTGATGAGTCAGAAATTAGCAAATTTTTCGTCTCTAACTAATCGAATGCTCAATATGATTATAATGTTGCCTTTCCCTTCTAAGTTTCTTCTAGTCAAACAATATCGCTGCCTACGATCAACACTACCCATATTGTGAAATGTTTAAAAGGTTTAAAAACTTAATTTTCAAAAGCACCGGATGGCGCATCTAACTGTATCTTACAGAATTGTGCACACGCTATTGCATTTCTGTTGTCTATAATGTTAATATGTCATTAAAATTTGGTTACTTTCCTAATATTTCGAAACAGCCTTACATTATTTCGATTTTTAAACCTAGTAACAAATCGAGTATAAACAACTGTAGAAGTATAGCTAAGGTAAGCGCAATACCAAAACTGTTTGAAAAATGCATTACAAATTCTATTGTTTGCCAAATTTCGTCTATACTAACACCTTTACAATATGGTTTTCGCAAACGATCATCAGCTGTGACTAATATTCTACAGTGAACAACACAAATAAATAAACGTTTTTTGAACAATCAACACGCCGACGTCATACAGATTTCAGTAAAGCTTTTGATAAAGTTAACCACAAACTTTTGCTTATAAAATTATATAGTATGGGTTTTAACGATAATTATATAAGCTGGATGAAGTCGTATTCTTCTTCTTCTTTGTGGTGTCACCTTTGCCCTATTTTATTCTTACTCTTTATTAATGATTTGTCTGAAAGAATCAAACAGTCCAACATTCTGATGTTTGCAATTAATGTGAAAATATTCTTAAGTTTCAATCATTCTTTGGAACGTATTTATCTCCAGAACGATTTTAATAATTGTTATGGATTAATAATGAACTTAAAAAATGCAAACATGCACTTCTCCAGAAGATGTGATACTATTAATTGTTATATATTTAATGGCTATAAATTGGAATTAGTGAATAATATAGTGGACCTTAGAATATTGTTAGATATAAAATTGGACTTAGTTCAGCATATAACAATATCTGTTAAATCCCGTGGATTCCTTGCATTTATTAATCATTGGACAACATTTATTTACTACATTAGTCAAACCGATTTTAGAATATAGTTCAGTTATTATGGATCCATTATATAAAGTCCACATTGATCGTATTGAATCGGTTCAGAAATAATTTTGCTCTTTTGCTTAAGAGATGTATATCGAGATTATTCTTCACTGCTATGGTTAATTTGCCAACATTAGAAAGCCACCGAATTATGCTCAATGTCCCATTTCTTGTGAACCTGATAAATGGAGATATCTGTTCCGAGTTTCTCTTGAGCAATTTGCCTTTAAATGTCCCCCAACGTCATCTACGCTAATATAACCCAATAGCTGTAAAAATGTTTCGAACTAACTTTGCCAATGCTAACCCATTTACAAAATGATGCCGCTGCTTTAAAAATATCAGGGGTATTCTGAAACGTTTTAAAATCATGCCTACGATTTGATGCTTTTCTGCAAATCACGTGATTTTGCGGTTTTCGGCTTGTTTTTCAATTTTCAAAAACATGAGAAAACAACTAACTTTTTAAATTTATGCTTTGTTTGTTTGTTTATCATTAATGAAAATGAAAAGTGAACATTTAGTAAATAAAAATGTCGGGAGCTACTTTATTGGCATTAATATGTTAAAAAACGTCATTTACAGGACTTATCAAATCCTATGGATACTAAAATTAATACAAAAATAACGAAGTTGCCACTGTTTTTATCGATGAAATTTGTCTTCATGTAGCACTTACTTATATCTAAATTTGCACAAAAACTACTCAATTATTGAATATTATTAAATTTTTTAGCAAAAAAAAAAATGAAATTTTGTCTTGAATAAAGAACAGGATGGTATAAATTCAATATATTTTACATGATACTAGGGCGGATCAATAAGTTCGTGACTTTTCGAATTTCCCTCGTAGTTATATGAAATACAACATTATTCCCATCAAGTACCACCTGTTAATAGAATGCAGTCAAACTCTGAGTGTCGTCATTTACTTTGCGCAAAAAATAGGGTTTTTCGAGGCATTTGTTTGGTTAATAATTTCATCGTTGGAGCTGAATCTCTTTCCCCCGAGCCATTTCTTTATGTTTGGAAATAGGTAGGTAAGTAGTCAGTAGAGGCTAAATCCGGAGAATATGGCGGATGAGGTACCAATTCGTAGCCCAATTCATACAGATTTGCCATTGAGACTGCACACGTGTGCACCCGTGCATTATCTTGATGAAAAAGAACTTTTTTCTTGGCCATATGGGGTCGTTTTCTTTTTAAATCCTCACTAAATCGGTCTATTAAGTTGGCATAATATTTACATTATTTAAAGGAGTAGTACTTGAAAGAGTTCTACCTGCAAAATCGATTTCGATGAAATTGAAACATGCTTTTAGCTATAGTTTCTGTACATATTATATAAAACTTAGTGTCATTTTTGATGATTATTTTATTACCTTAATTAAAATTTGTTTCTTAAAATAATTATATTTAATAAATTTTAACTTGAATATTGTAAAATTTGTTGAGTTTTTTTTAGAGAAATATAGTCTTTTGATGGAAATATTTACTTCTGCAAAAAACCGGTCTAATAAGTTGGCATAATATTCGCCGTTTATTGTTTTCCCGTTTTGAAGGTAATCGATGTGGATTATCCCGCGTGCATCCCAAAAAACTGTTGCCATCACCTTATTGGCCGACAAACTTACCTTGGCCTTCTTCGGAGCAGGTTCACCCGGAGAAACCCATTGTTTAGACTGCTGCTTGGTCTCCGGAGTACAGCAAAGGATCTATGTTTCATCCACAGTTACAAAACTCAAAAATTCATTCGGATTGCGGTTAAACAACTCCAAACAATTCTTTGCCACACGTTTGCATTTATGGTCAATTGAGAGCAATCGCGGCACCCATCTTGCAGACAACTTTCTTAAACCCAGCTGAGCATTTAAAATCGAAAGCACACTGCCATATGAAATGCCTATGGCATCAACAATCCCACGCACTTTTTCTCTTCGATCGGCCAACACCATATCGTAGATTTTTTCGACATTTTCGGGTGTACTGACCTCAATTGGCTGTTCAGCGTCATTTGTACTTGTGCGACCACAACGAAAGTCAGTAAACCACTTTTTTACCATTGAAATCGATGGTGCAGAGTCCCCATAGTATTTATCGAGCTTTTCCTTGGTTTGATTGGCGGTTTTTTCGCAAAAAATAATGTTTAATGAGCACTCGTAATTCACTTTTGTTTTGAACAGCTGTTAAACGCCAAGTAAATGACGAATCTTGCTCAAAATTTGACAGTAGTCTATTAACAGGTGGTACTTGATGGGAATAGTGTTGCATTTCATATAACTACGAGGGAAGTTCGAAAAGTCACGGCCTTATTGATCCGTCCTCGTATTTTACGACTGTCACATTCGCAACCTTAACAGTATCTTCGAAAAAACAAACCAGCTGACTGAAAGAGAAAAAGCAAATCACGAACATTGGTAAACAAAGCAAAACAATTTTTTACAAAACAAGCAGGGTCCTTAGAAATTTGTTTATATTTAAGTTTTTGTGTAAATAAAACCTAATCTTATTGCAAAAATAAATAGAAAACACATCATTTGTTGATGACCCTGCTCCCCCATTGATAGTGGTGAGCGCTCGCATCACATCCCAAGGCCATGTACTTTCCTCTCCTCCTGGCGTGCTCCGCCAAATGCTGCAGAGCGATGCCCGGTGGATCGGCATGTAAACATATGCCAATATGAGCCTACTCCCTCCAGTGGCTTCCCATTGGACAACCGTAAGGCCCCAGTGCTAAAAGAATGAAGAAGATTAATTTTCGAGTTATTCCTAACCAGTACACATGTTTGTACCTTCTCCATTGTGATGGTATGATTGGCAAGTGATGACATTTGTTGCTGCATGCACTCCAAGCTCTGCACAATGTGTTAAAAATACTAATGCGTTGGAGTTCTAGGATCAATTTCCAAGGGCTGTGGATTCTATTATCAATCATCATTATGTTAACGATTTATTGGACTGTGTTAATACCGAAAGTGAAGCTATTGCATTAGCAAAAGAAGTTACATTAATTCATAGCAAGGACAGTTTCTTTGCTCAAAATTGGCAGTCAAATTCAAAGGTAATAATGGAGAGTCTTGGGGTGTTAGAAGAGTCAAAAAAGTATCAATTGGATCCAATACAATTAAGATGACTACCGAAAGGGTATTGGGTATGTGGTGGTCAACAGCAGATAATAATTTTACATTCGGAAATTGAATACAGTTAATAAAGATGTCTTATTTGACTTAGAACGAACCCTTCGGATTCCTATCGTCATATGTGGTTTATTTAAAAATACATCTACAAGAAATTTGGAGAACTACTAAAGGATGAACCGATGAAGTAAATGACGATGTCTTTGATAAATGGAAAATATGGGTGATAATTCTACCAAATATTGAAAATGTCTAAATTCCGCGATGGGTTTCAATAAATACCAAGTCAACAGTTCAATTACATATATTTGTTGATGCTAGCGAGTTGGCATATGCATCTGTTGCATATTTTAGAGTACAAACCGAAGATGAAATTAAAGTTTCCTTAGTAAACGCTAAGGTGAAAGTTGCTCCGAAACAACCACTATCAATACCATGCATGGAACTAATGGCAGCAGTCTTGGGCGTCCGTTTAGATAATTCAATATGTAGTATTCCCAATTTAAAAATTGAAAACCGCTGCTTTTGCTCAGATTCTAATACCGTCCTCTGTTGGTTAAACGCAGATCCTAGAAATTGCAAACAATCTGTCATGTATCGCATTGGTGAGGTTATTGAACATGCCTCTGAATATACCTAAAAAAGACAACGTAGCAGATGACGTCACAAAGTGGAAAACTAGATTTGATTTCAATATGAATAACCGATGGTTTAAAAGAATTAAAAAAAAAGAAATGAATCAATTTGGCTGAAAAATAAATCTCATATTTCTAATAGAGTATCAGATGAACTTAGAGTTTGTATTGTGATGATACATCGTGATGTAATTGATACTAATTTAATTGATTTTTGCAGATTCTCATCATGGAAAAGACTGTTACAAACTATGATCAACCTCTATAAATTCATTCATAAGTTGAAGATGAAATTATACAAGTTAAGAAAACAATCATACTCATAGCCAGAATTATCTAAGTTCCATGCAATGGCAGAACATTTTATTTACCGAAAAATGCAATACAATTGTTTTAAGGATAAATTTGCTATCCTTTCAAATAATATTAGAGAGATTTCAAAATCAAGTGCCCTATATAAATGTACTCCATTCATAGATGAGAATCTAGTAATTCGAATAAATGGAAGAATTGGTATTCTATGGTACATGGTTGTTAACACGGCGTTTTCTTGAAAAAGTGCATCATATTCATCACGATACATGCCTAAATTAATTACGACAGCATTTTTATATTTCAAGGGTAAGAGTGAAGTTAAAAAAGGTACGTCGAAATTGTCAATTTTGTAAAAAATTTACCTCATCACCGATGGTATTTCACGTCTTTCGCCCTTTACGCGTCCATTTTCATACGTGGGTATAGACTACTTTGGACCATTTTATGTTAAAGTTGCACGACATCAAGAGAAACGTTGGGATGTACTCTTTACATGCCTTACTATAAGGGCAAAACATTGAAATTTCTCATGATTTGACAACGGACAGCTGCATAATGGCAATTCAAAATTTTGTTGCCCGCCGAGGAACACCCGTTGAGATATATTGCGATAATGGGACAAACTTTAGAGGTGATGAAACCGAGCCTAACAATGCCATTAAGAATGTCGATTTTGAGAAGCTTTCTGTTAAATTTACAACATCAACTACCTGGCACTTTAATCCACCAGCCGCGCCACATGTGCGAGGCAGCTGGGAGCGTTTAGTCCAATCCGTAAAAAAAGTGCTACACTAAATTATGCGAACTTCATTTTTAAAGACAAAACGCTATACAATGATTTAGTAGAAGGTGAACGTGTTATTAACTCGAGACAGTTAACTTATGTTGATTTAGAATCAACAACGGATCAAGTCCTAACGCCAATCACATCCTTTTGGGATCTTCAAATGACAATAACAAGCTTCCACTGACCTGTAAGAGCCCCCTATACTGATTTTCCAATGCTGTCAGAATGGTTCCAACCTCTGGAATGGGAGGGAGGAACCATGCTGTCACTATTGGACGCAGGGGCAACTCAGACGCCAGTGTCGCACTTAGCAACTGCGTTCTTGAGAAATTCAAAAGATTTCTCATTTCCACGGTGAATAGTTTTGACACCCTTCATCCAGTCCACGCCCTTGAAGGATACCTCGTCCGGCCTTCCTCTTACAAGGGCGATTTCATCAGTGAGCTTGAGCTCAATCTGTCGCCATTGCTCAACGCTGATCCTCCCATTTGGATCAACTTTGTCAATAGCAGCAGCTTGAATACAGTTCTGCAACAGTGGTTCCTTCGCCTTTTTCGGTGTTGATGACTGATCACTTCCTGACCCAGCTCTTTTAATTTCCACCTTAATATTGCTAGATAGCAGACCTGTCCCTCTTACCGACCCCTTATGGGGACCCTTGCGGGAGCTAATAAATATCACCCCTGACAACCTTTTGTGAGTCGCCAGATTTGATGAATGGTATATGATCAGCCCAAACAGTGGTAGTTGTTAGCTTGCCAATCGTTATCTGCTGTTCCAAAAGGACTGCAGGTTTGTCTGCATCTCCTCTACCCTTACTTGCAGCTCCGACATGGATCCATAAGACATTCCCAAGCAAGTCCGTATATCCGTTTGAATCTTTTGATACTTTGCACATATCGTTTGTTGCTTCTTGCTAAATTTAAGCACTGCTAGACGTACGACATTTCGATCTAGTCGCCTCGACGCTCCGGTTCGTGTCTTGCCTCCGAGCGCGAGCTGAGATCACAGTGATCTCATGCTCATCTTCAGATTAAAGAGTAAGAGCCACGAGTTTTTCTGCGGCGCTGGTCCTAGCGAAGGAATCCCTCGAGATGCCCAGAATCTCATCCGTCTCTGGTAGCTGGCCCAACAATTGACTTTCCTGTAAGAGAATGTCTCGTTGTCACCTGTTTCAATTGAATTTATATTTAAATTCATTTCCCAATTTATATTTAAATTAATTTCCCTAGTCCCTAGTTTCCCTAGTAAGTGAAAGGACGATCTCGCGCATTCACGGCGTGCGCAGACTAGGCTAGAAGTTACAACCAACCCGTGCCATAAGCGTTGGAGGGGAGCTGTTACCATTTAGTTTGTTTAGTAGAGATCAGCATCAATTGATTTGTAATTCATTTCAACTCATTCCTTATCTTTAGATTTGTTGACTGTTGTTGCTTTTTAAACTTAAAATCAATTCTCTGAGTGTGCGTACAAGGGAGACAAAACAAAAAGAAACATAATCAATTGTGCAGGGAATCATAAAAACATTTTAGTAACGAAACATTTTGAACTGAATTGAATTATATGCAAGTTTTTTTTTTTTTTTTTTTTTTTTTTTTTTTTTTTGTACAAAAGGAAAATGTAAATAATATACATATGTAATTAAAATTAATAACAAATGTAATGTGATTAAAATTAATAACAATAAAAAACAAAATTTATTTGATTTTAGATATTCTCTACAAGCAAAATAATACAAAAATGATTCGTATTGCTTAGAAGAAAAATTTTACTGTCGCAATAATCATATTCGTACTGCGGTAGTTTCCCCCATCGGGAGAGATTGTGCGTCACAGGCGATACATCTAAGCAATAAGAAATCATTACGCCTGGAAGAAAAATAGGCAATAGGCAATAATCTAGGTGAAAAAAAGAAGATTTCACCAGATAATCTTCTGAAAGATGTAATAAATATATGGAAAAATTATCACTGAATGAAGAAAACTTACATCTTAACATCATAAAGCACGAAAACTGAAACGCTCATAATTTTTTTTTTTTTTTTTTTTTTTTTTTTTGTTTTTTGCTAACAAACAAATTTCTTGAATATTTTTCATTTTCAAAAAATTTTTCGACAACCGAAAAAGTTGTGACTGAAAAAGAAAAGTATTGCATTAATTTCTTTCAAAAGATCTCAATAGGATATCAATTTATTGTGTAGGTGATAATCACCTTACTGAAGAAAGGACGATATTTTCAGGATAAAAAATTTAAATTATTAAAAATTATATTTTTCTTGTTTATTGCAAAATTTTATTTAAATAAAAATGCAATATTAGAAAACTATTGCTTTGATGATTTTTGTCCAAATAATAAAAAGTAGATATTGCGTAAATTTATTTTAATTTTGTTTTTAATTTATGTATGTTACTTTTCTGATTTAGTTTACTTATTTTATAAACTGCATTTTATATATATATATATATATATATATATATATATATATAAATTAATTTAATACAAGTTGATTTTTTAAAAAAATATTTTTTTCTATTGTTAACGGAGGGTTAACAATAGAACCTTTATTATTTAATTCACAAAACTGACTGCAAAGAATTTACAATTATAATTCCTAAAGACAATCAACTAAACTACCAAACTACTGATGTTGCATTTCCCACCATCAGGCCACTCATGCACTTGCTGCATGTGTGGATTAAATTTCGCTTGTGAATATTTATTGTTGAGCAATTTGATGTTGTTGAATCGGCAAGTTTAACATTGGCACGTTTTGTAGGTTGTTACCATTGCAGTTGTTGTTGTTGTTGAAATTATACTCTTCCTGTTGTTAACTTTGATGTTGTTGAATCAGCAAGTTTAACATTAGCGCGTTTTGTAGGTTGTTACCTGTTGCAGTTGTTGTTGTTGTTGATATTATAATATTTCTGTTGTTAACTCCTCCCCCTCTAAGCTCATGCGTCCTCGCATGAATAACCATATTTCAGAAAAATGGAAGGTCATGAATCCTCTTGTTTTTTGAACCTCTTGGTGGTAATGACAAGGAGGTTTTTGGGTTGGTGCTTAGTTGAACATTCTCTATAATTTCTATTTTCTGCTCCGTTTTAGTGGACTCTGTATTTCCTTTGGGTGGATTATTTCCATCTTCGTGGGTTCCATTTCTATTCTTCCTTTTTATTAAGTAGATAATGGTAGCCGATATTATGAAAGTCATTACCAGTCCAATGTTGATGGTTAGATTTATTTTATTCTCGATTTGCAGTTTGTCGATTATGTGAGAGTTGTTAACATTTACTGCTTCCATTCTTTCCAAAGTTATCACCTGTTCCTGAATACTATCGCTACTTGGCTGCAGCAGGGCAGGTAAAGGTTTAGTGAGAGAGACCTGGGTTGTTAAGTATGTTTGATTTCCAACTCGAACTGTAGAATTCAGGTGATGAATTATGAAGGTGCCATCTATATTGATTGTTGAGTTGTCTATTTCAATTTGCCCTTTGTAATCGTTCAATAATATCATGCTGTCATCTATTTCTTCCACTGATGCCACATGCTCATCGTTGGTTGTTGTGCAGCGGGATGGTTTACTCTTTAGCAGATTTGGGATACAGTCAGATTTACTTATGTCTAGGATATTATCAATTTCACAAATACTTATCTTATTATAATTCTTGCAGTCATTCTTAATACCGAATATCTTATCATTACATTTCAAAACATTTTTAAATATTGACTTAACTATCCTATTATCTTTCCTTACAGGTTTAATTAACAAATTGTCACAATTTTCATTATCAGTTGTTGGGATATTAACAATATAAACAATTTCATTATTATTTGAAGCGACTTTAATTTTCGAAAAATTTAGTAACTCATCCATATTACCGAATGGAATATTATCTTTATAAAAAATATCTCTCAAAATATTAACCTCAGTATTAGAAAAAATAAATGAATTAACAATGTTTGATTTGGCCCAATGAATGGCATATTCAATATTAGATAGTTCCTCTTTAATAATTTCGAGTTTATACTTAAAATCTAACAATTTTTCTTCTTTATCTTTATTCTCTAATAATTTAGAAATATTATTGGTAATCTTTGAGAGTTGATTTACTTTATCTATTGTTAGTTGATTAATTACGATTTGATTGTTATTGTTAACTAGGACATTATTCATTTTATCCTCTATTATTTCGAAATCATGGTGGTCCGGACTACCGGCTAACCATTTCCAGGCGCTGCCAATGAAGTCAAGAGACCTTTTTGTCATCGTCTTGGATTTTAGTCTGGATAAACAGGATTTTATTTGGGATAAGGTATAGGATAGGTAAGGTAATAATGAGCTATCATCGTTGTCGCGTAAATCAATTTCGTTCTCCAATTTCTGTATCAGATCTTCGTACTCCCCCAAGTCAATCGTATGGACAAGTTTGAATACGCCGTTTTGAATTTTCGCTGATCCCGTATTGATCACGACTAGTCTAGAGTTGGAGTAATCCATTATCTGGAACTCGCCGACGGAGTATCCAGGTAACAGAAATAACCTGTAAGTAAATGTAACAATATTTAGTTCCTTATATGTTTCTTATGAACGACTCTCCCACTCTCTGTCACTACGGTCGAATGTTTATTTTCCTTCACTAGTTCACGTTTAAATTTTTCAGTCAATTTAGTGCCAAATCTCTTGTTAACCCTAACAAAAATCTCCTGTCCGGGTATGTATTGCTTAACGTCTTTTCTATCTTTGTTGTGGTAGTTCAAATCCTTTTCCTGTTTCTTTTTCAGCATCGTGATGTTATTTTCCCTGGTTCTTTCATAGCTTCCAGGTGAAAAATCCACAGTCCTCCCGAAAAACATATCCACTGGCTTCCTACCGATCGTGGAATGTATGGAGTGGTTATATTCGTTGACGGATCTTTCCAAAAGTTCCTCAAAATTCCTGCAAATACCCTCATCTTTAAGACATCTTAAAATTTCGGCCAATGTTGAATGAAATCTTTCGATTTGACCGTTGGCTTCACTTTTGTATGGTGGTGTTGTAAATACCTCTATTCCCAATTCATCTTTCATCATGAAAAGTATGGTTGCAGAATTCAATGATTTTTCGTTGTCCATGACAACCGTTTTGGGAACTCCATAGAAAAACAAAATATCCCTCAAAGGTCTCCTAATATCTTCTATTGATTTTCCCTGAAGAATTTTCGTTTGGGCGTACTTTGAGAATTTATCTATGGCCGTCAATACCAATTTCCTATCGGTTGAAAAAATATCAATATGAATAACCTGACCTGGATAGTTTGGTATTGGTGTAGCGTTCAATTTTGGTTGGTTGGGATGTCTATCGTATTTATTTTTCTTGCATGTGGAGCACAGTTTCAATATTCTCTTAATTTTGGAGAACATGCTGGGAAAGTACGCTTTTTCCAGTATTTGCATCTTATTTTCTACAGCATTTCTGTGTGCGCGGTTATGAGTTTCCACAATTTTGGTTTCTTGATCAGATTCCGACAATATATCCTCGACAAATTTTTGAGTAAATCGAATTTTAAAATTTCCAAAATGATGTGGGTAAATTTCTTGAATTTTCCCCATAATAAACTCTGGGGTTTTAATGCAATTTATGACCGATGGGTTAAGGTATCTCTTCAAAATGGAAATTAGTTTTTCAGTATCATATTCCGGTTCCATAATCAAATGTCTATGATAACCCGGAAAAATTATTTGAAACTGGTATGCTGGAGTATCGTTGATTTGAAGAAATATTTGATTTTTAAATGCATTTATGGGCACCTCAACACTATTTATGAGTCCTTCTGGAGAGCTGTCGCCACTATGCACTGTTCCCGTTAGAGAGTTAATATTCGTTCCAGGGGGTCTAGACAGCGCATCAGCCACAACATTGCTTTTACCTGGTTTATATTGTATCTCATAATTGTATTCCTCCAGTATCGCTTTCCATCTTTTCATCTTCGCATTATTATTCTTATTGCTTAGAGCATAAGTTAGGGGTTGATGGTCGGTGTAAATTATAACTTTGGCTGATCCGTATAGGTAGTTTCTTAGATGGGTTAAAGCCCAGATTATAGCCAACATTTCTTTTTCGTTCGCTGCATAACTTTCCTCGGATCCTGTTAATGTTCTTGAAATGAAGGAAATCAATAGCAACATTGGATGCGTCTGTAGTCAACTGGAATTCTTTCTGGAAGTCAGGATACGATAATATCACTTCCTGAGATATAAGGGCGTTTTTCAAGTTGTCAACTGCATGTTTCGCTTCATCATCCATTTCAATTTTCCTCTTGCTTGATTCTGTTCTGGATATCAAGCCTCCGTCTCCTCGTAAGAGTTTCGTCAGTGGCTTTGCGATGTTTGCATATCCTTTTATGAATCTTCGGTAATAACCCGAAAGACCAAGGAACGATCGAAGTTCCTTCACATTATTAGGGTAAGGGAATTCCACAATTGCCTGAACTTTCTTTGGGTTAGCTTTTATGCCGTTATGGGAAACGATGAAACCGAGGAATTCAACTTCCGCTTTGAAGAACTCACATTTATCCAGCTGTACCTTCATATTCGCACCATTTAGTGTTTCGAAAATGGCATCCAGGTCTTTAAAATGTGAATCCTCGTCTTTGCTGAAAATAATAATATCATCGATATAAACATAGCACCTCCTACCGATATGGTCCCTCAAAATGTCGTCCAGAGCACGTTGGAATATCGATGGCGCATTCTTTAGTCCAAAAGGTAAGCGTAAGAATTCATATTTCCCATTGTTGACTGAGAATGCCGTTTTTTCTATATCTTCCGTCCTAAGGGGTATTTGATGAAACCCACTTTTCAAATCGATGACTGTAAAGTATTTATTCCCTCCCAGATGGGAAAGCACGTCATTTATCTCGGGGATGGGGTATTTATCTGCGATAGTTACCGTATTAAGTTTCCTAAAGTCTACCACAACTCTATACTTGTCCTTTCCGGATGCATCCTGTTTTTTTGGAACAATCCAAATTGGTGAATTGTAGGGAGAACGCGATGGTCGGATTATTTGGTCCTTTAGTAATTTAGCTATTTCGCAGTCAACAACACTCCTGAGAGCCATTGGATAGGGATAGTTTCTTGAATAGACGGGATTTTCAGTTGTTGTTCTTATCTCGCCTACGACCCTAGTCGTGTACGTAAGGCTTTCGTCGGGGTCCGCAAATAGATTCTTATGGCGATCGACGATGTTCTCCAACAACTTCTTTCGACTCCCTGAAAGATGGTTTGTCCTAATTTCAATATTATTTACATTCTGAGAAATGAGCTGTTTAATTGGAACTTTCCTACCCCCATTAATGGTGAAATAATCCTCGGCTGTATAAATGACAGCCGAACATTCCTTCAGACTATCGTTTCCTAATATTGCGTCAAATGTCTCTAATTCTGGTAAAAGGAAAAATTTTATGGGAGTATCATCAAACAACTTCAAAAATTTGTGCTGTTTTATTTCGATGTATCCCTTAACGGATTTTGCCTTAAAATTTCTTTCGTTCTGTCTAGGGTTTGTTATAAATTTAGGGTTGATGTAATTTTTATTGCTGCCGGTGTCTAATAATATTCTCAATTTTTTGTCGTTCCCCATTTTTGCTTCGAAATAAGGTAATGAGGAACAGTTTAATCTAAAAAATTAACAGCAAGCTGGACATCATCAGTTTCGTCTTCCTGTCTTTCGAGCGTAGCTACTTCCGCAGGAATTTGTTGAAAATAATCCTGAGCGTACTCAGGTTCCACATTCTCGTGACGATGGTTGACGTCACCTTCTTCCGGTGGATAGCGACCATAATAGGTTTCCTCCGGCATATTATCCGTATCTATATGGAAATTCCGTTGAAATTTATTCGCTGGAGCTTGAAAAGACGCTGCTGTTGGTCTCTTTATTGCTAAATTGTTATGTGGTCTATTCATATAATCGACCCGGTGGGTTTGGATTGATTTATCCACATCCATTGGTTCTACTCGTTGGCTTTTAGGATTATTTTGAATGCCCGAATTCAATCCAGAGTTTCCAGGAAAGTTTCGGTTATGATTATAAGTAATATTACGATTGAAATTTGGGTTAGCGTTAGATTGGAAGTTTGGGTTATGACCAAAATTTTGATTGCGACTGTAAGTTGGATAGAAGTTCGAATGAAGGTTTGGGTTACGGTTAAAGTTTGGAACGGGATTATAGCGAGGTGGTATAGGTGGTCGAATGGGTGGTGTTCCACCAACATAAGCAAGTTCGGGATAGAATACTCTCCCATTTGTGAAAGTCGTCGCACCGATCTTATCCTTCTGTACATTATTCCTGATAGATTGTCCATGAGCGTAATTTCTCCGGAATGTCATATTATCCAACTTTAGACAAATATGTAGTGCCTGCGGCAAGGACGTTGGTTCGCGCACACTTAACAATTTCGGTAAATCTCCATTTAATCCCCTTACGAATGTGTCCAAGGCTTTCTCCCTGTAGGTATTCGTCATGGCGTGAAGGCTATTTTCCTCCAGATCCAGGGAAGAGACCTTGTCAAGTAACAGTGAAAGATGCTGGTAAACAGCCTGATAAAATTCCGTTATGCTCCTGTTCCCTTGGCATAATACCATCATCTGGTATTCTAGCGTTCCTATGTCCCTCTTATCAGAATAATGCATTGCGAGACACTTTCTAATTCGTGGCCAATCTAGTGGTGTCCGATACGATTCTAAGGCGGTATCTGCGTCACCCACGATTTTTGTGCGAATGGTGTGTAGAATTGCGTAGTATCTTCCAGTACCTTTTACCGAATCATAAAGCTTTAAAACCCTCTCCACGGACTTTCGCCAAGAATTAAACTCTCCCGGTTTACCAGAAAACTCACTCAAAGACCTAACTATGTCGGGAACCTTGTCCAGTTCATCTAACCTGCCAGTAACTGTCCCTATGGGGTGATCAGCTCCCTCGTCCGTCAAATGATCGGACGATGTTTCAATAACCTCCCTTATCATGAGGGCTATCTGTTCCCTTTGCAGTGTGGTAAAACCCACTGATGCTTCGGTCGGTTGTGCTACTGGTTGTGCCATTGTCAGTGTCCTACTTAGTCTCTCGGTCAGCTGATCGATAGTTTCGTCGGGCATACCGGTTAAATGATTTCGAAATAAAAGGATCAAAAAAAAATCGAATTAATTTCACAAATCCCGATCAGATTCAAGGACAATAAAAATAAAATTTTTAAGACCGACTCCAGAAAACAAAATTGATAACAACGAATATTTATGAGACTTTTCCTTTACTTAAAAAAATTTCAACTAACTCAAGATCGTAATAGTTAATACAAAAAAAAATAGGGATGATGGATTTAATTTTTGAATAAAATCTTAATATGGTTTAATTTAAACAAGATAGTTAATAATGTACTTAATAATAGTCTTACATTAGTATCTGGAACATAGCTGGATGATGATGGAGGGATGATGATTGCAGACTTCCCTTTATATTCCTGATTCCGTAATTGTTGGCTTTTTAAAGTTTGCTCTTTCAATTCTTTACACAGTTTATTATTTCAATAATTTTTAGTTTATTATATTTGTTTGTTAATTTGTTCCTTTTGTTTAGGATTTTTACTAATGTTCACTTTAGTTGTTCTTTTCTTTTATGTTAACCTTTATGTTTACTTAGTTGTTTAAAAAAAAAAAAAAAAAAAAAAATTTATCACTTAGGCTATATCGCGGCCGCTGGTCTCCCGTGAGACCTCCGGTTTACCTCTTGTTTTCGTAAGAGGCTACTAAGGCGCACTCTTTCCGCGATCTATTAATTTAATTACCGGGAAAACCCTTTTTCCGAGGGTTTTATTTTACGAAAAAGGACCTTTTTTAAGGGTCCCTGCTCGGGCGCCAATTAATTTAATACAAGTTGATTTTTTAAAAAAATATTTTTTTCTATTGTTAACGGAGGGTTAACAATAGAACCTTTATTATTTAATTCACAAAACTGACTGCAAAGAATTTACAATTATAATTCCTAAAGACAATCAACTAAACTACCAAACTACTGATGTTGCATTTCCCACCATCAGGCCACTCATGCACTTGCTGCATGTGTGGATTAAATTTCGCTTGTGAATATTTATTGTTGAGCAATTTGATGTTGTTGAATCGGCAAGTTTAACATTGGCACGTTTTGTAGGTTGTTACCATTGCAGTTGTTGTTGTTGTTGAAATTATACTCTTCCTGTTGTTAACTTTGATGTTGTTGAATCAGCAAGTTTAACATTAGCGCGTTTTGTAGGTTGTTACCTGTTGCAGTTGTTGTTGTTGTTGATATTATAATATTTCTGTTGTTAACTTATATAAGTGGCTGGATGATTCAACATAACCCAACCCAAAATTTGAACTAAAACAAGATTTCTAGTTCTTTTTTCATAATACACTATTATTTATTTCTTGACATATGAATATTTATTAATACATTTCACTACAATTTTAACATTTATTACAATATAATTTTTATTACGTACATGTAAAAGGAATAAACGAACCAGACATGGGTAAAAGCTGGAAATTACATTTTGTTTAAACCTATTGAGCTAATTTTGATAAAATTTTAATGAGTTGTTATTTGTAATGCTACATATTGAATTAGGTGGTTCAACATTGTATGAAAACAACTAAAGAGTATAATTCATTTCAACGGACGAAATTTATAAAATCATAACAAAATTTCATTACATCTTTATCTAATTTCAACTTCCTAAGATGATTGGAACAATATTTCCTTTATGTTTTTCATCCTATATCAAATAACTTACAAAAGCTAATTTTAAAAAGCCCTAATATACATACTTTCATTTTATGATCTTTTAATAAATTATTGGAAACATGTATTTTATTCTTCATTTGTTTTGAGAATTGAAATGAAACTGATACCAACTACTGACATTGTAATTATCGAATACCAAGGCAATCACAATAATCACAGCAATGAAAATAAATGAAAGATGTGATCTTTTTTAAAATTCAAAAAGAGAGAGCCAACTTTTTTTTTTTTTTTTTTTTTTCTTTAAAAATGTTTTCTATTGCTCATAACTCGTATTATTCGATTTGCTTTAATAAAAAGTTTTGCATTTAATAAATTGTAATTTTCCTGTTTTACCCCCGTTTTCGGTAATTTTTTCCCCATGGATATAACAAAAAGTGTATTCCAAGTATTCTAAATTTTTATATGTGAATGTCAATAAGGGAAAAAGAAGAAATATAAAAAGTACCAAAAATAGATAAGATGTTTACTCCTTAAACGTTCGAATTTCTAAAAAGTACCAAATTTGTATTTGTCATTTTTCGATAAGTTACAAATACAATATAAATTTATATATTTTCTGGTTATATGGTGCAAAAAAATACAAAAATAAAGACTTTGGCCGTTTTCTCTTAAAAAGGCCGATATTAAATTTTATTGTATCTATATTAGTTTAATAGATATAAGATTACCGATTTAATCCTTTTTTACCTCCTAAACATTCGAATTTCCAAACCTTATTTTTGTTGCTTTTATGCGCGAACAACCTCTGTATCACAGATGTCATTTTCGGTGACTTGAATTCTTTTTTTTTTTAAGTTTTTCGAAAAAAATTAAAATTTGTCCTTACAATTACTTAAAAATTAACGTATGTTTTATTTCTTCATAAAAAATAAAACTCGATTTTCGTTTGATGGTTTTTTAACATTATTGCTATTGTTAAAATTTTTCATAATCAAAAATTTTTCAAAGATAACACGACATTTTTTTGTGTTTTGTTTTATCATTCCAATTCAACTTATTTTTTTCACACAGTTTGCTTTGTATTGTTTTGTTTTTTATTTTAGTAGTAATGTATTAATTACAATGTATGTATTACAAACATTACTATGAATTGAAAAACAAATGTTTTGATGCAGATGTCTATTGTTTAGGCACCAACTATCCATTCAGCTTCTCAGCACTGCCGCAAATACCTTTGTAAACATATATTACAAAGGTATTTTCCTGAATATAAATGATTCATACCATATAAAGTATTATAGCAAAAATTATATAAAACAATTTATATCATTTATAAATTAAAAAATAATAAAATTTAAAAATATAAAGTATATATGGTACCCGAGCGTAGAGAAAAAGAAAATAGTAAATGACAGCAGCGAGATACCCTCTAGTAGTAGCAAAGTTGCCAACGTACAGATCAAGTCAACACAAAACTAAAAAAAAGTAAAAAATAGAAATAACGGTTGCAATATTACAATACGGAGATACAAATTATAATTTCCATTTAAATATTGAAAAGTTATATGCAACAATTTAACTTAAAATTGTATGTACATAGAATTAAAGGAAAAATTCCTAGTTCGTGTGAAAAGAAAGTATGCGATTTTTAAAACAAAAAATTTGTTAAATACAATGAAAAAAAAAAATTAAATAAAAAAAAAACATCACCAGTATTTCAAAGTGAAGAAAAATGTGCTACTAGTGTCAATCGAAATGTATTATTAGAATGTGAAAAGGCAAATTATTCAAACATAGAACAATCCTCACAATAAAATATCACTCAAAACAGCTGCATCTAATTCTCGGTATAACAATCTGAGGATTTCTTACAGAATAAGAATAAATACTGAAATATACCATTCAAATATGAGTAATTAAACAAGTTTACAAGTAAACCTAGAAAAAGCAAAACCCATACCTAATTTATTAAATATAAAATTTAAATTAATTGAATTGAAGGCTTTCGATAAATCGAGAGTTGTTAACGATGTCAAGAGATCCTTGTTTAGATTATCTCTAACAGTATCAGTCAAACGTAATATTAAAGCTACACTAAAACTCAGTACCAGAACCAAATGATTTTAAAACTTTTTCCATGTAGCAGATGAGTCAAGGCCATTCAAAAGATTAGCAAAATATTTTTTTTTTTTTTTTCTTTCCTTACGAATAATATTTTTAGCTCTTTTACGATATCGACAGTAGATTTTCCAATTTTCATTAGTTGAAGATGATTAATACACTGAAAAGGCTAGATATCTCAAAGACTTCGCCAGTAATACGCTATTAGATTTCATCCAATTATCAATACGATTTGAAATCTTTCCTTATAACAAGTGGAACAAAGGACTACAGAGACGATATTAAAGAACTAATAACACTGAGTATCAGTATTTGAAGTATTAAAAAGGTCATTTAAGTTAAAATTAGATAAACATGAAAAAAAGACCTTTTTAAAATTACTAAAATTTAATTACTAATAATAATAATATTACTAAAATTACTAATATGTTACTAAAATTTCTGTAGTCAAAAAAGTTTCCGACACTGAAAGCTGATACGAAAAGAGGCAAAAAGTAAAGCAAGGTGTGAAATACAGAAGCATTGAAGCTTTTCGGAAAAGCTAATCAAGGAATTATCACTCACTAATCAAAAATCAGACAAAGTGATCTCATAATACTCTCCTTAATAACATTAAATAACTTACAGTTGAAGTCACCAACAACAATAATTTTGGAAAATCTTAAAAATAAATCATAATGGTTGTTTTCGAAAGAAACCAAATCACCATTAGGCAGGTACATAATGTGCGTAATATTTTCATACAAAAATTCAATTAACTCACAACTAGCAGGTTTAGAAATTTTAAAAAGAATTTTAAACTTAATACTATCAGATATATAAATACCTCCACCACGAGAGTGTAACCTATCATTTCTAATCAGAGTATCATTTCTAATCAGAGGGGATACGAAACGAAGTATAAGAAATGTGCGGTTTAAGGTTTCGGACATAGCTACAATATCAAAGTTACCAACAACGATATTTTTAAATTCTTCAAGCTTAACAGAGGTTCCACTAGCTCTAATACTCTGACATTTAATATAATCAATCCTCAAATGTTCAGAATATTCACGCATATATTGAATCAAACAGCTACTACCTATATTGTCGTTAATCGTCGAGATAAGTGAAAAAATTAAGTGTAAGGCTGGGAACCAAGACTGTAGAACAATGTCAATAATCAAAAAAAAAAAAAAAAACACATAATCAGCAAATTTAAATTAAATACAAAATATGTTATAAAAAATCAACTACTGAAGAAACAAAATTAGATCAACTACTACTTAGGTTATAAAAAAAATTTAGAAAATAAAAAAATAACAGTTGAGAAAAAAGTAAATAAAACAATATCTTTGCATCAGTAATTGTCAAACTTCCAATTTTACCGTTACCGCAGCTTCAATGGAAATCAAGAGGGTTATAAGTAAACAAATTGAAAAGTCTGATGAAAAGGCAATAAATGTCATAAAACTTTTTTAAATTGTTAAACTGTTAATATAAATGAGGAAGTAAAAGGGAATACTGAGAATTTAGACAATTATATCTTCCATTTTTAACCATTTTAATGACTGTAATGAGGATAATTTAGAACCTCATGCTAATACTCCCCCATGGTTTCATGGACAATACTTAAGTAGATCTATAATTAATAGTTTTCATTAATCATTTGAAAATCAACATAAATAGTGACTAGTGTTCCTGTGGTGAGACTCAGACAGCGGTTCACTTATTGTTACACTGTAGGAATATCAAATCATGGCTCAGATCAGATCTGTTAGTACACATAGTGTACAAAATATTTTAAGATTAAACAATACCGAAATATTAAAAATAATTTTTGATTTTAGCAAGAAAGCCGGCATCGTGATATAAATATTGTGATATACATATAAATTCATCTTCGAATTTATGAGGAATAATCTGTGATAAACTTTTCGCTTAAGTCAGGAATCTTTAGTTTAAGTCTTATTTAATTTAATATGTTTTATAATTAGATATTTTTGTATTAATTTGTCTATAAATGTATGTAATCCTGTATTCATGTATATGTTTATATACATGCGCTTATATATGCATTTATTTATACATGAATGCATATTTGATGTTAATTGTAGGCAGTGTATATTTTGTATATATTGTTTCAACATGTCTATTTAGTCTACATTTGGATATATAAATTATATATCCACTAGTAGTTACTCCTTTGAATCACTATTTCTTCCTTTTTTCCTTTCGCACCCCTCTTTCTCCATTAAACCTTATTGTAATCTATGTGTATATTGTATTTACATGTGACTTTTATATTTGTTATATATTTAACGTTAGGAAGTGCAAAATATAACGTTTATGGATAAAAAGAAAAAAAATTCGTAAAATAAAATGATATAAAAAAAATAATATTAAAAAAAGGAATCCGAACTATATTTAAAGAAAAAATAATCATTAAAAAAGAAAGGCACTAAATAGAAATGCAAAAACCACAATATGGACTTCGTGTCTTCGGTAGTTTTTTTTCTCCAATATGCCATTTTGGGTTAAATGACATTTATATCAAGAAGATCTATTCAGGCAAAGCGTTGCCAAATTTATATGAGAATCAATTCTAAACAGAATTAATTCTAAATACAATTAATTCCTTCGAAGCTCTGTTTAAATCCAGAAAACAAAAATATTTGAATAAACGAGTTCTTGTATGGGAAAATATATATTTAGGGTTTGGGGTTTCCCGTGATATTTATTTTCCCAGAAAAACTTAAATTATAAGAAAATGCACGAATTTTTTATAAAAAATATTAAACAACATTAATTATAATCATAATTATTTAACAAAAAATAAAATAATATTAAAGTATGATGCATCTTTCAAGATTGAAACAATTTTAAATATTTCATACAAATAAGGTAAGTACCTATTGTAAGTTATATTAAAAACTGTATCTCAGATTTGTTAATTAGTTAATTAGTTTTTCATGCCAAAAATTAAAGAAAATGAATCCTAATCTATGGTACTATTTATAAGTTTCAATACAAATAGTTTTTCTTATCTTTTTTTCCATTTTATCTTCATCTTACATTATTAATTAATTCTTTCTAATTTAGAGATGTAAAACACCATTCTGGAAAATATTTAAAATTGGTTCTGTTAATCCTCAGTTAAGTTTTGAGGCTCTAACATTTATATATCTTTCTATACAGATTCATTGCTTGTATATGGCGTGTGTTTCAAAAGAACTGAGACATGTGTTTTCAGTGCAAAAACTCTCAACTTATTAATTTTTTTATAATAGTGAAGCTCAACTTATTTAATATTAATTTCCACAAGCAATTAAGAGATCAAAAATTTAATTGTCAAAAGTAAAATTGTTTCGAACTTTCATTAAATTCTAAGATATTATTGTACTATGATAATATTTATAATAATACTATGATAATACTATGATTTTATATTTAATTTAGGTTTTGTTTTTCTTTCAATATTTTTACTTTATCTTATTTTTGATAATGTAGGAAAAATTCCTTATTGATACATATAAAAATCAAATGTTTTTGAATATTTTAAAATAACACTTGTATCGAATTTTTGAAATCTTAATAATCAGTATTACCATCTAAAAATGCCTTTAGTAAGTAGTGTGTGTTCAATATAGTAATTTTTTCATTGAGTCGTAAAAAACAGTAATATTTTTGCTATAGAATTTTAAAACTACGTATTAAATTAATATTAAACTCCCCGACGACATTTTGTCGAGAAATTCCGGGATTTCCCGATCGGAAATTCTCGGACCCCAAACCCTGGTAATATACCCTAAAAACTTGGTATAAAAATAAGTATTTCAATACACTGTGCGACAAATGGTAGGGATCAGTGATCGGGAAGGGTTCAAACTACCGGGGAAAGTTATATCGGTAAAAAAGAAGTTATACGTGTCCCGGCATTTCGCTGGGTCACGTCTAGGAATCGAGATATATCGATTTGAAGTTAGTTTTTTGACATAACTCGAGAACCACCAGTCCGATTTTGCTGAAACAAGTTTAAAAAAATTAGGAATTACAATTCCTTTAATCTGCTCATACAACGTTTCGCTACATAAGCAACTGTTTCGCAGTTATAAATAAATGTATGAAAAAACACTATTTTTTGCCTAAAAAATTGAATTTTTTAGTTTTAATTTATAAAAAATCCAAAACGGTAAAAAAAGTGTCAAGTCCTATTACTTTCACGTAAAGTCACATAACCTTTAAACAAAATGAGACATAGATCATGAAAATCGATGGACGCGTTTCGCTTTTATTCACAATTAAGTGAAGGTATCTCATTTTGACAAGAATATTAATTTTATGTTTCAATGAATTTGGATAATATTTATTATATATTATTTATTATAATTATTAACACGTAAAATTAAAAATTATTACAGGTAATTATTAGGTTATTACATAGATACATAGGTTATAAAAATCGATGAACGCAAAGAAATTGAATTGCGGCTTGACTATCGGTACAAATTTGAATATCCACTCCGATTACTCTATAGTACATCAGCCAATTTACCGCTCTCCTAATCGCTGAGATCTCCGCTTGAAGAGCAATGCAGTGATCCAGCAATTTAAGGGAGATGTTCCTCCTATATGCGGGTATAAAGATACTTCCCCCAACCCTTTCAGAAGATTTGGATTCTTCAGTGTAAACCTCAATCGATCCGTCTTTTATAGTGGGATCGGCTGTGATTGAAACTGAGAATCCTCTGCCTAGAAAGGGTTTGGGAATACAATAATCAATATTGTCAGAGATGCTTCGGAAACTCCCAAAATGGTCGCATGGCCACAGCTCCTACCATTCTACGTACCTATAGTACTGAACATAGTCGCCGACATGATGGCGATTTGTTTGGCCATTTGATCCACTGACATCCAGTTCATCAGAACGAATAATGCCCTGGATGTTGTTGTACGTAACGCACCTGTAATTAGCGCTGAGCTACGCATAACCTTTTCGAAGATTCCGCAATCGATATCGCTCCATACATAAGTATAGGCTTGATCACCATGTCGAAGAGATATTTTGTATTCTTAGGATTTAATCCCCAAGATTTCCCTATGGCCTTCCTACACATATAAAGGGCAATGTTTGCCTTTGAAGCTCTAGCCTGGGTATTCTGGAGCCAGGACAGCTTGGAGTCCAGTATTATACCAAGATACTTCGCACTATCTGACACCTTAAATTCAGCTCCACTTGGGCAAGGGACTGAGAAAGATGGTTTTTTGTATATCCTTGAAAAGAGAACTACTTATACACCATTTGCTGAGTAGGTCTAGTGCTTTTTGAAGGCGGTAGGATATAGTATCTAAACATTGCGACCTCAGTGATTCAGGTTCCCTGAGCATTGTGTTAACGGCAATAATCCAAAGAAGTGGAGACATATCTCCCCCCGAGAAGTGCCTCTATTTGCTTCTCTATATATGGTAACCGCACCCATAGTGGATATTATAACCCTGTTGGTTAGAAATCTACATATGATGCCAATAATCGACTAATGTATGTTCAGTATTTATACAGCCATTCCTCCTTCTATTGTCAAGAAAGGCCACTAATGCTCGAGAGCATTTTCTAAATACCCCACAAGCAAATGCAACGCCGTCTCAACTGATTTGCCTATCATGTAGGCATGTTGGGACGCTGACAATAGGTTAGAGTTGATTGTTTTGCGTCAGTCTTTCCAAAGTTTTCAAGAGGAAGGACGATAGAATAATAGGTCTGGAGTCCTTCGCTCTCGTATGGGAAGTCTTACCCCCTTTTGGGATAAAGACCGTCTTACATCTAGTCCATGAGTCGGAGATATAAGAGTATGATAAACAAGCCGAGTATATCTGAAGCAACCATGGAACTATAATACCAGCATTATACTGTAAGTCTGCAGGTATGATGCCATCTGGGCCCGGGGATTTAAAAGGGGCAAAGCTGTTCAGAACCCATCTTAGCTCATCTTCAGTTATTTGAATCTGAACGTCATTTAGGTCTGAAACTGTCGCAGGGATCTTCGTTATAGGGAGGCTGCCGGGAAAATGCGCATCCATTAAGACATGCAAGGTCTCATGGCCGCTTATTGTACAGCTACCACAAGGTTTCTGAATGTAACTTGGAACAGAAGGTGAGAAAGGCAAGATTTTGCGTAAGCGACTAGTCTCGGATTGGCCTTCCACGCCGCTACAGAAGACCTTCCAAGATTTGCGTTTCGCGTTCCTGATCAGGTTTTCAAAACTTGTTTGCAGAGGATTTGTAAGCTGACCAGTTTCCCAGTCTCAGCCTCATTAAATAAACAGGAGCACTCCTTGCGAGTGTCACCTACTTCGGAGTTCCACCAATGTGGTTTACTCATTCCTTTGCAGACATGCCTTAGTTATTGCGCGAACTTTGGCATTAGATGGTGGTTCGCTGCTATCATGGGCCATATAGCTGAAGACAATATAAATGGTGCCTCGAGGTGTCTCCCAGTCCGCTACAACTAAAATCAGAGGGAATGGAAATACTAAGTTTTCTGCTTGCTACTATGCACGATCGCGTCCTAGCTGGCCCTGCAACGTGTAGCAGCATATAGTTATTCGCACGAAGTCCGTAAACTCTTTCACTTGCGATCCAGGGTTTTTGGACAAGTGCAAGCTCCTCGCCTCTTTCAGCCATCCGGAGCATAAACACAGCCGAAGCTTTTCGTAAACCCGTTTAAAAAACTCACCCACGAATGCAGAGTTTGAGTGGGTGTCCTCTTGAACGAGAGAACTAGTAGTCTCCTCACTTGACATTGTTTCCGGAGTCAGATCGTTATCGTCCTGAATCGGTTTGTCACGGAAATCTCCTCGGTAGACCTGTAGAAAGATAAACTCGAAACCATAGTACATCTTTCCACTTTTACCTCGAAGAGACGGCAGGGACTGTTTATTCATAACGATGACTATCGTCCTGGATGCTTCGTCGGATTTGGATACTCTGGTCACCTTCCTTGTTTCAGGAGCAAGACCAATCTCTCGTTTTAGCAGGCCATTAGCTTGACACGGCTACGATATCATCCAGCATCATCGCATTGTGGCGAGGATCCCAAGTTCTACTTTCCAGAGCTTTCCAGAATACTCCCATCAGCTTTTTGCGCACTAAATCCGTGGGAGATAGCGCAGTTAACATCGCACCTGTCGATGACAGCTCATATCAGATGGCCATTGGTCACTTCACTAAACGATTTGTCCATCGGGTTGTAGGGCTTCGGACGTTTGGTCCCTGTTGACCTTGCGACTGTGCCTCCTCTGACCGTTGCCGTTTATTCCCGTCTTTCGACAATGGTGGAAGTTTTTGTTGCAATTCGGTCATTACCGATTTAGCTCAATTTAGAGAAACGAGTTCCTCTGGGGTTAGGGATACGGCTGGCTTTTTACCAAGACGATCAAAAAATCGATCGGCGACACGCTGTCTTAAGAAGGCCCTTCTGGCCGGTGTGATGTGGTACATATGTATCTTGTCCTTTTGGGCTGGAGGCACAGATCCAGAGCTCGATGGCCAGTTCGCCGATGAGGGCCAGAGCAGCTTTTGCGGTAATTGGTCTGAAGCTCAAAGACATCTCGATGCTTTTGCTTCCAGAATTGGAAGCTGGTTTTACGCATTTGGTGGACTTGTCACCTCCTGCTATTTGTTGTTCCGTAGTGTTCTTTTTTACTTTCTTGTTTTTTTTTTATTGGATTCCATATATCTTGTTCCCACGATTAAGCTCGTATGGGTTTTGACCATCCATGCATTGACGGCGTACATGGACTAGGCTACTCAACTTTTACAACCGGCCCGTGCCCTGGCGTCGGAGGGAAGTTGTTAGCGCCTAGTCTTCTTTAACCACTAACTAGCCATTCAGGTTCTCGGCACAGTTTTCAACCACATTAGCCTTACAAGTGGTGACAGTTTTGGTCTGTGGGAACGGCCTAAGCTCATGCCATTAGAAGCATACATATATTTATATATTTTTGTATGTATGTACAAACTAACTACATATACAAAAATCAACAACACCAATAATCATTATAATACTGCTGTTGTCAACTAAACTGCTTGCTTATACAAATAACAGCACTAAAGTCGTTGCAATGCTTCATATAAATGTATATATGAATATACATACAACAGCCACTTATGCAAAAAATTACACGCTTATACAAAAAACAACATTGAAAGTCATTGCAATGATTTTTATGTATGTATGTGTGGGTTATCTTAAAATTTTTTTTCAGATTTTTGTCTATAACTCGGTTGTTTATGGACCGATGTGGTTAATTAAAAAAACCCAAATTTTATTAATATGTTTATGACCGATGTATATAAAAATGAAATCCGTATCTTAAACAAACGCTTCAAAAAGTCAAAAATGTTCGATATCTCGGTTATTATTGGACCGATTTAAATCATTTTTTCAGTATAAAAATTCAAAACAAATTTTCAAATCTTTGCAAAATCGAAGTACCTAGTTTATAAAGAGGTTTCAGAAAATCGAAACCGGTTAAAAACACAGATTTTTTGACATATCTCTGCCGTTTATTAACCGATATTGCTGAATTTCAATAGCAAATTCTCGGAAGAATTCCCGATCATTTGATGTATAATATATATATATATATATATATATATATATAAACATTTTAACTGACAAACTGACGGACGACCGGACATAGTCCTATTGACATCGCTCTCTTTTTTTTTTTTTTTTTTTTTAAGAAACAAGGTTCCAGAAACTTTTTGGCTCTGCAATGAAAATTGTGGAAATTACAAACGGGATGACAAACTTATATATACATTTTACACCTATGGTAAAGGGTATAAAAACCGCAAGCAGATTCGTATTCAGCACGTTAAATTCCATCTGGTCCACCTACTTTTGTTTATAGGAGCACAAAAGAGTAATAATAATAATAAAAATAATGTATAAAATAATGATAATAACAATGATAATAATAATAATAGTGATGATAATAATAATGATAATAATAATGATATTAATAATGATAATAATAATGATAATAATAATGATAATAAAAATGATAATAATAATGATAATAATGATGATAACAATAATAATCTTTAATGGCCGTTAAATTGATCTATAATTTATATACATATATAATTACAGGGTGGTGTTGTTATGAAATACCACCCTGTTTATTTTTTAATTAATTAATAAGTGTTTTAAATTATAGTAGTACCATAATTTAAAACAACAACAAATGACATATTTTTTAAGAATATATTCATTTATATTTTTCAAGGTTTCTGGTCGAATGTATCCCATAGATATTGATTATGCTGAAGATGCTAAAATTGATTTATCTGCCGAACAAAGCGTTAAATCGAAATTGTCACAGCCAGTTCAAGATATTATTAAAATTCTGTTTGATGTTGATACTATGAAAAGAACAATGATGGAATTTGATTTGGATATGGAAAAAATGCCGTTAGGCAAATTGAGTCAGAAGCAAATACAATCAGCCTATAAAGTTCTAACTGAAATTTATGATCTAATTCAAGGAGGTGGCTCCAATGCGAATTTTATAGATGCTACGAATCGATTTTATACATTAATACCACATAATTTTGGTACTCAAAGTCCGCCTTTGTTGGATACCAACGAACAGGTTGAAAAGCTGCGTCAAATGCTAGACTCACTTTTAGAAATTGAGTGTGCTTATAACTTACTTCAGACTGAAGACTCCAAGGAAGATATTAATCCGATCGATAAACACTACGAACAACTAAAAACAAAACTGGAACCTATAGACAAAAACAGCGAAGAATTTGCCTTACTTCAGAAATATGTCAAAAACACTCATGCTGCTACACACAAAATGTACGAACTGGAAATTGTGGATATTTTCAAGGTTGCCCGTCAAGGAGAAGCTCGTCGTTACAAACCATTCAAAAAACTGCACAACCGTCGATTACTTTGGCATGGTTCCCGTCTTACTAATTTCGTTGGTATTCTGTCGCATGGACTCAAAATAGCTCCACCAGAGGCGCCTGTAACTGGTTACATGTTTGGTAAAGGTATATATTTTGCAGACATGGTATCTAAGTCAGCAAATTATTGTTGCACCAGCAAACAAAATTCAACTGGTCTTATGTTACTATCGGAGGTTGCACTTGGTGATATGTTGGAATGTGCTGCTGCTAAGTATATTACAACTTTACCAAAAGATAAGCATAGCTGCTTCGGTCGGGGTCGCACTATGCCTGACCCTAGCGAATCGGTTATTCGCGAGGATGGCGTGGAGATACCATTAGGTAAACCAATTACCAATGATAATATAAAATGTTCGTTACTGTATAATGAATTTATTGTGTATGACATTGCTCAGGTTAATATCCAATACATGTTCCGTTTGAATTTTAAATATAATTTAAATTAAACTCCACATACATACTTACATACTGAGCAGTTAAGAGAACAAAATAGTTCCTGAAATAACATATATTCCTGCAATAACAAAGGTATTCTCGTCACTTTTTCCAGCTTTGCAAGACGTGAGCAACCATCTTGAAATTATGTTGAAATTAATGAATTAAATAATATTAAAATTGTTTTTCTTTTTTTTCCTTAAATTCTTTAATTTATAAGACTTTTTTGGGAGTTATAATTTATCCTTTCTTTATTTCTTAAAGAAATAATTTTTAACTTTTCCTTTTTATTATTTTTTTATTATGTTATTGTTTAATTCCAAATATTATTTTTATAACATAAAATATGATGCAACTTTGCAACGCTTTTAGTCTGATAATCTCACAATTGATTCTACTCTGACTTTCGCATTATTTGGCAATATAATTTCTTATGTAATTGTTGTTGCGTTTATGAAACACGATGCAAGTTTGCTATTTTACAAAGAGTTTGCAAGATTATAAATACCTTTAATGTAAACAATTATATTTGGCTGTATATCATAATATATGCAAACATTTCTTACTCTCAGATGCGCCTCTACTTCTACCTAATGCTGCTCATGTATTAGTAATTAAACATTAACTGAATATTATATTAGAAATTACAAAGTGTACTGAATTGTTTTGCTTTTCTATGTTATAAGTAAACTTTTTTTATTATTCTACGTTATATATGTACGTTATACGTTATATGTAGTGAATAATTCATTAGATGTACAAATTGATATCAGATTTCATTGCCGTTCAATTAAATGTAATGCTAATGACATTTTTTAAGTCAAATATTTATTAATGATAATTCTTTTTTAAAGAAAAGATTTCATTGCTAAATTAAAAAAAAAATCTGAAATATTATTTACTGAAATATTATTTACAAATATTTATTAATAATAATTCTTTTTTAAAGGAAAGATTTCATTGCTAAATTAAAAAAAACTGAAATATTATTTACTAGTGAATTTTCACTAGTAAAAAATATAATTGAAAATAATTCATCAATAAAATTTCAATGTCAATAAAAAATTTCCATGTATGTATGTTCTACACATTGCTTACATTTAAATAAAGTCATTAAATACTTTAATAAAACCTATAACTCGTCGCATTTTTCTTAAATATCCATAATAAAAAATTATATATATATATATAAGTTCAAGCTGAGATAACCGTAACTTTATTACATGGTTACATATACTAAATTAGTTAATAAAATATATACTTGTATTATCTTGCACAACATATGATAAAGCAAATAAATAATTTATAAAAATTAATTAGTGAACAAATAATGAAATTTGTATATGGTAAAATGATAAAACGGAATCAAAAGATGATAAATTCTGGTCATAATATGAGAAAATCAGATCATAAAGTGATAAAACTAGATCATAATGTGATAAAATATTTAAACATAAAATGCAAAAACTCGGATCATAATATGAAAAGTTCGATTATTTTATGATTTAATTATTATTCACCCTTATTCTAGTTGTCGACTCAAAACAACGCACAGTGCTTTGTTCCCATATAATGAACCGTCAAAAATAGAGGAATTGTCGTAGGAACATAAAACTTGGCATAGTAGTTTTTTGTGGCAAAATTAAGAAAAATTTCAATTTTTAACCAAATCGGGTCAAGGACACGCCCACCTCCCATATGAACTGCAGTTTAAAAATTATATTTTTCTTACAATTATTATCAAATTTAAATTAGTAGGTTAAAGGGAAAAGAGGGCAAAGGGAAAGTGGACGATAGAGATTTAGCTAAGGACGTTGACGCAGGTGTAAGGGATAGGGTCGGGTCAGGGAAGGAGAAGGACGACGTTTTGAAAAGGGCAGAGGATGAGGACGATGACATGGACTTGTTGAGACTCCACAAGGACATTCTGATGCAACACGGACAATTACTTACCCAACTGACGGAAGAGGATAGCCTGCTGGACTCGGCGAAGGATCTTGATCCTGCGATGGAGGGGCAGGAGGACCTGACTCTTAGGTCCGATGAAGAGCATGAGATAACAGTTATCTCAGCTCTTGATTAGAGCAAAGAGCATTGAACTGCAACCACTGCGACGACACTAGATATGAAGCAGGAGTGCTCTTCGGGGGCATCAGGCACTCCCAGGCCTTTGACCAAAACAATTGTTCGGCAGGCCGCAACCGACAGCCGAAGGAAGCATGTAAAAGCAAAAAAAAGGCGTTAGGGCCTCCATAGCTGCACTAAATAAGTTGGCTAAAAAAGACCCATCGCTGATAGATGGACGGGATAGGCACGTTCGCAGGAAACACCGAAAGAGCAGTCGGCAGGCTGTATAACAGTGCCCATAGAACTGGTAAGGACGAAGGGGCATCTATAGGGTGAGTTTTAATAAGTACAAAAAAGACATTAGACGAGCTAAAAAAGACCATTGACTCTGTCAATGAACCATCCAGATTCAGGAAGTTACTGTCGAAGGATCCTAGTGTTCCGGGGAGAATCCAGAGATCAGGTGGTTCATGGACGGAGTCTAGCTCTGAATCACTTAATGTGCTTTTGTAAACCCATTTTCCGGATTGTAAGGATCCATTGATGGAAGAATCAGGTGAAGAAGAGCACTTCTCTACTGAGTCAGTCATCGGGATGGTTGAAACGGTAGTGAGAGAAATGATTACGGTTGAGAAAGTAACATGGGCGGTAAATTCATTCGAACCTTACAAGTCACCTGGCCCATGATGTTATCTTTCCGGCGGTTCGTCCACTACTAGTGGATATTTTTAAGGGGTGATTGTTACATAGACACATACCGAGGGGGTGGAGGGAGGTAAGAGTCATGATCATACCTAAGGGTGATAGGACATGTCACTCGAAACCCAAGGATTATAGACCTATCAGTCTATCGTCTTTCCTTTTGAAGACGTTAGAAAGACTGGTAGATCTATATTTGAGATCATCAATTGGCACAAGCAGCATAAGTAGTGCTCAACATGCTTACCAAAAGGGTAAACCTGTGGGGAGTGCCCTAAATGAGGTGGTGGGCTGTATAGAACAAGGACCTCGGTACAGGGAATTTACCATGGCCGCGTTTTTGGATATTGAGGGAGCGTTCAATAATATCAATATTGACGCTATTAAGCAGGCGCTGGTGGATCTTAAAGTACATGACTTCTTGATCGAATAAATAATTCTCATGCTGAGCAACAGGACTATCAACTCGAGCTTTTTTGGAGTACGTTTAAGGAAACTGGTGACTAGGGAGACTCCGCAAGGGGGAGTGCTCTCACCCCTGTTGTGGCTATTGGCTGTCGACGTGATTCTGCGTCAATTTGACATCAGGGGACGAAATATCGTGATATATGCTGATTATGTGGTCATACTGGTAACAGGGAAACTTCTTCCTACAATCAGTGAGATCATGCAGTCCGCGCTGGGTGAGCTGTCCTCTTGGGCCGCTGATAAAGGGTTGGTAGTGGATCCAGAAAAGACAGATTTGGTTCTGTTTACTAGAAAGTACAAGGTAGAGAATTTCAGATTACCGGTACTGTGTGGAACGGAACTGAGACTTTCCGACTCAGCGAAATATCTTGGAGTATTCCTCGATAGCAAGCTGACCTGGAAGAGAAATATTCAGGAGAGACTCAAACGTGGCCTTAATGCCTACTACACCTGTAGAAACTACATAGGTAAGAACTGGGGACTCAAACCGAAGGTTGTAAATTGGATCTACACCTCGGTGATGAGACCAATTCTTACTTATGGTTATCTGTTTGGTGGCAGGCACTGGAACATAAGAGTAATAGGAACCTTTTGTCGAAGGCAGAGAGGTGTGCTTCAATTGGTATTACATGCGGCTCTGGACATCATTGAGGAGTTTGTGAGGAGTATGCCGGCAAGGAGTCTGCTGAGACTTAAGGAATTACGATTATTAGGTTCATCAAGAGCAGGTCACTCTCGGGACGTATACGAGGTCAGTTATGGTGAGGTTAATCTGAAATCCACAAGGGCATCAGAATCGGACTTTGGGGTTGGTTTACGTGGTAGCCCGTATCCCTACGGGCAATCAATTAGACTCGTTAGAATCCGTTTTGATGGAACCACACTACTCGCCAAGTGAATGAGTTGTATTGAGTGTGTAATGAGATAGAAGTGTAGGGAAGAACAATGAGAACATAAATTAATTAGATCCAGCCTGTAGCATTGAGATATTTAATGATGTCACTGAGTCTAGTGTCAGATATCTCACAGTGGTTGTCTAATTGGTACCCTCCCAGAAATTTATGTCTGCTTGCGTTCAAGGCTGGGTATTCACATAGAAGATGAAGTACCTCGTCCTCCTTCCCACGATTGCCACAACTACGACAATATTCATTGTAAGGGAGACCAAGTCTGCTTGCATGTTTTCCGATAGTCCAGTGACCAGTAAACAATGCTATTAGTCTCGAGATGTCTTTGCGTTTGTAGCCAATGAGTTGCATTGAGCGTTTTTCGTTGTAGGTAGGCCACGTTTCTTTCGCGACTCTACATTTGTCCAGATTTCGCCATCTATTTTCCGCCTTTTCTAGAAAGTGTTTGGATTCTGCTTTTGACTGTTCCTAACGGGATTGCGGCAGAAACCGATAAGGAGGCATTCATAGCAGAGCCTACCCGGGCTAATTCGTCTGCCTGTTCATTACCATAGTAGTCCCTATGCGCAGGAACCCAGACAATAGTAATGTCATACAGTCGACTTAGTCCAAGCAGTTCCTCTTTACACTGTCTGACTAGAATAGAGGTAGTTTTCGGTGATTTGAGCAATAGTATTGCCGCTTGACTGTCGATAAATAAACCAATATTCCCTTGAATATTTCTATCGCGAATTAGTTTACACGCTTCCCTGACCGCTAGTATTTCCGCTTGGAATACGCTTGCCTCGTCAGGGAGTTACATGAGTGTCTAATTTCAAGATCATTAGAGAAGACACCAGAGCCGACACCGCAGTTCATCTTTGAGCCGTCAGTGTATATCCTAGTTCCATATTGTTCAAGAAGATTACCCCTTCTCCATTCACTCCTGGTGGGGAATAGGACTTTAATAGTATCTCCGAAGTTCATCTGGGGAATCATTTAGTCGGTAAATTGATTGAATTGCGGGGGTATTAAACTTAATATCCTCGCGCCCATACGTTCATGATTTCCAGCTTACCGTTGCAGATAATCTTATCGCACTATTGACTGATGATTCCATAATGTCTATAGGTGTTAGGTGTAATATAGTGTTCAGAGCTTCTGATAAACTAGTACGTAATGCACCTGCAATGCCAATGGAAGCGGATCTTTGTATCCTGTAAAGTTGATCCACCACGTATCTTACTAGTAGCGGTCCACCACACAAGAGATCCATATACAAGAATGGGCCGTACTATTGCAGTGTATAGCCATTTTGTCAATTTTGGACTCAATCCCCATTTCACACTGAACATCTTTCTACAGGTGTAGTATGCTACCGTAGCCTTACTAACCCTATATTGAATGTTCAGCTTCCATGAAAGCTTAGAGTCCAAAATAATGCCCAAGTATTTTGCATTGTTTGACAAGGTGAGTTCACAGTTTTCTAACCGTGGTAATCTGAAGCTCGGAATCTTGGTCTTTGTGGTGAAAAGTACCAGCTCTGTCTTGCCCGGATTCACTCCTAGTCCACATTCTTTGGCCCAGTCACTGAGTGTAGTCAGAGCAGTTGACATGATATCACTTATCACGTTCAGAAACAGTCCTGATACTAGTATCACCACATCGTCCGCGTAAGCCACGACTTTCACTCCCTTGTCTTCCAATTTGCACAGGATGGTATTAATGACAATAAGCCACAACAGCGGAGAAATCACACTGTTAACACTGTTGCCTAAATTTGCAATGACGATTCTTGTCTCTAGCATTGACACCAGCCAGTTGGTGATATAATCCTCAACTCCTAGTTCGTACAGAGCTCTCTGTATCGCCATAGTCGTGACATTGTTAAAGGCGCCTTCTATGTCCAGAAAGGTAGCCATAGCGTATTGTTTAAATTCAATGGATCGCTCGATGACCCTTACGACCTCATGAAGAGCCATCTCCGTGGAGCGACCTTTAATGTAGGCATGTTGACTTCCTGAGAGTCGAGTTGTACCCTCTAGACACTGCCTTATATGTAAATAAATGAGTCTTTCCAGAGTTTTCAGCTGAAAGGATGAGAGACTAATCGGACGGAAGTCCTTTGCATTCTCATGACTTCTTTTTCCGGTTTTTGGAATGAACACTACCTTCACTCTCCTCCAATTCCGGGGAACATAGTTGAGGGTTAGGCAGAGTTTAAAGATTCTATGTAACCAGGGTATGATGTATACCTTTGTACTTTGTAGCATCCGTGGTATAATACCATCAGGACCTGCAGATTTGTACGGAGAGAAGCTATCCATTGCCCATGAAATTTTTTCAACGGATATTATGTCATCCTCGATTCCTTGCGAGGATTTAATATGCCCCATCTCCTGGTCTCTAATATCTGTACAGCCAGGAAAATGAGTATTAAGTAAAATGTCCAAAGCTTCCGCCGACGATTCTGACCATGAGCCATCCATCCTTTTAATATAGGATGGATTATTATGACCATTTGCCAAAACCTTACTGAGTCTAGCAGATACCTTGGTATTGTCGATAGATTCGCAGAAGCCTTTCCATGAGTTTCTTTTTGCGATCTTTATTGCTTTCTTATATTCTCTACGCTTATCGTGATACAACTGCCACGATTTTGTCCTGTAGCCAATATTGAAAGCATTGCGTGCCTCCTTGCGTAGCTTCGAGAGTTCCTTATTCCACCAGGGAGGGAAGCTCTTTTTAGTCTTCGTCATTGGACAGGATATATTAAAAGCTTTAACAATTTCCTTTCTTAATGTGCTCTCAATTTGGTCAAGACCCTCAGTCGTTGCTTCGACTGGAGGTATTTTTTTCAGTTTGTGCATGAGAATCCCATTGAACTTAGTCCAGTTCGTTCGTCTTGAGTTTCTGAAAGTTGACGCTGTTTCTTTGCAGACGAGTCCAATGTCGAAAAGCATCCAGCAATGATCCGAAAAGGATTTCTCTTTGGATACTCTCCACCTATCAACTGATAAATTGGATCTGTCTTTCGTAAGTGTAATGTCTAGCACCTCTTCCCATCCATAATGGTTCACCGAGCTCGGAAAAACGAATGTGGGGTCGTTTGCAGAGTTGCATATGGTCAAGTGGTTTGTATTAATGAAATCAAATACACTCACCTCTGTCGTTGATTTCAGTGCTACCCCATATTGTATGCCTTGAGTTTGCATCACAGCCAAGGATAATGTCATCTTGAGCCTTTATAGAGGATAGAAACGCCTTCACTTCGTCTGGCGGGGCTGGATTGTCGTGTGCCATATAGCTGGAGGTGATCAGGAAACTCCTGTTTCGCACTAATTCGACCCTTGCGACTGTCAGGTCTGCTGAGCTATACTGTGAGCAAAGAAATATATTTATGTTTTTTTTAGCAATAAGACAAGATCTTGGCTTACTTTTATCTTTTACATATAGTGTTTTATATGTTGAAGTCGGGAACCCTTTGACTTGGGAGTTTGAAACCTAGGGTTCCTGGACTATAGCAATGTCGATGTCCTTTTCCGCTAAAAGAAGCCTCAGATTGTCTGTAGCACATTTTGAATGCTGCAGATAATTTGCACGATTTTCATCGTCGGTTGTGGGGTTTTTTGCAGGTTCGTTTAGCTGCATGCCTGTCAGCAGATTATTGGCTACTTCCAACTCGTCTGATTCGCCAGCTCCTGGACCTTAACCTTGGCGTCCCTAACCCTAAGTATAGTTTTAGCCCCGCCTTCTCTAGCTCAACTGCGCTATTTTCTGAGACGGCGAAGATAGTGCACTTGTTGTTGTCCCCATGATCTTCTGAATGAATGACTGTCCAGCTGTGCAGCTTCAGACTATCCAGTATTTTCTGGTTATCGCAGCTCAACTTTGGTAACCAAACCTTTGCCCGCGGTCTCATAGGGATTTCCCCCGCTGGGATAAGCTTAAGGCTTAAGCCTTCTCATGCATCGCTAACCTCGTTAAACGGCCTTCTTGCTGGCGTTATTGTGGAAGGAACCGGAGCGGTCGATTTATTTTGGACCTTTCTCCTCTTAGGCGAATTGCTAACCTCAGCTTGGGAGCGGTTTCGCTTCGCTCTTGCCTGCACTGCCTGGGATGTGGATGGTTGAGAGTCCTTAAACTTAAGATACTCGTCAACCACCGATTGGTATTTGACACGATCTTCCTTATCGCGTTCATGAGGAGTGCCATTTGCCTTATTCTTGGCAATTTTTTCCAGTATAAAGAGAGCTTTGACATAGCGTTGTCTCATAATCTCTTTCTGGCTCTTCTTTTTCTTTCGTTTCTCCTTCGACTGGTCGTCAGACTTGACATCCTGTCGAGGAGCCATTGTGTTTTGTGACAGCGGGGTGCTATGACTTTCTCCCCTGCTGCCAGGTTGTTCGACCAAGGTCTATTGACCAGAGGCCAAAAGGTCGTCTTCCGAGGAGATACCCATCTCCACTTTTTTGTTGTTGTTGTTTTTCTTTATTTTATCTAAGTTTTCCATTTGGTTTCCACGAGTAGGCACGTACGGGGATGGACCATCCATGCAGGGACGGCGTACATGGACTAGACAAAGAACATTTACAACTGGCCCGTGTCCTGGCGCCAGAGGGGAGCTGTTAGCGACTAGTCTTCTTTAGCCACTGACCATCCAGGTTCTCGGCACTGCTACCAACCACCGTAACCTTACAAGTGGTGATGTGGGGTGGAATATAACATCAATATTTTTCAATGGTTTATATTTCAAGTTGTGGGAGGGCCATTTCGAACAGACCTGAATGGGGTTGTGATACATCGGATGAAAGCTCTAAGGGAGTAGATCTCAGAACTATATAGGGTATACCCAGTTGTTTCTCAGGGAACATACTACGAGGGGTGGAATGTAATATCAATATTTTTCAATGATTTATATTTCAAGTTGTGGGAGGGCCATTTCGAACAGACCTGAATGGGGTTGTGCTACATCGGATGAATGCTCTAAGGGAGTAGATGTCAGAACTATATATGGTATATCCAGTTCTTTCTCAGGAGATATACTACTAGGGGTGGAATATAATTATTCATATTTCAAACATATATATTCCATGTTGTGGGGGGGCGGCATTTCCGACAGACCTGAATGGGGTTGTGAAACATCGGATGAAAGCTCTAAGGGAGTAGATCTCAGAACTATATAGGGTATACCCAGTTGTTTCCCAGGGAACATACTACGAGGGGTGGAATATAATATCAATATTTTTCAATGATTTATATTCCATGTTGTGGGGGGGGCGGCATTTACGACAGACCTGAATGGGGTTGTGATACATCGGATGAATGCTCTAAGGTAGTAGTTGTCAGAACTATATAGAGTATATCCAGTTGTTTCTCAGGAGATATGCTACGAGCGGTGGAATATAATTATTCATATTTCAAACATATATATTCCATGTTGTGGGGACAGCATTTACGACAGACCTGAATGGGGTTGTGATACATCGGATGAGAGCTCTAAGGGAGTAGATTTCAGAACTAGATAGGGTATACCCAGTTGTTTCTCAGGAGATATGCTACGAGGGGTGGGATATAATTATTAATATTTCAGACACATATATTCCATGTTGTGGGTGGGGGAGGGGGGGGTCATTTACGACAGACTTGAATTTGGTTGTGATACATCGGATGAAAGCTCTAAGGGAGTAGATCTCAGAACTATATAGGGTATACCCTATAGGGGTGGAATATAATATCAATATTTTTCAATGGTTTATATTTCAAGTTGTGGGAGGGCCATTTCGAACAGACCTGAATGGGTTTGTGATACATCGGATGAAAGCTCTAAGGGAGTAGATCTCAGAACTATATAGGGTATATCCAGTTGTTTCTCAGGAGATATGCTACGAGGGGTGGAATATAATTATTCATATTTTAGACACATATATTCCATGTTGTGGGGGGGGCGGCATTTACGACAGACCTGAATGGGGTTGTGATACATCAGATGAAAGCTCTAAGGGAGTAGATCTCAGAACTATATAGGGTATATCCAGTTCTTTCTCAGGAGATATGCTACGAAGGGTGGAATATAATTATTCATATTTTAGACACATATATTCCATGTTGTGGGGGGGGCGGCATTTACGACAGACCTGAATGGGGTTGTGATACATCGGATGAAAGCTCTAAGGGAGTAGATCTCAGAATATAATATCAATATTTTTCAATGATTTATATTTCAAGTTGTGGGAGGGCCATTTCGAACAGACCTGAATGGGATTGTGATACATCGGATGAGAGCTCTAAGTGAGTAGATCTCAGAACTATATAGGGTGTATCCAGTTGTTTCTCAGGAGATATGCTACAAGGGGTGGAATATAATTATTCATATTTCGGACACATATATTCCATGTTGTGGGGGGGGGGGCGGCATTTACGACAGACCTGATTGGGGTTGTGATACATCGGATGAGAGCTCTAAGGGAGTAGATCTCAGAACTATATAGGGTATATGCTACGAGGGGTGGGATATAATTATTCGTATTTCAGACACATATATTCCATGTTGTGGGGGGGGCATTTACGACAGACCTGAATTTGGTTGTGATACTTCGGATGAAAGCTCTAAGGGATTAGATCTCAGAACTATATAGGGTATACCCAGTTGTTTCTCAAGGAACATGCTACGAGAGGTGGAATATAAATGTGTGTGAAGGTAAATTCGTAAGTTAAATACGTCCCACACTTCTGTTAAACGCTTTGCTAAATACGTTCCACACATTTTGCATTTCAAAAAAATTGGTGTCTATTCTTGAAAACGCGTCGAAGGAGTGAAAATTTCCATTAAAACAAAAAGAAAGTTTAGAAAGTTGTTTTTGTTTACCGTACATTTCTAAAATGGAATTTGCCGTTTTTAAAAGAGAGAGAAACGTGTTAAAGTTCTCGCGTTTATTACATTTTAAAAATATATGGTAAACAAAAACAATTTTTTAAACTTTGTTTTTGTTTTAATTGAAAATTTCACTTCTTCGACGCGTTTTCAAGAATAAACACCATTATTTCTAAAGCAAAAGAAAAAAAACTTTTTTAAAAACAATTTTTATTATTTTATTTAAAAAAAAAACTCACAATAATTCATTTTTGGAGAAAAACAAAATAAAGAAACATATACAGCATTAGGATATGGTGCAGCAAAAATACCTATATTCAGGTCACATTGCGGGCCAGTTCGGACAGACCTGAATGGGGTTGTGATATATCACTCGAAAGCTCTAGAGTAGTAGAACTCAAAACTGAGGGCATATCCAGTTGTTTCTCAGGAGACACGCTACGAGGTGCTGAAGTTTGGCAAAATTCAATAATTCTAAGAAACAGGGGGCCATATTTTGATTTTGGCCATACCTTAGTGGGGTTATGGTACTTCAGATTAAAGGTCTGGTGGGGTAGAACCCAAAACTGTTCTAACAGTATTCACTTATTTCCTAGGGAAGATACTACGAGGGTCGGAACTTTGCGCAAATTCTTATGAATTCACACCTGAATGGTGGGCTTTTTGGACAGACCTGAATGGGGTTGTGATACATCGGACGAAAGCTCTAAGGGATTAGATCTCAGAGCTATATAGGGTATACCCAGTTGTTTCTCAGGGAACATACTACGAGGGGTGGAATATAATATCAATATTTTTCAATGATTTATATTTCAAGTTGTGGGAGGGCCATTTCGAACAGACCTGAATGGGCTTGTGATACATCGGATGAATGCTCTAAGGGAGTAGTTGTCAGAACTATATAGGGTATATCCAGTTGTTTCTCAGGAGATATGCTACGAGCGGTGGAATATAATTATTCATATTTCAAACATATATATTCCATGTTGGGGGGGGCGGCATTTACGACAGACCTGAATGGGGTTGTGATACATCGGATGAGAGCTCTAAGGGAGTAGATCTCAGAACTATATAGGGTATACCCAGTTGTTTCTCAGGGAACATACTACGAGGGGTGGAATATAATATCAATATTTTTCAATGGTTTATATTTCAAGTTGTGGGAGGGCCATTTCGAACAGACCTGAATGGGTTTGTGATACATCGGATGAAAGCTCTAAGGGAGTAGATCTCAGAACTATATAGGGTATACCCAGTTGTTTCTCAGAAGATATGCTACGAGGGGTGGGATATAATTATTCATATTTCAGACACATATATTCCATGTTGTGGGTGGGGGGGGCATTTACGACAGACTTGAATTTGGTTGTGACACATCGGATGAAAGCTCTAAGGGATTAGATCTCAGAACTATATAGGGTATACCCAGTTGTTTTCCAAGGAACATGCTACGAGGGGCGGCATATAATTATTCATATTTCAGACACATATATTCCATGTTGTGGGGGGGGCGGCATTTACGACAGACCTGAATGGGGTTGTGATACATCGGATGAGAGCTCTAAGGGAGTAGATCTCAGAACTATATAGGGTATACCCAGTTGTTTTTCAGGGAACATACTACGAGGGGTGGAATATAATATCAATATTTTTCAATGATTTATATTCCATGTTGTGGGGGGGGCGGCATTTACGACAGACCTGAATGGGGTTGTGATACATCGGATGAATGCTCTAAGGGAGTAGTTGTCAGAACTATATAGGGTATATCCAGTTGTTTCTCAGGAGATATGCTACGAGCGGTGGAATATAATTATTCATATTTCAAACATATATATTCCATGTTGGGGGGGGGGCGGCATTTACGGCAGACCTGAATGGGGTTGTGATACATCGGATGAAAGCTCTAAGGGAGTAGATCTCAGAACTATATAGGGTATACCCAGTTATTTCTCAGGGAACATACTACGAGGGGTGGAATATAATATCAATATTTTTCAATGATTTATATTTCAAGTTGTGGGAGGGCCATTTACGACAGACCTGAATGGGGTTGGTTTACATCGGATGAGAGCTCTAAGGGAGTAGATCTCAGAACTATATAGGGTATACCCAGTTGTCTCTCAGGAGACATGCTACGAGGGGTGGAATATAATTATTCATATTTCAGACACATATATTCCATGTTGTGGGGGGGCGGCATTTACGACAGACCTGAATGGGGTTGTGATACATCGGATGAAAGCTCTAAGGGAGTAGATCTCAGAACTATATAGGGTATACCCAGTTGTTTCTCAGGGAACATACTACGAGGGGTGGAATATAATATCAATATTTTTCAATGATTTATATTTCAAGTTGTGGGAGGGCCATTTCGAACAGACCTGAATGGGGTTGTGATATATCGGATGAATGCTCTAAGGGAGTAGATATCAGAACTATATATGGTATATCCAGTTCTTTCTCAGGAGATATACTACGAGGGGTGGAATATAATTATTCATATTTCAAACATATATATTCCATGTTGTGGGGGGCGGCATTTCCGACAGACCTGAATGGGGTTGTGAAACATCGGATGAAAGCTCTAAGGGAGTAGATCTCAGAACTATATAGGGTATACCCAGTTGTTTCTCAGGGAACATACTACGAGGGGTGGAATATAATATCAATATTTTTCAATGATTTATATTGCCAGTTGTGGGAGGGCCATTTCGAACAGACCTGAATGGGGTTGTGATACATCGGATGAAAGCTCTAATGGAGTAGATCTCAGAACTATATAGGGTATACCCAGTTATTTCTCAGGGAACATACTACGAGGGGTGGAATATAATATCAATATTTTTCAATGATTTATATTCCATGTTGTGGGGGGGGCGGCATTTACGACAGACCTGAATGGGGTTGTGATACATCGGATGAATGCTCTAAGGGAGTAGTTGTCAGAACTATATAGGGTATATCCAGTTGTTTCTCAGGAGATATGCTACGAGCGGTGGAATATAATTATTCATATTTCAAACATATATAATCCATGTTGGGGGGACGGCATTTACGACAGACCTGAATGGGGTTGTGATACATCGGATGAGAGCTCTAAGGGAGTAGATCTCAGAACTAGATAGGGTATACCCAGTTGTTTCTCAGGAGATATGCTACGAGGGGTGGTATATAATTATTCATATTTCAGACACATATATTCCATGTTGTGGGTGGGGGGGGGGGGCATTTACGACAGACTTGAATTTGGTTGTGATACATCGGATGAAAGCTCTAAGGGAGTAGATCTCAGAACTATATAGGGTATACCCTATAGGGGTGGAATATAATATCAATATTTTTCAATGGTTTATTTTTCAAGTTGTGGGAGGGCCATTTCGAACAGACCTGAATGGGTTTGTGATACATCGGATGAAAGCTCTAAGGGAGTAGATCTCAGAACTATATAGGGTATACCCAGTTGTTTCTCAGGGAACATACTACGAGGGGTGGAATATAATATCAATATTTTTCAATGATTTATATTTCAAGCTGTGGGAGGGCCATTTCGAACAAACCTGAATGGGGTTGTGATACATCGGATGAAAGCTCTAAGGGAGTAGATCTCAGAACTATATAGGGTATATCCAGTTGTTTCTCAGGGAACATACTACGAGGGGTGGAATATAATATCAATATTTTTCAATGATTTATATTTCAAGCTGTGGGAGGGCCATTTCGAACAAACCTGAATGGGGTTGTGATACATCGGATGAATGCTCTAAGGGAGTAGTTGTCAGAACTATATAGGGTATACCCAGTTGTTTCTCAGGGAACATACTACGAGGGGTGGAATATAATATCAATATTTTTCAATGATTTATATTTCAAGTTGTGGGAGGGCCATTTCGAACAGACCTGAATGGGGTTGTGATACATCGGATGAATGCTCTAAGGGAGTAGATATCAGAACTATATATGGTATATCCAGTTCTTTCTCAGGAGATATACTACGAGGGGTGGAATATAATTATTCATATTTCAAACATATATATTCCATGTTGTGGGGGGCGGCATTTCCGACAGACCTGAATGGGGTTGTGAAACATCGGATGAAAGCTCTAAGGGAGTAGATCTCAGAACTATATAGGGTATACCCAGTTGTTTCTCAGGGAACATACTACGAGGGGTGGAATATAATATCAATATTTTTCAATGATTTATATTGCCAGTTGTGGGAGGGCCATTTCGAACAGACCTGAATGGGGTTGTGATACATCGGATGAAAGCTCTAAGGGAGTAGATCTCAGAACTATATAGGGTATACCCAGTTATTTCTCAGGGAACATACTACGAGGGGTGGAATATAATATCAATATTTTTCAATGATTTATATTTCAAGTTGTGGGAGGGCCATTTACGACAGACCTGAATGGGGTTGGTTTACATCGGATGAGAGCTCTAAGGGAGTAGATCTCAGAACTATATAGGGTATACCCAGTTGTCTCTCAGGAGACATGCTACGAGGGGTGGAATATAATTATTCATATTTCAGACACATATATTCCATGTTGTGGGGGGGCGGCATTTACGACAGACCTGAATGGGGTTGTGATACATCGGATGAAAGCTCTAAGGGAGTAGATCTCAGAACTATATAGGGTATATCCAGTTGTTTCTCAGGGAACATACTACGAGGGGTGGAATATAATATCAATATTTTTCAATGATTTATATTTCAAGCTGTGGGAGGGCCATTTCGAACAAACCTGAATGGGGTTGTGATACATCGGATGAATGCTCTAAGGGAGTAGTTGTCAGAACTATATAGGGTATACCCAGTTGTTTCTCAGGGAACATACTACGAGGGGTGGAATATAATATCAATATTTTTCAATGATTTATATTTCAAGTTGTGGGAGGGCCATTTCGAACAGACCTGAATGGGGTTGTGATACATCGGATGAATGCTCTAAGGGAGTAGATATCAGAACTATATATGGTATATCCAGTTCTTTCTCAGGAGATATACTACGAGGGGTGGAATATAATTATTCATATTTCAAACATATATATTCCATGTTGTGGGGGGCGGCATTTCCGACAGACCTGAATGGGGTTGTGAAACATCGGATGAAAGCTCTAAGGGAGTAGATCTCAGAACTATATAGGGTATACCCAGTTGTTTCTCAGGGAACATACTACGAGGGGTGGAATGTAATATCAATATTTTTCAATGATTTATATTGCCAGTTGTGGGAGGGCCATTTCGAACAGACCTGAATGGGGTTGTGATACATCGGATGAAAGCTCTAAGGGAGTAGATCTCAGAACTATATAGGGTATACCCAGTTATTTCTCAGGGAACATACTACGAGGGGTGGAATATAATATCAATATTTTTCAATGATTTATATTCCATGTTGTGGGGGGGGCGGCATTTACGACAGACCTGAATGGGGTTGTGATACATCGGATGAATGCTCTAAGGGAGTAGTTGTCAGAACTATATAGGGTATATCCAGTTGTTTCTCAGGAGATATGCTACGAGCGGTGGAATATAATTATTCATATTTCAAACATATATATTCCATGTTGGGGGGACGGCATTTACGACAGACCTGAATGGGGTTGTGATACATCGGATCAGAGCTCTAAGGGAGTAGATCTCAGAACTAGATAGGGTATACCCAGTTGTTTCTCAGGAGATATGCTACGAGGGGTGGTATATAATTATTCATATTTCAGACACATATGTTCCATGTTGTGGGTGGGGGGGGGCATTTACGACAGACTTGAATTTGGTTGTGATACATCGGATGAAAGCTCTAAGGGAGTAGATCTCAGAACTATATAGGGTATACCCTATAGGGGTGGAATATAATATCAATATTTTTCAATGGTTTATTTTTCAAGTTGTGGGAGGGCCATTTCGAACAGACCTGAATGGGTTTGTGATACATCGGATGAAAGCTCTTAGGGAGTAGATCTCAGAACTATATAGGGTATACCCAGTTGTTTCTCAGGGAACATACTACGAGGGGTGGAATATAATATCAATATTTTTCAATGATTTATATTTCAAGCTGTGGGAGGGCCATTTCGAACAAACCTGAATGGGGTTGTGATACATCGGATGAAAGCTCTAAGGGAGTAGATCTCAGAACTATATAGGGTATATCCAGTTGTTTCTCAGGGAACATACTACGAGGGGTGGAATATAATATCAATATTTTTCAATGATTTATATTTCAAGCTGTGGGAGGGCCATTTCGAACAAACCTGAATGGGGTTGTGATACATCGGATGAATGCTCTAAGGGAGTAGTTGTCAGAACTATATAGGGTATACCCAGTTGTTTCTCAGGGAACATACTACGAGGGGTGGAATATAATATCAATATTTTTCAATGATTTATATTTCAAGTTGTGGGAGGGCCATTTCGAACAGACCTGAATGGGGTTGTGATACATCGGATGAATGCTCTAAGGGAGTAGATATCAGAACTATATATGGTATATCCAGTTCTTTCTCAGGAGATATACTACGAGGGGTGGAATATAATTATTCATATTTCAAACATATATATTCCATGTTGTGGGGGGCGGCATACCCAGTTGTTTCTCAGGGAACATACTACGAGGGGTGGAATATAATATCAATATTTTTCAAGGATTTATATTCCATGTTGTGGGGGGGGCGGCATTTACGACAGACCTGAATGGGGTTGTGATACATCGGATGAATGCTCTAAGGGAGTAGTTGTCAGAACTATATAGGGTATATCCAGTTGTTTCTCAGGAGATATGCTACGAGCGGTGGAATATAATTATTCATATTTCAAACATATATATTCCATGTTGGGTGGGGGCGGCATTTACGGCAGACCTGAATGGGGTTGTGATACATCGGATGAAAGCTCTAAGGGAGTAGATCTCAGAACTATATAGGGTATACCCAGTTATTTCTCAGGGAACATACTACGAGGGGTGGAATATAATATCAATATTTTTCAATGATTTATATTTCAAGTTGTGGGTGGGCCATTTACGACAGACCTGAATGGGGTTGTGATACATCGGATGAATGCTCTAAGGGAGTAGATATCAGAACTATATATGGTATATCCAGTTCTTTCTCAGGAGATATACTACGAGGGGTGGAATATAATTATTCATATTTCAAACATATATATTCCATGTTGTGGGGGGCGGCATTTCCGACAGACCTGAATGGGGTTGTGAAACATCGGATGAAAGCTCTAAGGGAGTAGATCTCAGAACTATATAGGGTATACCCAGTTGTTTCTCAGGGAACATACTACGAGGGGTGGAATATAATATCAATATTTTTCAATGATTTATATTGCCAGTTGTGGGAGGGCCATTTCGAACAGACCTGAATGGGGTTGTGATACATCGGATGAAAGCTCTAAGGGAGTAGATCTCAGAACTATATAGGGTATACCCAGTTATTTCTCAGGGAACATACTACGAGGGGTGGAATATAATATCAATATTTTTCAATGATTTATATTCCATGTTGTGGGGGGGGGGCGGCATTTACGACAGACCTGAATGGGGTTGTGATACATCGGATGAATGCTCTAAGGGAGTAGTTGTCAGAACTATATAGGGTATATCCAGTTGTTTCTCAGGAGATATGCTACGAGCGGTGGAATATAATTATTCATATTTCAAACATATATATTCCATGTTGGGGGGACGGCATTTACGACAGACCTGAATGGGGTTGTGATACATCGGATGAGAGCTCTAAGGGAGTAGATCTCAGAACTAGATAGGGTATACCCAGTTGTTTCTCAGGAGATATGCTACGAGGGGTGGGATATAATTATTCATATTTCAGACACATATATTCCATGTGGGTGGGGGGGGGCATTTACGACAGACTTGAATTTGGTTGTGATACATCGGATGAAAGCTCTAAGGGAGTAGATCTCAGAACTATATAGGGTATACCCTATAGGGGTGGAATATAATATCAATATTTTTCAATGGTTTATATTTCAAGTTGTGGGAGGGCCATTTCGAACAGACCTGAATGGGTTTGTGATACATCGGATGAAAGCTCTAAGGGAGTAGATCTCAGAACTATATAGGGTATACCCAGTTGTTTCTCAGGGAACATACTACGAGGGGTGGAATATAATATCAATATTTTTCAATGATTTATATTTCAAGCTGTGGGAGGGCCATTTCGAACAAACCTGAATGGGGTTATGATACATCGGATGAAAGCTCTAAGGGAGTAGATCTCAGAACTATATAGGGTATATCCAGTTGTTTCTCAGGGAACATACTACGAGGGGTGGAATATAATATCAATATTTTTCAATGATTTATATTTCAAGCTGTGGGAGGGCCATTTCAAACAAACCTGAATGGGGTTGTGATACATCGGATGAATGCTCTAAGGGAGTAGTTGTCAGAACTATATAGGGTATACCCAGTTGTTTCTCAGGGAACATACTACGAGGGGTGGAATATAATATCAATATTTTTCAATGATTTATATTTCAAGTTGTGGGAGGGCCATTTCGAACAGACCTGAATGGGGTTGTGATACATCGGATGAATGCTCTAAGGGAGTAGATATCAGAACTATATATGGTATATCCAGTTCTTTCTCAGGAGATATACTACGAGGGGTGGAATATAATTATTCATATTTCAAACATATATATTCCATGTTGTGGGGGGCGGCATTTCCGACAGACCTGAATGGGGTTGTGAAACATCGGATGAAAGCTCTAAGGGAGTAGATCTCAGAACTATATAGGGTATACCCAGTTGTTTCTCAGGGAACATACTACGAGGGGTGGAATATAATATCAATATTTTTCAATGATTTATATTGCCAGTTGTGGGAGGGCCATTTCGAACAGACCTGAATGGGGTTGTGATACATCGGATGAAAGCTCTAAGGGAGTAGATCTCAGAACTATATAGGGTATACCCTATAGGGGTGGAATATGATATCAATATAATTATTCATATTTCAAGCATATATATTCCATGTTGTGGGGGGGCGGCATTTACGACAGACCTGAATGGGGTTGTAATACATCGGATGATTGCTCTAAGGGAGTAGATCTCAGAACTATATATGGTATATCCAGTTGTTTCTGAGGAGATATGCTACGAGGGGTGGAATATAATTATACCCAGTTGTTTCTCAGAGAATATAATATCAATATTTTTCAATGATTTATATTTCAAGTTGTGGGAGGCCCATTTCGAACAGACCTGAATGGGGTTGTGATACATCGGATGAAAGCTCTAAGGGAGTAGATCTCAGAACTATATAGGGTATATCCAGTTGTTTCTCAGGAAACATACTACGAGGGGTGGAATATAATTATTCATATTTCAAACATATATATTCCATGTTGTGGGGGGGCGGTATTTACGACAGACCTGAATGGGGTTGTAATACATCGGATGATTGCTCTAAGGGAGTAGATCTCAGAACTATATATGGTATATCCAGTTGTTTCTGAGGAGATATGCTACGAGGGGTGGAATATAATTATTCATATTTCAAAGATATATATACCATGTTGTGGGGGGGCGGCATTTACGACAGACCTGAATGGGGTTGTAATACATCGAATGAAAGCTCTAAGGGAGTAGATCTCAGAACTATATAGGGTATACGCAGTTGTTTCTCAGGGACCATGCTACGAGGGGTGGAATATAATATCAATATTTTTCAATGGTTATATTTCAAGTTGTGGGAGGGCCATTTCGAAGAGACCTGAATGGGATTGTAATACATCGGATGAATGCTCCAAGGGAGTAGATGTCAGAACTATATATGGTATATCCAGTTGTTTCTCAGGACATATGCTACGAGGGGTGGAATATAATTATTCATATTTCAAACATATATATTCCATGTTGTGGGGGGGCGGCATTTACGACAGACCTGAATGGGGTTGTTATACATCGGATGAAAGCTCTAAGGGAGTAGATCTCAGAACTATATAGGGTATACCCAGTTGTTTCTCAGGAAACATACTACGAGGGGTGGAATATAATATCAATATTTTTCAATGATTTATATTTCAAGTTGTGGGAGGGCCATTTCGAACAGACCTGAATGGGATTGTAATACATCGGATGAAAGCTCTAAGGGAGTAGATCTCAGAACTATATAGGGTGTATCCAGTTGTTTCTCAGGAGATATGCTACAAGGGGTGGAATATAATTATTCATATTTCAGACACATATATTCCATGTTGTGGGGGGGGCGGCATTTACGACAGACCTGAATGGGGTTGTGATACATCGGATGAGAGCTCTAAGGGAGTAGATCTCAGAACTATATAGGGTATATGCTACGAGGGGTGGGATATAATTATTCATATTTCAGACACATATATTCTTCCATGTTGTGGGGGGGGGGCATTTACGACAGACCTGAATTTGGTTGTGATACATCGTATGAAAGCTCTAAGGGATTAGATCTCAGAACTATATAGGGTATACCCAGTTGTTTCTCAAGGAACATGCTACGAGAGGTGGAATATAAATGTGTGTGAAGGTAAATTCGTAAGTTAAATACGTCCCACACTTCTGTTAAACGCTTTGCTAAATACGTTCCACACATTTTGCATTTCAAAAAAATTGGTGTCTATTCTTGAAAACGCATCGAAGGAGTGAAAATTTCCATTAAAACAAAAAGAAAGTTTAGAAAGTTGTTTTTGTTTACCGTACATTTCTAAAATTTAATTTGCCGTTTTTAAAAGAGAGAGAAACGTGTTAAAGTTCTCGCGTTTATTACATTTTAAAAATATATGGTAAACGAAAACAATTTTTTAAACTTTGTTTTTGTTTTAATTGAAAATTTCACTTCTTCGACGCGTTTTCAAGAATAAACACCATTATTTCTAAAGCAAAAGAAAAAACACTTTTTTAAAAACAATTTTTATTATTTTATTAAAAAAAAAAACTCACAATAATTCATTTTTGGAGAAAAATAAAATAAAGAAACATATACAGCATTAGGATATGGTGCAGCAAAAATACCTATATTCAGGTCACATTGCGGGCCAGTTCGGACAGACCTGAATGGGGTTGTGATATATCACGCGAAAGCTCTAGAGTAGTAGAACTCAAAACTGAGGGCATATCCAGTTGTTTCTCAGGAGACACGCTACGAGGTGCTGAAGTTTGGCAAAATTCAATAAGTCTAAGAAACAGGGGGCCATATTTTGATTTTGGCCATACCTTAATGGGGTTATGGTACTTCAGATTAAAGGTCTGGTGGGGTAGAACCCAAAACTGTTCTGACAGTATTCACTTATTTCCTAGGGAAGATACTACGAGGGTCGGAACTTTGCGCAAATTCTTATGAATTCACACCTGAATGGTGGGCTTTTTGGACAGACCTGAATGGGGTTGTGATACATCGGACGAAAGCTCTAAGGGATTAGATCTCAGAGCTATATAGGGTATACCCAGTTGTTTCTCAGGGAACATACTACGAGGGGTGGAATATAATATCAATATTTTTCAATGATTTATATTTCAAGTTGTGGGAAGGCTACGAGGGGCGGCATATAATTATTCATATTGCAGACACATATATTCCATGTTGTGGGGGGCGGCGGCATTTACGACAGACCTGAATGGGGTTGTGATACATCGGATGAAAGCTCTAAGGGAGTAGATCTCAGAACTATATAGGGTATACCCAGTTGTTTCTCAGGGAACATACTACGAGGGGTGGAATATAATATCAATATTTTTCAATGATTTATATTTCAAGCTGTGGGAGGGCCATTTCAAACAAACCTGAATGGGGTTGTGATACATCGGATGAATGCTCTAAGGGAGTAGTTGTCAGAACTATATAGGGTATACCCAGTTGTTTCTCAGGGAACATACTACGAGGGGTGGAATATAATATCAATATTTTTCAATGATTTATATTTCAAGTTGTGGGAGGGCCATTTCGAACAGACCTGAATGGGGTTGTGATACATCGGATGAATGCTCTAAGGGAGTAGATATCAGAACTATATATGGTATATCCAGTTCTTTCTCAGGAGATATACTACGAGGGGTGGAATATAATTATTCATATTTCAAACATATATATTCCATGTTGTGGGGGGCGGCATTTCCGACAGACCTGAATGGGGTTGTGAAACATCGGATGAAAGCTCTAAGGGAGTAGATCTCAGAACTATATAGGGTATACCCAGTTGTTTCTCAGGGAACATACTACGAGGGGTGGAATATAATATCAATATTTTTCAATGATTTATATTTCAAGTTGTGGGAGGGCCATTTCGAACAGACCTGAATGGGGTTGTGATACATCGGATGAATGCTCTAAGGGAGTAGATATCAGAACTATATATGGTATATCCAGTTCTTTCTCAGGAGATATACTACGAGGGGTGGAATATAATTATTCATATTTCAAACATATATATTCCATGTTGTGGGGGGCGGCATACCCAGTTGTTTCTCAGGGAACATACTACGAGGGGTGGAATATAATATCAATATTTTTCAAGGATTTATATTCCATGTTGTGGGGGGGGCGGCATTTACGACAGACCTGAATGGGGTTGTGATACATCGGATGAATGCTCTAAGGGAGTAGTTGTCAGAACTATATAGGGTATATCCAGTTGTTTCTCAGGAGATATGCTACGAGCGGTGGAATATAATTATTCATATTTCAAACATATATATTCCATGTTGGGTGGGGGCGGCATTTACGGCAGACCTGAATGGGGTTGTGATACATCGGATGAAAGCTCTAAGGGAGTAGATCTCAGAACTATATAGGGTATACCCAGTTATTTCTCAGGGAACATACTACGAGGGGTGGAATATAATATCAATATTTTTCAATGATTTATATTTCAAGTTGTGGGTGGGCCATTTACGACAGACCTGAATGGGGTTGTGATACATCGGATGAATGCTCTAAGGGAGTAGATATCAGAACTATATATGGTATATCCAGTTCTTTCTCAGGAGATATACTACGAGGGGTGGAATATAATTATTCATATTTCAAACATATATATTCCATGTTGTGGGGGGCGGCATTTCCGACAGACCTGAATGGGGTTGTGAAACATCGGATGAAAGCTCTAAGGGAGTAGATCTCAGAACTATATAGGGTATACCCAGTTGTTTCTCAGGGAACATACTACGAGGGGTGGAATATAATATCAATATTTTTCAATGATTTATATTGCCAGTTGTGGGAGGGCCATTTCGAACAGACCTGAATGGGGTTGTGATACATCGGATGAAAGCTCTAAGGGAGTAGATCTCAGAACTATATAGGGTATACCCAGTTATTTCTCAGGGAACATACTACGAGGGGTGGAATATAATATCAATATTTTTCAATGATTTATATTCCATGTTGTGGGGGGGGGGCGGCATTTACGACAGACCTGAATGGGGTTGTGATACATCGGATGAATGCTCTAAGGGAGTAGTTGTCAGAACTATATAGGGTATATCCAGTTGTTTCTCAGGAGATATGCTACGAGCGGTGGAATATAATTATTCATATTTCAAACATATATATTCCATGTTGGGGGGACGGCATTTACGACAGACCTGAATGGGGTTGTGATACATCGGATGAGAGCTCTAAGGGAGTAGATCTCAGAACTAGATAGGGTATACCCAGTTGTTTCTCAGGAGATATGCTACGAGGGGTGGGATATAATTATTCATATTTCAGACACATATATTCCATGTGGGTGGGGGGGGGCATTTACGACAGACTTGAATTTGGTTGTGATACATCGGATGAAAGCTCTAAGGGAGTAGATCTCAGAACTATATAGGGTATACCCTATAGGGGTGGAATATAATATCAATATTTTTCAATGGTTTATATTTCAAGTTGTGGGAGGGCCATTTCGAACAGACCTGAATGGGTTTGTGATACATCGGATGAAAGCTCTAAGGGAGTAGATCTCAGAACTATATAGGGTATACCCAGTTGTTTCTCAGGGAACATACTACGAGGGGTGGAATATAATATCAATATTTTTCAATGATTTATATTTCAAGCTGTGGGAGGGCCATTTCGAACAAACCTGAATGGGGTTATGATACATCGGATGAAAGCTCTAAGGGAGTAGATCTCAGAACTATATAGGGTATATCCAGTTGTTTCTCAGGGAACATACTACGAGGGGTGGAATATAATATCAATATTTTTCAATGATTTATATTTCAAGCTGTGGGAGGGCCATTTCAAACAAACCTGAATGGGGTTGTGATACATCGGATGAATGCTCTAAGGGAGTAGTTGTCAGAACTATATAGGGTATACCCAGTTGTTTCTCAGGGAACATACTACGAGGGGTGGAATATAATATCAATATTTTTCAATGATTTATATTTCAAGTTGTGGGAGGGCCATTTCGAACAGACCTGAATGGGGTTGTGATACATCGGATGAATGCTCTAAGGGAGTAGATATCAGAACTATATATGGTATATCCAGTTCTTTCTCAGGAGATATACTACGAGGGGTGGAATATAATTATTCATATTTCAAACATATATATTCCATGTTGTGGGGGGCGGCATTTCCGACAGACCTGAATGGGGTTGTGAAACATCGGATGAAAGCTCTAAGGGAGTAGATCTCAGAACTATATAGGGTATACCCAGTTGTTTCTCAGGGAACATACTACGAGGGGTGGAATATAATATCAATATTTTTCAATGATTTATATTGCCAGTTGTGGGAGGGCCATTTCGAACAGACCTGAATGGGGTTGTGATACATCGGATGAAAGCTCTAAGGGAGTAGATCTCAGAACTATATAGGGTATACCCTATAGGGGTGGAATATGATATCAATATAATTATTCATATTTCAAGCATATATATTCCATGTTGTGGGGGGGCGGCATTTACGACAGACCTGAATGGGGTTGTAATACATCGGATGATTGCTCTAAGGGAGTAGATCTCAGAACTATATATGGTATATCCAGTTGTTTCTGAGGAGATATGCTACGAGGGGTGGAATATAATTATACCCAGTTGTTTCTCAGAGAATATAATATCAATATTTTTCAATGATTTATATTTCAAGTTGTGGGAGGCCCATTTCGAACAGACCTGAATGGGGTTGTGATACATCGGATGAAAGCTCTAAGGGAGTAGATCTCAGAACTATATAGGGTATATCCAGTTGTTTCTCAGGAAACATACTACGAGGGGTGGAATATAATTATTCATATTTCAAACATATATATTCCATGTTGTGGGGGGGCGGTATTTACGACAGACCTGAATGGGGTTGTAATACATCGGATGATTGCTCTAAGGGAGTAGATCTCAGAACTATATATGGTATATCCAGTTGTTTCTGAGGAGATATGCTACGAGGGGTGGAATATAATTATTCATATTTCAAAGATATATATACCATGTTGTGGGGGGGCGGCATTTACGACAGACCTGAATGGGGTTGTAATACATCGAATGAAAGCTCTAAGGGAGTAGATCTCAGAACTATATAGGGTATACGCAGTTGTTTCTCAGGGACCATGCTACGAGGGGTGGAATATAATATCAATATTTTTCAATGGTTATATTTCAAGTTGTGGGAGGGCCATTTCGAAGAGACCTGAATGGGATTGTAATACATCGGATGAATGCTCCAAGGGAGTAGATGTCAGAACTATATATGGTATATCCAGTTGTTTCTCAGGACATATGCTACGAGGGGTGGAATATAATTATTCATATTTCAAACATATATATTCCATGTTGTGGGGGGGCGGCATTTACGACAGACCTGAATGGGGTTGTTATACATCGGATGAAAGCTCTAAGGGAGTAGATCTCAGAACTATATAGGGTATACCCAGTTGTTTCTCAGGAAACATACTACGAGGGGTGGAATATAATATCAATATTTTTCAATGATTTATATTTCAAGTTGTGGGAGGGCCATTTCGAACAGACCTGAATGGGATTGTAATACATCGGATGAAAGCTCTAAGGGAGTAGATCTCAGAACTATATAGGGTGTATCCAGTTGTTTCTCAGGAGATATGCTACAAGGGGTGGAATATAATTATTCATATTTCAGACACATATATTCCATGTTGTGGGGGGGGCGGCATTTACGACAGACCTGAATGGGGTTGTGATACATCGGATGAGAGCTCTAAGGGAGTAGATCTCAGAACTATATAGGGTATATGCTACGAGGGGTGGGATATAATTATTCATATTTCAGACACATATATTCTTCCATGTTGTGGGGGGGGGGCATTTACGACAGACCTGAATTTGGTTGTGATACATCGTATGAAAGCTCTAAGGGATTAGATCTCAGAACTATATAGGGTATACCCAGTTGTTTCTCAAGGAACATGCTACGAGAGGTGGAATATAAATGTGTGTGAAGGTAAATTCGTAAGTTAAATACGTCCCACACTTCTGTTAAACGCTTTGCTAAATACGTTCCACACATTTTGCATTTCAAAAAAATTGGTGTCTATTCTTGAAAACGCATCGAAGGAGTGAAAATTTCCATTAAAACAAAAAGAAAGTTTAGAAAGTTGTTTTTGTTTACCGTACATTTCTAAAATTTAATTTGCCGTTTTTAAAAGAGAGAGAAACGTGTTAAAGTTCTCGCGTTTATAACATTTTAAAAATATATGGTAAACGAAAACAATTTTTTAAACTTTGTTTTTGTTTTAATTGAAAATTTCACTTCTTCGACGCGTTTTCAAGAATAAACACCATTATTTCTAAAGCAAAAGAAAAAACACTTTTTTAAAAACAATTTTTATTATTTTATTAAAAAAAAAAACTCACAATAATTCATTTTTGGAGAAAAATAAAATAAAGAAACATATACAGCATTAGGATATGGTGCAGCAAAAATACCTATATTCAGGTCACATTGCGGGCCAGTTCGGACAGACCTGAATGGGGTTGTGATATATCACGCGAAAGCTCTAGAGTAGTAGAACTCAAAACTGAGGGCATATCCAGTTGTTTCTCAGGAGACACGCTACGAGGTGCTGAAGTTTGGCAAAATTCAATAAGTCTAAGAAACAGGGGGCCATATTTTGATTTTGGCCATACCTTAATGGGGTTATGGTACTTCAGATTAAAGGTCTGGTGGGGTAGAACCCAAAACTGTTCTGACAGTATTCACTTATTTCCTAGGGAAGATACTACGAGGGTCGGAACTTTGCGCAAATTCTTATGAATTCACACCTGAATGGTGGGCTTTTTGGACAGACCTGAATGGGGTTGTGATACATCGGACGAAAGCTCTAAGGGATTAGATCTCAGAGCTATATAGGGTATACCCAGTTGTTTCTCAGGGAACATACTACGAGGGGTGGAATATAATATCAATATTTTTCAATGATTTATATTTCAAGTTGTGGGAAGGCTACGAGGGGCGGCATATAATTATTCATATTGCAGACACATATATTCCATGTTGTGGGGGGCGGCGGCATTTACGACAGACCTGAATGGGGTTGTGATACATCGGATGAAAGCTCTAAGGGAGTAGATCTCAGAACTATATAGGGTATACCCAGTTGTTTCTCAGGGAACATACTACGAGGGGTGGAATATAATATCAATATTTTTCAATGATTTATATTTCAAGCTGTGGGAGGGCCATTTCAAACAAACCTGAATGGGGTTGTGATACATCGGATGAATGCTCTAAGGGAGTAGTTGTCAGAACTATATAGGGTATACCCAGTTGTTTCTCAGGGAACATACTACGAGGGGTGGAATATAATATCAATATTTTTCAATGATTTATATTTCAAGTTGTGGGAGGGCCATTTCGAACAGACCTGAATGGGGTTGTGATACATCGGATGAATGCTCTAAGGGAGTAGATATCAGAACTATATATGGTATATCCAGTTCTTTCTCAGGAGATATACTACGAGGGGTGGAATATAATTATTCATATTTCAAACATATATATTCCATGTTGTGGGGGGCGGCATTTCCGACAGACCTGAATGGGGTTGTGAAACATCGGATGAAAGCTCTAAGGGAGTAGATCTCAGAACTATATAGGGTATACCCAGTTGTTTCTCAGGGAACATACTACGAGGGGTGGAATATAATATCAATATTTTTCAATGATTTATATTGCCAGTTGTGGGAGGGCCATTTCGAACAGACCTGAATGGGGTTGTGATACATCGGATGAAAGCTCTAAGGGAGTAGATCTCAGAACTATATAGGGTATACCCTATAGGGGTGGAATATGATATCAATATAATTATTCATATTTCAAGCATATATATTCCATGTTGTGGGGGGGCGGCATTTACGACAGACCTGAATGGGGTTGTAATACATCGGATGATTGCTCTAAGGGAGTAGATCTCAGAACTATATATGGTATATCCAGTTGTTTCTGAGGAGATATGCTACGAGGGGTGGAATATAATTATACCCAGTTGTTTCTCAGAGAATATAATATCAATATTTTTCAATGATTTATATTTCAAGTTGTGGGAGGCCCATTTCGAACAGACCTGAATGGGGTTGTGATACATCGGATGAAAGCTCTAAGGGAGTAGATCTCAGAACTATATAGGGTATATCCAGTTGTTTCTCAGGAAACATACTACGAGGGGTGGAATATAATTATTCATATTTCAAACATATATATTCCATGTTGTGGGGGGGCGGTATTTACGACAGACCTGAATGGGGTTGTAATACATCGGATGATTGCTCTAAGGGAGTAGATCTCAGAACTATATATGGTATATCCAGTTGTTTCTGAGGAGATATGCTACGAGGGGTGGAATATAATTATTCATATTTCAAAGATATATATACCATGTTGTGGGGGGGCGGCATTTACGACAGACCTGAATGGGGTTGTAATACATCGAATGAAAGCTCTAAGGGAGTAGATCTCAGAACTATATAGGGTATACGCAGTTGTTTCTCAGGGACCATGCTACGAGGGGTGGAATATAATATCAATATTTTTCAATGGTTATATTTCAAGTTGTGGGAGGGCCATTTCGAAGAGACCTGAATGGGATTGTAATACATCGGATGAATGCTCCAAGGGAGTAGATGTCAGAACTATATATGGTATATCCAGTTGTTTCTCAGGACATATGCTACGAGGGGTGGAATATAATTATTCATATTTCAAACATATATATTCCATGTTGTGGGGGGGCGGCATTTACGACAGACCTGAATGGGGTTGTTATACATCGGATGAAAGCTCTAAGGGAGTAGATCTCAGAACTATATAGGGTATACCCAGTTGTTTCTCAGGAAACATACTACGAGGGGTGGAATATAATATCAATATTTTTCAATGATTTATATTTCAAGTTGTGGGAGGGCCATTTCGAACAGACCTGAATGGGATTGTAATACATCGGATGAAAGCTCTAAGGGAGTAGATCTCAGAACTATATAGGGTGTATCCAGTTGTTTCTCAGGAGATATGCTACAAGGGGTGGAATATAATTATTCATATTTCAGACACATATATTCCATGTTGTGGGGGGGGCGGCATTTACGACAGACCTGAATGGGGTTGTGATACATCGGATGAGAGCTCTAAGGGAGTAGATCTCAGAACTATATAGGGTATATGCTACGAGGGGTGGGATATAATTATTCATATTTCAGACACATATATTCTTCCATGTTGTGGGGGGGGGGCATTTACGACAGACCTGAATTTGGTTGTGATACATCGTATGAAAGCTCTAAGGGATTAGATCTCAGAACTATATAGGGTATACCCAGTTGTTTCTCAAGGAACATGCTACGAGAGGTGGAATATAAATGTGTGTGAAGGTAAATTCGTAAGTTAAATACGTCCCACACTTCTGTTAAACGCTTTGCTAAATACGTTCCACACATTTTGCATTTCAAAAAAATTGGTGTCTATTCTTGAAAACGCATCGAAGGAGTGAAAATTTCCATTAAAACAAAAAGAAAGTTTAGAAAGTTGTTTTTGTTTACCGTACATTTCTAAAATTTAATTTGCCGTTTTTAAAAGAGAGAGAAACGTGTTAAAGTTCTCGCGTTTATTACATTTTAAAAATATATGGTAAACGAAAACAATTTTTTAAACTTTGTTTTTGTTTTAATTGAAAATTTCACTTCTTCGACGCGTTTTCAAGAATAAACACCATTATTTCTAAAGCAAAAGAAAAAACACTTTTTTAAAAACAATTTTTATTATTTTATTAAAAAAAAAACTCACAATAATTCATTTTTGGAGAAAAATAAAATAAAGAAACATATACAGCATTAGGATATGGTGCAGCAAAAATACCTATATTCAGGTCACATTGCGGGCCAGTTCGGACAGACCTGAATGGGGTTGTGATATATCACGCGAAAGCTCTAGAGTAGTAGAACTCAAAACTGAGGGCATATCCAGTTGTTTCTCAGGAGACACGCTACGAGGTGCTGAAGTTTGGCAAAATTCAATAAGTCTAAGAAACAGGGGGCCATATTTTGATTTTGGCCATACCTTAATGGGGTTATGGTACTTCAGATTAAAGGTCTGGTGGGGTAGAACCCAAAACTGTTCTGACAGTATTCACTTATTTCCTAGGGAAGATACTACGAGGGTCGGAACTTTGCGCAAATTCTTATGAATTCACACCTGAATGGTGGGCTTTTTGGACAGACCTGAATGGGGTTGTGATACATCGGACGAAAGCTCTAAGGGATTAGATCTCAGAGCTATATAGGGTATACCCAGTTGTTTCTCAGGGAACATACTACGAGGGGTGGAATATAATATCAATATTTTTCAATGATTTATATTTCAAGTTGTGGGAAGGCTACGAGGGGCGGCATATAATTATTCATATTTCAGACACATATATTCCATGTTGTGGGGGGCGGCGGCATTTACGACAGACCTGAATGGGGTTGTGATACATCGGATGAAAGCTCTAAGGGAGTAGATCTCAGAACTATATAGGGTATACCCAGTTGTTTCTCAGGGAACATACTACGAGGGGTGGAATATAATATCAATATTTTTCAATGATTTATATTCCATGTTGTGGGGGGGGCGGCATTTACGACAGACCTGAATGGGGTTGTGATACATCGGATGAATGCTCTAAGGGAGTAGTTGTCAGAACAATATAGGGTATATCCAGTTGTTTCTCAGGAGATATGCTACGAGCGGTGGAATATAATTATTCATATTTCAAACATATATCTTCCATGTTGGGAGGGGCGGCATTTACGACAGACCTGAATGGGGTTGTGATACATCGGATGAGAGCTCTAAGGGAGTAGATCTCAGAACTATATAGGGTATACCCTATAGGGGTGGAATATAATATCAATATTTTTCAATGGTTTATATTTCAAGTTGTGGGAGGGCCATTTCGAACAGACCTGAATGGGTTTGTGACACATCGGATGAAAGCTCTAAGGGAGTAGATCTCAGAACTATATAGGGTATACCCAGTTGTGTCTCAGGGAACATACTACGAGGGGTGGAATATAATATCAATATTTTTCAATGATTTATATTTCAAGCTGTGGGAGGGCCATTTCGAACAAACCTGAATGGGGTTGTGATACATCGGATGAAAGCTCTAAGGGAGTAGATCTCAGAACTATATAGGGTATATCCAGTTGTTTCTCAGGGAACATACTACGAGGGGTGGAATATAATATCAATATTTTTCAATGATTTATATTTCAAGCTGTGGGAGGGCCATTTCGAACAAACCTGAATGGGGTTGTGATACATCGGATGAATGCTCTAAGGGAGTAGTTGTCAGAACTATATAGGGTATACCCAGTTGTTTCTCAGGGAACATACTACGAGGGGTGGAATATAATATCAATATTTTTCAATGATTTATATTTCAAGTTGTGGGAGGGCCATTTCGAACAGACCTGAATGGGGTTGTGATACATCGGATGAATGCTCTAAGGGAGTAGATATCAGAACTATATATGGTATATCCAGTTCTTTCTCAGGAGATATACTACGAGGGGTGGAATATAATTATTCATATTTCAAACATATATATTCCATGTTGTGGGGGGCGGCATTTCCGACAGACCTGAATGGGGTTGTGAAACATCGGATGAAAGCTCTAAGGGAGTAGATCTCAGAACTATATAGGGTATACCCAGTTGTTTCTCAGGGAACATACTACGAGGGGTGGAATATAATATCAATATTTTTCAATGATTTATATTGCCAGTTGTAGGAGGGCCATTTCGAACAGACCTGAATGGGGTTGTGATACATCGGATGAAAGCTCTAAGGGAGTAGATCTCAGAACTATATAGGGTATACCCAGTTATTTCTCAGGGAACATACTACGAGGGGTGGAATATAATATCAATATTTTTCAATGATTTATATTCCATGTTGTGGGGGGGGCGGCATTTACGACAGACCTGAATGGGGTTGTGATACATCGGATGAATGCTCTAAGGGAGTAGTTGTCAGAACTATATAGGGTATATCCAGTTATTTCTCAGGAGATATGCTACGAGCGGTGGAATATAATTATTCATATTTCAAACATATATATTCCATGTTGGGGGGACGGCATTTACGACAGACCTGAATGGGGTTGTGATACATCGGATGAGAGCTCTAAGGGAGTAGATCTCAGAACTAGATAGGGTATACCCAGTTGTTTCTCAGGAGATATGCTACGAGGGGTGGGATATAATTATTCATATTTCAGACACATATATTCCATGTTGTGGGTGGGGGGGGCATTTACGACAGACTTGAATTTGGTTGTGATACATCGGATGAAAGCTCTAAGGGAGTAGATCTCAGAACTATATAGGGTATACGCAGTTGTTTCTCAGGGACCATGCTACGAGGGGTGGAATATAATATCAATATTTTTCAATGGTTATATTTCAAGTTGTGGGAGGGCCATTTCGAAGAGACCTGAATGGGATTGTAATACATCGGATGAATGCTCCAAGGGAGTAGATGTCAGAACTATATATGGTATATCCAGTTGTTTCTCAGGACATATGCTACGAGGGGTGGAATATAATTATTCATATTTCAAACATATATATTCCATGTTGTGGGGGGGCGGCATTTACGACAGACCTGAATGGGGTTGTTATACATCGGATGAAAGCTCTAAGGGAGTAGATCTCAGAACTATATAGGGTATACCCAGTTGTTTCTCAGGAAACATACTACGAGGGGTGGAATATAATATCAATATTTTTCAATGATTTATATTTCAAGTTGTGGGAGGGCCATTTCGAACAGACCTGAATGGGATTGTAATACATCGGATGAAAGCTCTAAGGGAGTAGATCTCAGAACTATATAGGGTGTATCCAGTTGTTTCTCAGGAGATATGCTACAAGGGGTGGAATATAATTATTCATATTTCAGACACATATATTCCATGTTGTGGGGGGGGCGGCATTTACGACAGACCTGAATGGGGTTGTGATACATCGGATGAGAGCTCTAAGGGAGTAGATCTCAGAACTATATAGGGTATATGCTACGAGGGGTGGGATATAATTATTCATATTTCAGACACATATATTCTTCCATGTTGTGGGGGGGGGGCATTTACGACAGACCTGAATTTGGTTGTGATACATCGTATGAAAGCTCTAAGGGATTAGATCTCAGAACTATATAGGGTATACCCAGTTGTTTCTCAAGGAACATGCTACGAGAGGTGGAATATAAATGTGTGTGAAGGTAAATTCGTAAGTTAAATACGTCCCACACTTCTGTTAAACGCTTTGCTAAATACGTTCCACACATTTTGCATTTCAAAAAAATTGGTGTCTATTCTTGAAAACGCATCGAAGGAGTGAAAATTTCCATTAAAACAAAAAGAAAGTTTAGAAAGTTGTTTTTGTTTACCGTACATTTCTAAAATTTAATTTGCCGTTTTTAAAAGAGAGAGAAACGTGTTAAAGTTCTCGCGTTTATTACATTTTAAAAATATATGGTAAACGAAAACAATTTTTTAAACTTTGTTTTTGTTTTAATTGAAAATTTCACTTCTTCGACGCGTTTTCAAGAATAAACACCATTATTTCTAAAGCAAAAGAAAAAACACTTTTTTAAAAACAATTTTTATTATTTTATTAAAAAAAAAAACTCACAATAATTCATTTTTGGAGAAAAATAAAATAAAGAAACATATACAGCATTAGGATATGGTGCAGCAAAAATACCTATATTCAGGTCACATTGCGGGCCAGTTCGGACAGACCTGAATGGGGTTGTGATATATCACGCGAAAGCTCTAGAGTAGTAGAACTCAAAACTGAGGGCATATCCAGTTGTTTCTCAGGAGACACGCTACGAGGTGCTGAAGTTTGGCAAAATTCAATAAGTCTAAGAAACAGGGGGCCATATTTTGATTTTGGCCATACCTTAATGGGGTTATGGTACTTCAGATTAAAGGTCTGGTGGGGTAGAACCCAAAACTGTTCTGACAGTATTCACTTATTTCCTAGGGAAGATACTACGAGGGTCGGAACTTTGCGCAAATTCTTATGAATTCACACCTGAATGGTGGGCTTTTTGGACAGACCTGAATGGGGTTGTGATACATCGGACGAAAGCTCTAAGGGATTAGATCTCAGAGCTATATAGGGTATACCCAGTTGTTTCTCAGGGAACATACTACGAGGGGTGGAATATAATATCAATATTTTTCAATGATTTATATTTCAAGTTGTGGGAAGGCTACGAGGGGCGGCATATAATTATTCATATTTCAGACACATATATTCCATGTTGTGGGGGGCGGCGGCATTTACGACAGACCTGAATGGGGTTGTGATACATCGGATGAAAGCTCTAAGGGAGTAGATCTCAGAACTATATAGGGTATACCCAGTTGTTTCTCAGGGAACATACTACGAGGGGTGGAATATAATATCAATATTTTTCAATGATTTATATTCCATGTTGTGGGGGGGGCGGCATTTACGACAGACCTGAATGGGGTTGTGATACATCGGATGAATGCTCTAAGGGAGTAGTTGTCAGAACAATATAGGGTATATCCAGTTGTTTCTCAGGAGATATGCTACGAGCGGTGGAATATAATTATTCATATTTCAAACATATATCTTCCATGTTGGGAGGGGCGGCATTTACGACAGACCTGAATGGGGTTGTGATACATCGGATGAGAGCTCTAAGGGAGTAGATCTCAGAACTATATAGGGTATACCCTATAGGGGTGGAATATAATATCAATATTTTTCAATGGTTTATATTTCAAGTTGTGGGAGGGCCATTTCGAACAGACCTGAATGGGTTTGTGACACATCGGATGAAAGCTCTAAGGGAGTAGATCTCAGAACTATATAGGGTATACCCAGTTGTGTCTCAGGGAACATACTACGAGGGGTGGAATATAATATCAATATTTTTCAATGATTTATATTTCAAGCTGTGGGAGGGCCATTTCGAACAAACCTGAATGGGGTTGTGATACATCGGATGAAAGCTCTAAGGGAGTAGATCTCAGAACTATATAGGGTATATCCAGTTGTTTCTCAGGGAACATACTACGAGGGGTGGAATATAATATCAATATTTTTCAATGATTTATATTTCAAGCTGTGGGAGGGCCATTTCGAACAAACCTGAATGGGGTTGTGATACATCGGATGAATGCTCTAAGGGAGTAGTTGTCAGAACTATATAGGGTATACCCAGTTGTTTCTCAGGGAACATACTACGAGGGGTGGAATATAATATCAATATTTTTCAATGATTTATATTTCAAGCTGTGGGAGGGCCATTTCGAACAAACCTGAATGGGGTTGTGATACATCGGATGAATGCTCTAAGGGAGTAGATATCAGAACTATATATGGTATATCCAGTTCTTTCTCAGGAGATATACTACGAGGGGTGGAATATAATTATTCATATTTCAAACATATATATTCCATGTTGTGGGGGGCGGCATTTCCGACAGACCTGAATGGGGTTGTGAAACATCGGATGAAAGCTCTAAGGGAGTAGATCTCAGAACTATATAGGGTATACCCAGTTGTTTCTCAGGGAACATACTACGAGGGGTGGAATATAATATCAATATTTTTCAATGATTTATATTGCCAGTTGTAGGAGGGCCATTTCGAACAGACCTGAATGGGGTTGTGATACATCGGATGAAAGCTCTAAGGGAGTAGATCTCAGAACTATATAGGGTATACCCAGTTATTTCTCAGGGAACATACTACGAGGGGTGGAATATAATATCAATATTTTTCAATGATTTATATTCCATGTTGTGGGGGGGGCGGCATTTACGACAGACCTGAATGGGGTTGTGATACATCGGATGAATGCTCTAAGGGAGTAGTTGTCAGAACTATATAGGGTATATCCAGTTATTTCTCAGGAGATATGCTACGAGCGGTGGAATATAATTATTCATATTTCAAACATATATATTCCATGTTGGGGGGACGGCATTTACGACAGACCTGAATGGGGTTGTGATACATCGGATGAGAGCTCTAAGGGAGTAGATCTCAGAACTAGATAGGGTATACCCAGTTGTTTCTCAGGAGATATGCTACGAGGGGTGGGATATAATTATTCATATTTCAGACACATATATTCCATGTTGTGGGGGGGGGGGGCATTTACGACAGACTTGAATTTGGTTGTGATACATCGGATGAAAGCTCTAAGGGAGTAGATCTCAGAATTATATAGGGTATACCCTATAGGGGTGGAATATGATATCAATATTTTTCAATGGTTTATATTTCAAGTTGTGGGAGGGCCATTTCGAACTGACCTGAATGGGTTTGTGATACATCGGATGAAAGCTCTAAGGGAGTAGATCTCAGAACTATATAGGGTATACCCAGTTGTTTCTCAGGGAACATTCTACGAGGGGTGGAATATAATATCAATATTTTGCAATGATTTATATTTCAAGCTGTGGGAGGGCCATTTCGAACAAACCTGAATGGGGTTGTGATACATCGGATGAAAGCTCTAAGGGAGTAGATCTCAGAACTATATAGGGTATATCCAGATGTGTCTCAGGAGATATGCTACGAGGGGTGGAATATAATTATTCATATTTTAGACACATATATTCCATGTTGTGGGGGGGGCGGCATTTACGACAGACCTGAATGGGGTTGTGATACATCGGATGAGAGCTCTAAGGGAGTAGATCTCAGAAATATATAGGGTATACCCAGCTGTTTCTCAGGGACATACTACGAGGGGTGGAATATAATATCAATATTTTTCAATGATTTATATTCCATGTTGTGGGGGGGGGCGGCATTTACGACAGACCTGAATGGGGTTGTGATACATCGGATGAATGCTCTAAGGGAGTAGTTGTCAGAACTATATAGGGTATATCCAGTTGTTTCTCAGGAGATATGCTACGAGCGGTGGAATATAATTATTCATATTTCAAACATATATCTTCCATGTTGGGGGGGGCGGCATTTACGACAGACCTGAATGGGGTTGTGATACATCGGATGAGAGCTCTAAGGGAGTAGATCTCAGAACTATATAGGGTATACCCTATAGGGGTGGAATATAATATCAATATTTTTCAATGGTTTATATTTCAAGTTGTGGGAGGGCCATTTCGAACAGACCTGAATGGGTTTGTGACACATCGGATGAAAGCTCTAAGGGAGTAGATCTCAGAACTATATAGGGTATACCCAGTTGTTTCTCAGGGAACATACTACGAGGGGTGGAATATAATATCAATATTTTTCAATGATTTATATTTCAAGCTGTGGGAGGGCCATTTCGAACAAACCTGAATGGGGTTGTGATACATCGGATGAAAGCTCTAAGGGAGTAGATCTCAGAACTATATAGGGTATATCCAGTTGTTTCTCAGGGAACATACTACGAGGGGTGGAATATAATATCAATATTTTTCAATGATTTATATTTCAAGCTGTGGGAGGGCCATTTCGAACAAACCTGAATGGGGTTGTGATACATCGGATGAATGCTCTAAGGGAGTAGTTGTCAGAACTATATAGGGTATACCCAGTTGTTTCTCAGGGAACATACTACGAGGGGTGGAATATAATATCAATATTTTTCAATGATTTATATTTCAAGTTGTGGGAGGGCCATTTCGAACAGACCTGAATGGGGTTTTGATACATCGGATGAATGCTCTAAGGGAGTAGATATCAGAACTATATATGGTATATCCAGTTCTTTCTCAGGAGATATACTACGAGGGGTGGAATATAATTATTCATATTTCAAACATATATATTCCATGTTGTGGGGGGCGGCATTTCCGACAGACCTGAATGGGGTTGTGAAACATCGGATGAAAGCTCTAAGGGAGTAGATCTCAGAACTATATAGGGTATACCCAGTTGTTTCTCAGGGAACATACTACGAGGGGTGGAATATAATATCAATATTTTTCAATGATTTATATTGCCAGTTGTGGGAGGGCCATTTCGAACAGACCTGAATGGGGTTGTGATACATCGGATGAAAGCTCTAAGGGAGTAGATCTCAGAACTATATAGGGTATACCCAGTTATTTCTCAGGGAACATACTACGAGGGGTGGAATATAATATCAATATTTTTCAATGATTTATATTCCATGTTGTGGGGGGGGGGCGGCATTTACGACAGACCTGAATGGGGTTGTGATACATCGGATGAATGCTCTAAGGGAGTAGTTGTCAGAACTATATAGGGTATATCCAGTTATTTCTCAGGAGATATGCTACGAGCGGTGGAATATAATTATTCATATTTCAAACATATATATTCCATGTTGGGGGGACGGCATTTACGACAGACCTGAATGGGGTTGTGATACATCGGATGAGAGCTCTAAGGGAGTAGATCTCAGAACTAGATAGGGTATACCCAGTTGTTTCTCAGGAGATATGCTACGAGGGGTGGGATATAATTATTCATATTTCAGACACATATATTCCATGTTGTGGGTGGGGGGGGCATTTACGACAGACTTGAATTTGGTTGTGATACATCGGATGAAAGCTCTAAGGGAGTAGATCTCAGAATTATATAGGGTATACCCTATAGGGGTGGAATATGATATCAATATTTTTCAATGGTTTATATTTCAAGTTGTGGGAGGGCCATTTCGAACTGACCTGAATGGGTTTGTGATACATCGGATGAAAGCTCTAAGGGAGTAGATCTCAGAACTATATAGGGTATACCCAGTTGTTTCTCAGGGAACATTCTACGAGGGGTGGAATATAATATCAATATTTTGCAATGATTTATATTTCAAGCTGTGGGAGGGCCATTTCGAACAAACCTGAATGGGGTTGTGATACATCGGATGAAAGCTCTAAGGGAGTAGATCTCAGAACTATATAGGGTATATCCAGATGTGTCTCAGGAGATATGCTACGAGGGGTGGAATATAATTATTCATATTTTAAACATATATATTCCATGTTGGGGCGGGCAGCATTTACGACAGACCTGAATGGGGTTGTGATACATCGGATGAAAGCTCTAAGGGAGTAGATCTCAGAACTATATAGGGTATACCCAGTTGTTTCTCAGAGAATATAATATCAATATTTTTCAATGATTTATATTTCAAGTTGTGGGAGGGCCATTTCGAACAAACCTGAATGGGGTTGTGATACATCGGATGAGAGCTCTAAGGGAGTAGATCTCAGAACTATATAGGGTATACCCAGCTGTTTCTCAGGGAACATACTACGAGGGGTGGAATATAATATCAATAATTTTCAATGGTTTATATTTCAAGTTGTGGGAGGGCCATTTCGAACAGACCTGAATGGGGTTGTGATACATCGGATGAAAGCTCTAAGGGAGTAGATCTCAGAATATAATATCAATATTTTTCAATGATTTATATTTCAAGTTGTGGGAGGGCCATTTCGAACAGACCTGAATGGGGTTGTCATACATCGGATGAAAGCTCTAAGGGAGTAGATCTCAGAACTATATAGGGTATATCCAGTTTTTTCTGAGGAGATATGCTACGAGCGGTGGAATATAATTATTCATATTTTAAACATATATATTCCATGTTGGGGCGGGCAGCATTTACGACAGACCTGAATGGGGTTGTGATACATCGGATGAAAGCTCTAAGGGAGTAGATCTCAGAACTATATAGGGTATACCCAGTTGTTTCTCAGAGAATATAATATCAATATTTTTCAATGATTTATATTTCAAGTTGTGGGAGACCCATTTCGAACAGACCTGAATGGGGTTGTGATACATCGGATGAAAGCTCTAAGGGAGTAGATCTCCGAACTATATAGGGTATATCCAGTTGTTTCTCAGGAAACATACTACGAGGGGTGGAATATAATTATTCATATTTCAAGCATATATATTCCATGTTGTGGGGGGGCGGCATTTACGACAGACCTGAATGGGGTTGTAATACATCGGATGCTTGCTCTAAGGGAGTAGATCTCAGAACTATATATGGTATATCCAGTTGTTTCTGAGGAGATATGCTACGAGGGGTGGAATATAATTATACCCAGTTGTTTCTCAGAGAATATAATATCAATATTTTTCAATGATTTATATTTCAAGTTGTGGGAGGCCCATTTCGAACAGACCTGAATGGGGTTGTGATACATCGGATGAAAGCTCTAAGGGAGTAGATCTCAGAACTATATAGGGTATATCCAGTTGTTTCTCAGGAAACATACTACGAGGGGTGGAATATAATTGTTCATATTTCAAACATATATATTCCATGTTGTGGGGGGGCGGCATTTACGACAGACCTCAATGGGGTTGTAATACATCGGATGATTGCTCTAAGGGAGTAGATCTCAGAACTATATATGGTATATCCAGTTGTTTCTGAGGAGATATGCTACGAGGGGTGGAATATAATTATTCATATTTCAAAGATATATATACCATGTTGTGGGGGGGCGGAATTTACGACAGACCTGAATGGGGTTCTGATACATCGAATGAAAGCTCTAAGGGAGTAGATCTCAGAACTATATAGGGTATACGCAGTTGTTTCTCAGGGACCATGCTACGAGGGGTGGAATATAATATCAATATTTTTCAATGGTTATATTTCAAGTTGTGGGAGGGCTATTTCGAAGAGACCTGAATGGGATTGTAATACATCGGATGAATGCTCCAAGGGAGTAGATGTCAGAACTATATATGGTATATCCAGTTGTTTCTCAGGACATATGCTACGAGGGGTGGAATATAATTATTCATATTTCAAACATATATATTCCATGTTGTGGGGGGGGCGGCATTTACGACAGACCTGAATGGGGTTGTGAAACATCGGATGAAAGCTCTAAGGGAGTAGATCTCAGAACTATATAGGGTATACCCAGTTGTTTCTCAGGGAACATACTACGAGGGGTGGAATATAATATCAATATTTTTCAATGATTTATATTGCCAGTTGTGGGAGGGCCATTTCGAACAGACCTGAATGGGGTTGTGATACATCGGATGAAAGCTCTAAGGGAGTAGATCTCAGAACTATATAGGGTATACCCAGTTATTTCTCAGGGAACATACTACGAGGGGTGGAATATAATATCAATATTTTTCAATGATTTATATTCCATGTTGTGGGGGGGGCGGCATTTACGACAGACCTGAATGGGGTTGTGATACATCGGATGAATGCTCTAAGGGAGTAGTTGTCAGAACTATATAGGGTATATCCAGTTATTTCTCAGGAGATATGCTACGAGCGGTGGAATATAATTATTCATATTTCAAACATATATATTCCATGTTGGGGGGACGGCATTTACGACAGACCTGAATGGGGTTGTGATACATCGGATGAGAGCTCTAAGGGAGTAGATCTCAGAACTAGATAGGGTATACCCAGTTGTTTCTCAGGAGATATGCTACGAGGGGTGGGATATAATTATTCATATTTCAGACACATATATTCCATGTTGTGGGTGGGGGGGGCATTTACGACAGACTTGAATTTGGTTGTGATACATCGGATGAAAGCTCTAAGGGAGTAGATCTCAGAATTATATAGGGTATACCCTATAGGGGTGGAATATGATATCAATATTTTTCAATGGTTTATATTTCAAGTTGTGGGAGGGCCATTTCGAACTGACCTGAATGGGTTTGTGATACATCGGATGAAAGCTCTAAGGGAGTAGATCTCAGAACTATATAGGGTATACCCAGTTGTTTCTCAGGGAACATTCTACGAGGGGTGGAATATAATATCAATATTTTGCAATGATTTATATTTCAAGCTGTGGGAGGGCCATTTCGAACAAACCTGAATGGGGTTGTGATACATCGGATGAAAGCTCTAAGGGAGTAGATCTCAGAACTATATAGGGTATATCCAGATGTGTCTCAGGAGATATGCTACGAGGGGTGGAATATAATTATTCATATTTTAAACATATATATTCCATGTTGGGGCGGGCAGCATTTACGACAGACCTGAATGGGGTTGTGATACATCGGATGAAAGCTCTAAGGGAGTAGATCTCAGAACTATATAGGGTATACCCAGTTGTTTCTCAGAGAATATAATATCAATATTTTTCAATGATTTATATTTCAAGTTGTGGGAGGGCCATTTCGAACAAACCTGAATGGGGTTGTGATACATCGGATGAGAGCTCTAAGGGAGTAGATCTCAGAACTATATAGGGTATACCCAGCTGTTTCTCAGGGAACATACTACGAGGGGTGGAATATAATATCAATAATTTTCAATGGTTTATATTTCAAGTTGTGGGAGGGCCATTTCGAACAGACCTGAATGGGGTTGTGATACATCGGATGAAAGCTCTAAGGGAGTAGATCTCAGAATATAATATCAATATTTTTCAATGATTTATATTTCAAGTTGTGGGAGGGCCATTTCGAACAGACCTGAATGGGGTTGTCATACATCGGATGAAAGCTCTAAGGGAGTAGATCTCAGAACTATATAGGGTATATCCAGTTTTTTCTGAGGAGATATGCTACGAGCGGTGGAATATAATTATTCATATTTTAAACATATATATTCCATGTTGGGGCGGGCAGCATTTACGACAGACCTGAATGGGGTTGTGATACATCGGATGAAAGCTCTAAGGGAGTAGATCTCAGAACTATATAGGGTATACCCAGTTGTTTCTCAGAGAATATAATATCAATATTTTTCAATGATTTATATTTCAAGTTGTGGGAGACCCATTTCGAACAGACCTGAATGGGGTTGTGATACATCGGATGAAAGCTCTAAGGGAGTAGATCTCCGAACTATATAGGGTATATCCAGTTGTTTCTCAGGAAACATACTACGAGGGGTGGAATATAATTATTCATATTTCAAGCATATATATTCCATGTTGTGGGGGGGCGGCATTTACGACAGACCTGAATGGGGTTGTAATACATCGGATGCTTGCTCTAAGGGAGTAGATCTCAGAACTATATATGGTATATCCAGTTGTTTCTGAGGAGATATGCTACGAGGGGTGGAATATAATTATACCCAGTTGTTTCTCAGAGAATATAATATCAATATTTTTCAATGATTTATATTTCAAGTTGTGGGAGGCCCATTTCGAACAGACCTGAATGGGGTTGTGATACATCGGATGAAAGCTCTAAGGGAGTAGATCTCAGAACTATATAGGGTATATCCAGTTGTTTCTCAGGAAACATACTACGAGGGGTGGAATATAATTGTTCATATTTCAAACATATATATTCCATGTTGTGGGGGGGCGGCATTTACGACAGACCTCAATGGGGTTGTAATACATCGGATGATTGCTCTAAGGGAGTAGATCTCAGAACTATATATGGTATATCCAGTTGTTTCTGAGGAGATATGCTACGAGGGGTGGAATATAATTATTCATATTTCAAAGATATATATACCATGTTGTGGGGGGGCGGAATTTACGACAGACCTGAATGGGGTTCTGATACATCGAATGAAAGCTCTAAGGGAGTAGATCTCAGAACTATATAGGGTATACGCAGTTGTTTCTCAGGGACCATGCTACGAGGGGTGGAATATAATATCAATATTTTTCAATGGTTATATTTCAAGTTGTGGGAGGGCTATTTCGAAGAGACCTGAATGGGATTGTAATACATCGGATGAATGCTCCAAGGGAGTAGATGTCAGAACTATATATGGTATATCCAGTTGTTTCTCAGGACATATGCTACGAGGGGTGGAATATAATTATTCATATTTCAAACATATATATTCCATGTTGTGGGGGGGGCGGCATTTACGACAGACCTGAATGGGGTTGTGATACATCGGATGAAAGCTCTAAGGGAGTAGATCTCAGAACTATATAGGGTATATGCTACGAGGGGTGGGATATAATTATTCATATTTCAGACACATATATTCCATGTTGTGGGGGGGGGCATTTACGACAGACCTGAATTTGGTTGTGATACATCGTATGAAAGCTCTAAGGGATTAGATCTCAGAACTATATAGGGTATACCCAGTTGTTTCTCAAGGAACATGCTACGAGGGGTGGAATATAATATCAATATTTTTCAATGATTTATATTTCAAGTTGTGGGAGGGCTACGAGGGGCGGCATATAATTATTCATATTTCAGACACATATATTCCATGTTGTGGGGGGCGGCGGCATTTACGACAGACCTGAATGGGGTTGTGATACATCGGATGAAAGCTCTAAGGGAGTAGATCTCAGAACTATATAGGGTATACCCAGTTGTTTCTCAGGGAACATACTACGAGGGGTGGAATATAATATCAATATTTTTCAATGATTTATATTCCATGTTGTGGGGGGGGCGGCATTTACGACAGACCTGAATGGGGTTGTGATACATCGGATGAATGCTCTAAGGGAGTAGTTGTCAGAACTATATAGGGTATATCCAGTTGTTTCTCAGGAGATATGCTACGAGCGGTGGAATATAATTATTCATATTTCAAACATATATCTTCCATGTTGGGGGGGGGGCGGCATTTACGACAGACCTGAATGGGGTTGTGATACATCGGATGAGAGCTCTAAGGGAGTAGATCTCAGAACTAGATAGGGTATACCCAGTTGTTTCTCAGGAGATATGCTACAAGGGGTGGGATATAATTATTCATATTTCAGACACATATATTCCATGTTGTGGGTGGGGGGGGCATTTACGACAGACTTGAATGCTACGAGCATGTTCCTTGAGAAACAACTGGGTATACCCTATATAGTTCTAGATCTAATCCCTTAGAGCTTTCATCCGATGTATCACAACCAAATTCAAGTCTGTCGTAAATGCCCCCCCCCACCCACAACATGGAATATATGTGTCTGAAATATGAATAATTATATCCCACCCCTCGTAGCATATCTCCTGAGAAACAACTGGGTATACCCTATCTAGTTCTGAGATCTACTCCCTTAGAGCTCTCATCCGATGTATCACAACCCCATTCAGGTCTGTCGTAAATGCCGCCCCCCCCAACATGGAATATATATGTTTGAAATATGAATAATTATATTCCACCGCTCGTAGCATATCTCCTGAGAAACAACTGGATATACCCTATATAGTTCTGACAACTACTCCCTTAGAGCATTCATCCGATATATCACAACCCCATTCAGGTCTGTCGTAAATGCCGCCCCCCCCACAACATGGAATATAAATCATTGAAAAATATTGATATTATATTCCACCCCTCGTAGTATGTTCCCTGAGAAACAACTGGGTATACCCTATATAGTTCTGAGATCTACTCCCTTAGAGCTTTCATCCGATGTATCACAACCCCATTCAGGTCTGTCGTAAATGCCGCCCCCCCCACAACATGGAATATAAATCATTGAAAAATATTGATATTATATTCCACCCCTCGTAGTATGTTCCCTGAGAAACAACTGGGTATACCCTATATAGTTCTGAGATCTACTCCCTTAGAGCTTTCATCCGATGTATCACAAACCCATTCAGGTCTGTTCGAAATGGCCCTCCCACAACTTGAAATATAAACCATTGAAAAATATTGATATTATATTCCACCCCTCGTAGTATGTTCCCTGAGAAACAACTGAGTATACCCTATATAGTTCTGAGATCTACTCCCTTAGAGCTCTCATCCGATGTATCATAACCCCATTCAGGTCTGTCGTAAATGCCGCCCCCCCCAACATGGAATATATATGTTTGAAATATGAATAATTATATTCCACCGCTCGTAGCATATCTCCTGAGAAACAACTGGATATACCCTATATAGTTCTTGCAACTACTCCCTTAGAGCATTCATCCGATGTATCACAACCCCATTCAGGTCTGTTCGAAATGGCCCTCCCACAACTTGAAATATAAATCATTGAAAAATATTGATATTATATTCCACCCCTCGTAGTATGTTCCCTGAGAAACAACTGTGTATACCCTATATAGTTCTGAGATCTACTCCCTTAGAGCTTTCATCCGATGTATCACAACCCCATTCAGGTCTGTCGTAAATGCCGCCCCCCCACAACATGGAATATATGTGTCTGAAATATGAATAATTATATCCCACCCCTCATAGCGTATCTCCTGAGAAACAACTGGGTATACCCTATATAGCTCTGAGATCTACTCCCTTAGAGCTTTCATCCGATGTATCACAACCCCATTCAAGTTTGTCGTAAATGCCCCCCCCCCCCCAACATGGAATATATGTGTCTGAAATATGAATAATTATATCCCACCCCTCGTAGCGTATCTCCTGAGAAATAACTGGGTATACCCTATATAGTTCTGAGATCTACTCCCTTAGAGCTTTCATCCGATGTATCACAAACCCATTCAGGTCTGTTCGAAATGGCCCTCCCACAACTTGAAATATAAACCATTGAAAAATATTGATATTATATTCCACCCCTCGTAGTATGTTCCCTGAGAAACAACTGGGTATACCCTATATAGTTCTGAGAGCTACTCCCTTAGAGCTCTCATCCGATGTATCACAACCCCATTCAGGTCTGTCGTAAATGCCGCCCCCCCCCCAACATGGAATATATATGTTTGAAATATGAATAATTATATTCCACCGCTCGTAGCATATCTCCTGAGAAACAACTGGATATACCCTATATAGTTCTGACAACTACTCCCTTAGAGCATTCATCCGATGTATCACAACCCCATTCAGGTCTGTTCGAAATGGCCCTCCCACAACTTGAAATATAAATCATTGAAAAATATTGATATTATATTCCAGCCCTCGTAGTATGTTCCCTGAGAAACAACTGGGTATACCCTATATAGTTCTGAGATCTACTCCCTTAGAGCTTTCATCCGATGTATCACAACCCCATTCAGGTCTGTCGTAAATGCCGCCCCCCCACAACATGGAATATATGTGTCTGAAATATGAATAATTATATCCCACCCCTCATAGCGTATCTCCTGAGAAACAACTTGGTATACCCTATATAGCTCTGAGATCTACTCCCTTAGAGCTTTCATCCGATGTATCACAACCCCATTCAAGTCTGTCGTAAATGCCCCCCCCCCCACAACATGGAATATATGTGTCTGAAATATGAATAATTATATCCCACCTCTCGTAGCGTATCTCCTGAGAAATAACTGGGTATACCCTATATAGTTCTGAGATCTACTCCCTTAGAGCTTTCATCCGATGTATCACAACCCCATTCAGGTCTGTTCGAAATGGCCCTCCCACAACTTGAAATATAAACCATTGAAAAATATTGATATTATATTCCACCCCTCGTAGTATGTTCCCTGAGAAACAACTGGGTATACCCTATATAGTTCTGAGATCTACTCCCTTAGAGCTCTCATCCGATGTATCACAACCCCATTCAGGTCTGTCGTAAATGCCGCCCCCCCCAACATGGAATATATATGTTTGAAATATGAATAATTATATTCCACCGCTCGTAGCATATCTCCTGAGAAACAACTGGAGATACCCTATATAGTTCTGACAACTACTCCCTTAGAGCATTCATCCGATGTATCACAACCCCATTCAGGTCTGTTCGAAATGGCCCTCCCACAACTTGAAATATAAATCATTGAAAAATATTGATATTATATTCCACCCCTCGTAGTATGTTCCCTGAGAAACAACTGGGTATATCCTATATAGTTCTGAGATCTACTCCCTTAGAGCTTTCATCCGATGTATCACAACCCCATTCAGGTCTGTCGTAAATGCCGCCCCCCCACAACATGGAATATATGTGTCTGAAATATGAATAATTATATTCCACCCCTCGTAGAGACAACTGGGTATACCCTATATAGTTCTGAGATCTACTCCCTTAGAGCTTTCATCCGATGTATCACAACCCCATTCAGGTCTGTCCAAAAAGCCCCCCATTCAGGTGTGAATTTATAAGAATTTGCGCAAAGTTCCGACCCTCGTAGTATCTTCCCTAGGAAATAAGTGAATACTGCCAGAACAGTTTTGGGTTCTACCCCACCAGACCTTTAATCTGAAGTACCATAACCCCATTCAGGTATGGCCAAAATCAAAATATGGCCGCCTGTTTGTTAGACTTATTTAATTTTGCCAAACTTCAGCACCTTGTTGCGTGTCTCCTGAGAAACAACTGGATATGCCCTGTGCAGTTTTGAGTTCTACTACTCTAGAGCTTTCGCGTGGTATATCACAGCCCCATTCAGGTCTGTCCGAACTGGCCCGCAATGTGACCTGAATATAGGTATTTTTGCTGCACCATATCCTAATGCTGTATATGTTTCTTTATTTTGTTTTTCTCCAAAAATGAATTATTGTGAGTTTTTTTTTTTTAATAAAATAATAAAAATTGTTTTTAAAAAAGTGCTTTTTTTTTGCTTTAGAAATAATGGTGTTTATTCTTGAAAACGCGTCGGAGAAGCGAAATTTTCAATTAAAACAAAAACAAAGTTTAAAAAATTGTTTTTGTTTACCATATATTTTTAAAATGTAATAAACGTGAGAACTTTAACACGTTTCTCTCTCTTTTAAAAACGGCAAATACCATTTTAGAAATGTACGGTAAACAAAAACAACTTTTTAAACTTTGTTTTTGTTTTAATGGAAATTTTCACTCCTTCAACGCGTTTTCAAAAATAGACACCAATTTTTTTTGAAATGCAAAATGTGTGGAACGTATTTAGCAAAGCGTGGAACATATTTAACAGTGGGTGGAACGTATTTAACAGAGGTGTGGGACGTATTTAACTTACGAATTTACCTTCACACACATTTATATTCCACCTCTCGTAGCATGTTCCTTGAGAAACAACTGGGTATACCCTATATAGTTCTGAGATCTAATCCCTTAGAGCTTTCATCCGATGTATCACTACCAAATTCAAGTCTGTCGTAAATGCCCCCCCCACCCACAACATGGAATATATGTGTCTGAAATATGAATAATTATATCCCACCCCTCGTAGCATATCTCCTGAGAAACAACTGGGTATACCCTATCTAGTTCTGAGATCTACTCCCTTAGAGCTCTCATCCGATGTATCACAACCAAATTCAAGTCTGTCGTAAATGCCGCCCCCCCCCAACATGGAATATATATGTTTGAAATATGAATAATTATATTCCACCCCTCGTAGCATATCTCCTGAGAAACAACTGGATATACCCTATATAGTTCTGACAACTACTCCCTTAGAGCATTCATCCGATGTATCACAACCCCATTCAGGTCTGTCGTAAATGCCGCCCCCCCCACAACATGGAATATAAATCATTGAAAAATATTGATATTATATTCCACCCCTCGTAGTATGTTCCCTGAGAAACAACTGGGTATACCCTATATAGTTCTGAGATCTACTCCCTTAGAGCTTTCATCCGATGTATCACAACCCCATTCAGGTCTGTCGTAAATGCCGCCCACCCCCAAAAACATGGAATATATGTGTCTGAAATATGAATAATTATATGTCGCCCCTCGTAGCCCTCCCACAACTTGAAATATAAATCATTGAAAAATATTGATATTATATTCCACCCCTCGTAGTATGTTCCCTGAGAAACAACTGGGTATACCCTATATAGCTCTGAGATCTAATCCCTTAGAGCTTTCGTCCGATGTATCACAACCCCATTCAGGTCTGTCCAAAAAGCCCACCATTCAGGTGTGAATTCATAAGAATTTGCGCAAAGTTCCGACCCTCGTAGTATCTTCCCTAGGAAATAAGTGAATACTGTCAGAACAGTTTTGGGTTCTACCCCACCAGACCTTTAATCTGAAGTACCATAACCCCATTAAGGTATGGCCAAAATCAAAATATGGCCCCCTGTTTCTTAGACTTATTGAATTTTGCCAAACTTCAGCACCTCGTAGCGTGTCTCCTGAGAAACAACTGGATATGCCCTGTGCAGTTTTGAGTTCTACTACTCTAGAGCTTTCGCGTGGTATATCACAGCCCCATTCAGGTCTGTCCGAACTGGCCCGCAATGTGACCTGAATATAGGTATTTTTGCTGCACCATATCCTAATGCTGTATATGTTTCTTTATTTTGTTTTTCTCCAAAAATGAATTATTGTGAGTTTTTTTTTTTAATAAAATAATAAAAATTGTTTTTAAAAAAGTGTTTTTTTTTTTGCTTTAGAAATAATGGTGTTTATTCTTGAAAACGCGTCGAAGAAGCGAAATTTTCAATTAAAACAAAAACAAAGTTTAAAAAATTGTTTTTGTTTACCATATATTTTTAAAATGTAATAAACGTGAGAACTTTAACACGTTTCTCTCTTTTTTAAAAACGGCAAATACCATTTTAGAAATGTACGGTAAACAAAAACAACTTTTTAAACTTTGTTTTTGTTTTAATGGAAATTTTCACTCCTTCAACGCGTTTTCAAAAATAGACACCAATTTTTTTGAAATGCAAAATGTGTGGAACGTATTTAGCAAAGCGTGGAACATATTTAACAGTGTGTGGAACGTATTTAACAGAGGTGTGGGACGTATTTAAATTACGAATTTACCTTCACACACATTTATATTCCACCTCTCGTAGCATGTTCCTTGAGAAACAACTGGGTATACCCTATATAGTTCTGAGATCTAATCCCTTAGAGCTTTCATCCGATGTATCACAACCAAATTCAAGTCTGTCGTAAATGCCCCCCCCCCCCCACCCACAACATGGAATATATGTGTCTGAAATATGAATAATTATATCCCACCCCTCGTAGCATATCTCCTAAGAAACAACTAGGTATACCCTATCTAGTTCTGAGATCTACTCCCTTAGAGCTCTCATCCGATGCATCACAACCCCATTCAGTGGTGCGATTCAGTAACTTTTTTTAACGATAATCGAATCGTTAAAATTAGTAAACAACAAAATTTGTCGATTTAGTTATTCTCTAACACTTTTAACGATATTTGTTTGCGTTAACTTAAAGACAAAAATTTTTGTGTTGTTAATATATTGACAAAAATTAGCCGAAAAGTCAACCCAATGATTCAGTGGTTGTTTTGTGGTTGTAGTCTGTGCTTCCATGTTATAGATGGTGCTTCTACGTTTCCGAATCTTCTTTTAGGAGTAGTGGTCATTTTGAAGAAAACCATTAACAGAAACACATCTTAATCAATATCAAATACATAATTTAATCAATTACGGTCTTAAAATTGTTAAACAAACTTCGATTTGTTTCAAATTTATTTGTTTTTCTTTTTTATTTGGTTTTGAACCTTACTATTATTTCGGCATTTCCTTGTGGAGAGCTGCCACACGAAATAATAGTTATATACAATCGTTTAAGAGTACTTAGTGAATCACATAATCGTTACTGCAAACAACAATTGCTATTGACAAGTTTTACGATTGTCGAATCGTTAAAAGTTACTGAATCGCACTACAGGTCTGTCGTAAATGCCGCCCCCCCAACATGGAATATATATGTTTGAAATATGAATAATTATATTCCACCGCTCGTAGCATATCTCCTGAGAAACAACTGGATATACCCTATATAGTTCTGACAACTACTCCCTTAGAGCATTCATCCGATGTATCACAACCCCATTCAGGTCTGTCGTAAATGCCGCCCCCCCCCCACAACATGGAATATAAATCATTGAAAAATATTGATATTATATTCCACCCCTCGTAGCATATCTCCTGAGAAATAACTGGGTATACCCTATATAGTTCTGAGATCTACTCCCCTAGAGCTTTCATCCGATGTATCACAATCCCATTCAGGTCTGTTCGAAATGGCCCTCCCACAACTTGAAATATAAATCATTGAAAAATATTGATATTATATTCCACCCCTCGTAGTATGTTTCCTGAGAAACAACTGCGTATACCCTATATAGTTCTGAGATCTACTCCTTTAGAGCTTTCATTCGATGTATCAGAACCCCATTCAGGTCTGTCGTAAATGCCGCCCCCCCCACAACATGGAATATATATGTTTGAAATATGAATAATTATATTCCACCCCCCGTCGCATATGTCCTGAGAAACAACTGGATATACCATATATAGTTCTGACATCTACTCCCTTGGAGCATTCATCCGATGTATTACAATCCCATTCAGGTCTCTTCGAAATGGCCCTCCCACAACTTAAAATATAACCATTGAAAAATATTGATATTATATTCCACCCCTCGTAGCATGGTCCCTGAGAAACAACTGCGTATACCCTATATAGTTCTGAGATCTACTCCTTTAGAGCTTTCATTCGATGTATCAGAACCCCATTCAGGTCTGTCGTAAATGCCGCCCCCCCACAACATGGAATATATATGTTTGAAATATGAATAATTATATTCCACCCCTCGTAGCATATCTCCTCAGAAACAACTGGATATACCATATATAGTTCTGACATCTACTCCCTTGGAGCATTCATCCGATGTATTACAATCCCATTCAGGTCTCTTCGAAATGGCCCTCCCACAACTTAAAATATAACCATTGAAAAATATTGATATTATATTCCACCCCTCGTAGCAAGGTCCCTGAGAAACAACTGCGTATACCCTATATAGTTCTGAGATCTACTCCTTTAGAGCTTTCATTCGATGTATCACAACCCCATTCAGGTCTGTCGTAAATGCCGCCCCCCACAACATGGAATATATATGTTTGAAATATGAATAATTATATTCCACCCCTCGTAGTATGTTTCCTGAGAAACAACTGGATATACCCTATATAGTTCTGAGATCTACTCCCTTAGAGCTTTCATCCGATGTATCACAACCCCATTCAGGTCTGTTCGAAATGGGCCTCCCACAACTTGAAATATAAATCATTGAAAAATATTGATATTATATTCTCTGAGAAACAACTGGGTATACCCTATATAGTTCTGAGATCTACTCCCTTAGAGCTTTCATCCGATGTATCACAACCCCATTCAGGTCTGTTCGAAATGGCCCTCCCACAACTTGAAATATAAATCATTGAAAAATATTGATATTATATTCTGAGATCTACTCCCTTAGAGCTTTCATCCGATGTATCACAACCCCATTCAGGTCTGTTCGATATTATATTCCACCCCTCGTAGTATGTTCCCTGAGAAACAACTAGGTATACCCTATATAGTTCTGAGATCTACTCCCTTAGAGCTCTCATCCGATGTATCACAACCCCATTCAGGTCTGTTCGAAATGGCCCTCCCACAACTTGAAATATAAATCATTGAAAAATATTGATATTATATTCCACCCCTCGTAGTATGTTCCCTGAGAAACAACTGGGTATACCCTATATAGTTCTGAGATCTACTCCCTTAGAGCTTTCATCCGGTTTATCACAACCCCATTCAGGTCTGTCGTAAATGCCGCCCCCCCACAACATGGAATATATGTGTCTGAAATATGAATAATTATATCCCACTCCTCATAGCGTATCTCCTGAGAAACAACTGGGTATACCCTATATAGCTCTGAGATCTACTCCCTTAGAGCTTTCATCCGATGTATCACAACCCCATTCAAGTCTGTCGTAAATGGCCCCCCCCCCACAACATGGAATATATGTGTCTGAAATATGAATAATTATATCCCACCCCTCGTAGCGTATCTCCTGAGAAATAACTGGGTATACCCTATATAGTTCTGAGATCTACTCCCTTAGAGCTTTCATCCGATGTATCACAACCCCATTCAGGTTTGTTCGAAATGGCCCTCCCACAGCTTGAAATATAAATCATTGAAAAATATTGATATTATATTCCACCCCTCGTAGTATGTTCCCTGAGAAACAACTTGGTATACCCTATATAGTTCTGAGATCTACTCCCTTAGAGCTTTCATCCGATGTATCACAACCCCATTCAGGTCTGTCGTAAATGCCGCCCCCCCACAACATGGAATATATGTGTCTGAAATATGAATAATTATATTCCACCCCTCGTAGAGACAACTGGGTATACCCTATATAGTTCTGAGATCTACTCCCTTAGAGCTTTCATCCGATGTATCACAACCCCATTCAGGTCTGTTCGAAATGGCCCTCCCACAACTTGAAATATAAATCATTGAAAAATATTGATATTATATTCTGAGATCTACTCCCTTAGAGCTTTCATCCGATGTATCACAACCCCATTCAGGTCTGTTCGATATTATATTCCACCCCTCGTAGTATGTTCCCTGAGAAACAACTAGGTATACCCTATATAGTTCTGAGATCTACTCCCTTAGAGCTCTCATCCGATGTATCACAACCCCATTCAGGTCTGTTCGAAATGGCCCTCCCACAACTTGAAATATAAATCATTGAAAAATATTGATATTATATTCCACCCCTCGTAGTATGTTCCCTGAGAAACAACTGGGTATACCCTATATAGTTCTGAGATCTACTCCCTTAGAGCTTTCATCCGGTTTATCACAACCCCATTCAGGTCTGTCGTAAATGCCGCCCCCCCACAACATGGAATATATGTGTCTGAAATATGAATAATTATATCCCACTCCTCATAGCGTATCTCCTGAGAAACAACTGGGTATACCCTATATAGCTCTGAGATCTACTCCCTTAGAGCTTTCATCCGATGTATCACAACCCCATTCAAGTCTGTCGTAAATGGCCCCCCCCCCACAACATGGAATATATGTGTCTGAAATATGAATAATTATATCCCACCCCTCGTAGCGTATCTCCTGAGAAATAACTGGGTATACCCTATATAGTTCTGAGATCTACTCCCTTAGAGCTTTCATCCGATGTATCACAACCCCATTCAGGTTTGTTCGAAATGGCCCTCCCACAGCTTGAAATATAAATCATTGAAAAATATTGATATTATATTCCACCCCTCGTAGTATGTTCCCTGAGAAACAACTTGGTATACCCTATATAGTTCTGAGATCTACTCCCTTAGAGCTTTCATCCGATGTATCACAACCCCATTCAGGTCTGTCGTAAATGCCGCCCCCCCACAACATGGAATATATGTGTCTGAAATATGAATAATTATATTCCACCCCTCGTAGAGACAACTGGGTATACCCTATATAGTTCTGAGATCTACTCCCTTAGAGCTTTCATCCGATGTATCACAACCCCATTCAGGTCTGTCCAAAAAGCCCCCCATTCAGGTGTGAATTTATAAGAATTTGCGCAAAGTTCCGACCCTCGTAGTATCTTCCCTAGGAAATAAGTGAATACTGCCAGAACAGTTTTGGGTTCTACCCCACCAGACCTTTAATCTGAAGTACCATAACCCCATTCAGGTATGGCCAAAATCAAAATATGGCCGCCTGTTTGTTAGACTTATTTAATTTTGCCAAACTTCAGCACCTCGTTGCGTGTCTCCTGAGAAACAACTGGATATGCCCTGTGCAGTTTTGAGTTCTACTACTCTAGAGCTTTCGCGTGGTATATCACAGCCCCATTCAGGTCTGTCCGAACTGGCCCGCAATGTGACCTGAATATAGGTATTTTTGCTGCACCATATCCTAATGCTGTATATGTTTCTTTATTTTGTTTTTCTCCAAAAATGAATTATTGTGAGTTTTTTTTTTAATAAAATAATAAAAATTGTTTTTAAAAAAGTGCTTTTTTTTGCTTTAGAAATAATGGTGTTTATTCTTGAAAACGCGTCGAAGAAGCGAAATTTTCAATTAAAACAAAAACAAAGTTTAAAAAATTGTTTTTGTTTACCATATATTTTTAAAATGTAATAAACGTGAGAACTTTAACACGTTTCTCTCTTTTAAAAACGGCAAATACCATTTTAGAAATGTACGGTAAACAAAAACAACTTTTTAAACTTTGTTTTTGTTTTAATGGAAATTTTCACTCCTTCAACGCGTTTTCAAAAATAGACACCAATTTTTTTTGAAATGCAAAATGTGTGGAACGTATTTAGCAAAGCGTGGAACATATTTAACAGTGGGTGGAACGTATTTAACAGAGGTGTGGGACGTATTTAACTTACGAATTTACCTTCACACACATTTATATTCCACCTCTCGTAGCATGTTCCTTGAGAAACAACTGGGTATACCCTATATAGTTCTGAGATCTAATCCCTTAGAGCTTTCATCCGATGTATCACAACCAAATTCAAGTCTGCCGTAAATGCCCCCCCCACCCACAACATGGAATATATGTGTCTGAAATATGAATAATTATATTCCACCGCTCGTAGCATATCTCCTGAGAAACAACTGGATATACCCTATATAGTTCTGACAACTACTCCCTTAGAGCATTCATCCGATGTATCACAACCCCATTCAGGTCTGTCGTAAATGCCGCCCCCCCCACAACATGGAATATAAATCATTGAAAAATATTGATATTATATTCCACCCCTCGTAGTATGTTCCCTGAGAAACAACTGGGTATACCCTATATAGTTCTGAGATCTACTCCCTTAGAGCTTTCATCCGATGTATCACAACCCCATTCAGGTCTGTCGTAAATGCCGCCCCCCCCCCACAACATGGAATATATGTGTCTGAAATATGAATAATTATATGTCGCCCCTCGTAGCCCTCCCACAACTTGAAATATAAATCATTGAAAAATATTGATATTATATTCCACCCCTCGTAGTATGTTCCCTGAGAAACAACTGGGTATACCCTATATAGCTCTGAGATCTAATCCCTTAGAGCTTTCGTCCGATGTATCACAACCCCATTCAGGTCTGTCCAAAAAGCCCACCATTCAGGTGTGAATTCATAAGAATTTGCGCAAAGTTCCGACCCTCGTAGTATCTTCCCTAGGAAATAAGTGAATACTGTCAGAACAGTTTTGGGTTCTACCCCACCAGACCTTTAATCTGAAGTACCATAACCCCATTAAGGTATGGCCAAAATCAAAATATGGCCCCCTGTTTCTTAGACTTATTGAATTTTGCCAAACTTCAGCACCTCGTAGCGTGTCTCCTGAGAAACAACTGGATATGCCCTGTGCAGTTTTGAGTTCTACTACTCTAGAGCTTTCGCGTGGTATATCACAGCCCCATTCAGGTCTGTCCGAACTGGCCCGCAATGTGACCTGAATATAGGTATTTTTGCTGCACCATATCCTAATGCTGTATATGTTTCTTTATTTTGTTTTTCTCCAAAAATGAATTATTGTGAGTTTTTTTTTTTAATAAAATAATAAAAATTGTTTTTAAAAAAGTGTTTTTTTTTGCTTTAGAAATAATGGTGTTTATTCTTGAAAACGCGTCGAAGAAGCGAAATTTTCAATTAAAACAAAAACAAAGTTTAAAAAATTGTTTTTGTTTACCATATATTTTTAAAATGTAATAAACGTGAGAACTTTAACACGTTTCTCTCTTTTAAAAACGGCAAATACCATTTTAGAAATGTACGGTAAACAAAAACAACTTTTTAAACTTTGTTTTTGTTTTAATGGAAATTTTCACTCCTTCAACGCGTTTTCAAAAATAGACACCAATTTTTTTGAAATGCAAAATGTGTGGAACGTATTTAGCAAAGCGTGGAACATATTTAACAGTGTGTGGAACGTATTTAACAGAGGTGTGGGACGTATTTAACTTACGAATTTACCTTCACACACATTTATATTCCACCTCTCGTAGCATGTTCCTTGAGAAACAACTGGGTATACCCTATATAGTTCTGAGATCTAATCCCTTAGAGCTTTCATCCGATGTATCACAACCCCATTCAGGTCTGTCGTAAATGCCGCCCCCCCCCCACAACATGGAATATAAATCATTGAAAAATATTGATATTATATTCCACCCCTCGTAGCATATCTCCTGAGAAATAACTGGGTATACCCTATATAGTTCTGAGATCTACTCCCTTAGAGCTTTCATCCGATGTATCACAACCCCATTCAGGTTTGTTCGAAATGGCCGTCCCACAGCTTGAAATATAAATCATTGAAAAATATTGATATTATATTCCACCCCTCGTAGTATGTTCCCTGAGAAACAACTTGGTATACCCTATATAGTTCTGAGATCTACTCCCTTAGAGCTTTCATCCGATGTATCACAAACCCATTCAGGTCTGTTCGAAATGGCCCTCCCACAACTTGAAATATAAACCATTGAAAAATATTGATATTATATTCCACCCCTCGTAGTATGTTCCCTGAGAAACAACTGGGTATACCCTATATAGTTCTGAGATCTACTCCCTTAGAGCTCTCATCCGATGTATCATAACCCCATTCAGGTCTGTCGTAAATGCCGCCCCCCCCCCCAACATGGAATATATATGTTTGAAATATGAATAATTATATTCCACCGCTCGTAGCATATCTCCTGAGAAACAACTGGATATACCCTATATAGTTCTTGCAACTACTCCCTTAGAGCATTCATCCGATGTATCACAAACCCATTCAGGTCTGTTCGAAATGGCCCTCCCACAACTTGAAATATAAATCATTGAAAAATATTGATATTATATTCCACCCCTCGTAGTATGTTCCCTGAGAAACAACTGGGTATACCCTATATAGTTCTGAGATCTACTCCCTTAGAGCTTTCACCCGATGTATCACAACCCCATTCAGGTCTGTCGTAAATGCCGCCCCCCCACAACATGGAATATATGTGTCTGAAATATGAATAATTATATCCCACTCCTCATAGCGTATCTCCTGAGAAACAACTGGGTATACCCTATATAGCTCTGAGATCTACTCCCTTAGAGCTTTCATCCGATGTATCACAACCCCATTCAAGTCTGTCGTAAATGGCCCCCCCCACAACATGGAATATATGTGTCTGAAATATGAATAATTATATCCCACCCCTCGTAGCGTATCTCCTGAGAAATAACTGGGTATACCCTATATAGTTCTGAGATCTACTCCCTTAGAGCTTTCATCCGATGTATCACAACCCCATTCAGGTTTGTTCGAAATGGCCCTCCCACAGCTTGAAATATAAATCATTGAAAAATATTGATATTATATTCCACCCCTCGTAGTATGTTCCCTGAGAAACAACTTGGTATACCCTATATAGTTCTGAGATCTACTCCCTTAGAGCTTTCATCCGATGTATCACAACCCCATTCAGGTCTGTCGTACATGCCGCCCCCCCCCAACATGGAATATATATGTTTGAAATATGAATAATTATATTCCACCGCTCGTAGCATATCTCCTGAGAAACAACTGGGTATACCCTATATAGTTCTGAGATCTACTCCCTTAGAGCTTTCATCCGATGTATCACAAACCCATTCAGGTCTGTTCGAAATGGCCCTCCCACAACTTGAAATATAAACCATTGAAAAATATTGATATTATATTCCACCTCTCGTAGTATGTTCCCTGAGAAACAACTGGGTATACCCTATATAGTTCTGAGATCTACTCCCTTAGAGCTCTCATCCGATGTATCATAACCCCATTCAGGTCTGTCGTAAATGCCGCCCCCCCCCCAACATGGAATATATATGTTTGAAATATGAATAATTATATTCCACCGCTCGTAGCATATCTCCTGAGAAACAACTGGATATACCCTATATAGTTCTTGCAACTACTCCCTTAGAGCTTTCATCCGATGTATCACAACCCCATTCAGGTCTGTTCGAAATGGCCCTCCCACAACTTGAAATATAAATCATTGAAAAATATTGATATTATATTCCACCCCTCGTAGTATGTTCCCTGAGAAACAACTGGGTATACCCTATATAGTTCTGAGATCTACTCCCTTAGAGCTTTCATCCGATGTATCACAACCCCATTCAGGTCTGTCGTAAATGCCGCCCCCCCACAACATGGAATATATGTGTCTGAAATATGAATAATTATATCCCACCCCTCATAGCGTATCTCCTGAGAAACAACTGGGTATACCCTATATAGCTCTGAGATCTACTCCCTTAGAGCTTTCATCCGATGTATCACAACCCCATTCAAGTTTGTCGTAAATGCCCCCCCCCACAACATGGAATATATGTGTCTGAAATATGAATAATTATATCCCACCCCTCGTAGCGTATCTCCTGAGAAATAACTGGGTATACCCTATATAGTTCTGAGATCTACTCCCTTAGAGCTTTCATCCGATGTATCACAAACCCATTCAGGTCTGTTCGAAATGGCCCTCCCACAACTTGAAATATAAACCATTGAAAAATATTGATATTATATTCCACCCCTCGTAGTATGTTCCCTGAGAAACAACTGGGTATACCCTATATAGTTCTGAGATCTACTCCCTTAGGGCTCTCATCCGATGTATCACAACCCCATTCAGGTCTGTCGTAAATGCCGCCCCCCCCCAACATGGAATATATATGTTTGAAATATGAATAATTATATTCCACCGCTCGTAGCATATCTCCTGAGAAACAACTGGATATACCCTATATAGTTCTGACAACTACTCCCTTAGAGCATTCATCCGATGTATCACTACCCCATTCAGGTCTGTTCGAAATGGCCCTCCCACAACTTGAAATATAAATCATTGAAAAATATTGATATTATATTCCACCCCTCGTAGTATGTTCCCTGAGAAACAACTGGGTATACCCTATATAGTTCTGAGATCTACTCCCTTAGAGCTTTCATCCGATGTATCACAACCCCATTCAGGTCTGTCGTAAATGCCGCCCCCCCACAACATGGAATATATGTGTCTGAAATATGAATAATTATATCCCACCCCTCATAGCGTATCTCCTGAGAAACAACTGGGTATACCCTATATAGCTCTGAGATCTACTCCCTTAGAGCTTTCATCCGATGTATCACAACCCCATTCAAGTCTGTCGTAAATGCCCCCCCCCCCCACAACATGGAATATATGTGTCTGAAATATGAATAATTATATCCCACCTCTCGTAGCGTATCTCCTGAGAAATAACTGGGTATACCCTATATAGTTCTGAGATCTACTCCCTTAGAGCTTTCATCCGATGTATCACAAACCCATTCAGGTCTGTTCGAAATGGCCCTCCCACAACTTGAAATATAAACCATTGAAAAATATTGATATTATATTCCACCCCTCGTAGTATGTTCCCTGAGAAACAACTGGGTATACCCTATATAGTTCTGAGATCTACTCCCTTAGAGCTCTCATCCGATGTATCACAACCCCATTCAGGTCTGTCGTAAATGCCGCCCCCCCCAACATGGAATATATATGTTTGAAATATGAATAATTATATTCCACCGCTCGTAGCATATCTCCTGAGAAACAACTGGATATACCCTATATAGTTCTGACAACTACTCCCTTAGAGCATTCATCCGATGTATCACAACCCCATTCAGGTCTGTTCGAAATGGCCCTCCCACAACTTGAAATATAAATCATTGAAAAATATTGATATTATATTCCACCCCTCGTAGTATGTTCCCTGAGAAACAACTGGGTATATCCTATATAGTTCTGAGATCTACTCCCTTAGAGCTTTCATCCGATGTATCACAACCCCATTCAGGTCTGTCGTAAATGCCGCCCCCCCACAACATGGAATATATGTGTCTGAAATATGAATAATTATATTCCACCCCTCGTAGAGACAACTGGGTATACCCTATATAGTTCTGAGATCTACTCCCTTAGAGCTTTCATCCGATGTATCACAACCCCATTCAGGTCTGTCCAAAAAGCCCCCCATTCAGGTGTGAATTTATAAGAATTTGCGCAAAGTTCCGACCCTCGTAGTATCTTCCCTAGGAAATAAGTGAATACTGCCAGAACAGTTTTGGGTTCTACCCCACCAGACCTTTAATCTGAAGTACCATAACCCCATTCAGGTATGGCCAAAATCAAAATATGGCCGCCTGTTTGTTAGACTTATTTAATTTTGCCAAACTTCAGCACCTTGTTGCGTGTCTCCTGAGAAACAACTGGATATGCCCTGTGCAGTTTTGAGTTCTACTACTCTAGAGCTTTCGCGTGGTATATCACAGCCCCATTCAGGTCTGTCCGAACTGGCCCGCAATGTGACCTGAATATAGGTATTTTTGCTGCACCATATCCTAATGCTGTATATGTTTCTTTATTTTGTTTTTCTCCAAAAATGAATTATTGTGAGTTTTTTTTTTTTAATAAAATAATAAAAATTGTTTTTAAAAAAGTGCTTTTTTTTTGCTTTAGAAATAATGGTGTTTATTCTTGAAAACGCGTCGGAGAAGCGAAATTTTCAATTAAAACAAAAACAAAGTTTAAAAAATTGTTTTTGTTTACCATATATTTTTAAAATGTAATAAACGTGAGAACTTTAACACGTTTCTCTCTCTTTTAAAAACGGCAAATACCATTTTAGAAATGTACGGTAAACAAAAACAACTTTTTAAACTTTGTTTTTGTTTTAATGGAAATTTTCACTCCTTCAACGCGTTTTCAAAAATAGACACCAATTGTTTTGAAATGCAAAATGTGTGGAACGTATTTAGCAAAGCGTGGAACATATTTAACCGTGTGTGGAACGTATTTAACAGAGGTGTGGGACGTATTTAAATTACGAATTTACCTTCACACACATTTATATTCCACCTCTCGTAGCATGTTCCTTGAGAAACAACTGGGTATACCCTATATAGTTCTGAGATCTAATCCCTTAGAGCTTTCATCCGATGTATCACAACCAAATTCAAGTCTGTCGTAAATGCCCCCCCCCCCCACCCACAACATGGAATATATGTGTCTGAAATATGAATAATTATATTCCACCCCTCGTAGCATATCTCCTGAGAAACAACTGGGTATACCCTATCTAGTTCTGAGATCTACTCCCTTAGAGCTCTCATCCGATGCATCACAACCCCATTCAGTGGTGCGATTCAGTAACTTTTTTTAACGATAATCGAATCGTTAAAATTAGTAAACAACAAAATTGTCGATTTAGTTATTCTCTAACACTTTTAACGATATTTGTTTGCGTTAACTTAAAGACAAAAATTTTTGTGTTGTTAATATATTGACAAAAATTAGCCGAAAAGTCAACCCAATGATTCAGTGGTTGTTTTGTGGTTGTAGTCTGTGCTTCCATGTTATAGATGGTGCTTCTACGTTTCCGAATCTTCTTTTAGGAGTAGTGGTCATTTTGAAGAAAACCATTAACAGAAACACATCTTAATCAATATCAAATACATAATTTAATCAATTACGGTCTTAAAATTGTTAAACAAACTTCGATTTGTTTCAAATTTATTTGTTTTTCTTTTTTATTTGGTTTTGAACCTTACTATTATTTCGGCATTTCCTTGTGGAGAGCTGCCACACGAAATAATAGTTATATACAATCGTTTAAGAGTACTTAGTGAATCACATAATCGTTACTGCAAACAACAATTGCTATTGACAAGTTTTACGATTGTCGAATCGTTAAAAGTTACTGAATCGCACTACAGGTCTGTCGTAAATGCCGCCCCCCCAACATGGAATATATATGTTTGAAATATGAATAATTATATTCCACCGCTCGTAGCATATCTCCTGAGAAACAACTGGATATACCCTATATAGTTCTGACAACTACTCCCTTAGAGCATTCATCCGATGTATCACAACCCCATTCAGGTCTGTTCGAAATGGCCCTCCCACAACTTGAAATATAAATCATTGAAAAATATTGATATTATATTCCACCCCTCGTAGTATGTTCCCTGAGAAACAACTGGGTATACCCTATATAGTTCTGAGATCTACTCCCTTAGAGCTTTCATCCGATGTATCACAACCCCATTCAGGTCTGTCGTAAATGCCGCCCCCCCACAACATGGAATATATGTGTCTGAAATATGAATAATTATATCCCACCCCTCATAGCGTATCTCCTGAGAAACAACTGGGTATACCCTATATAGCTCTGAGATCTACTCCCTTAGAGCTTTCATCCGATGTATCACAACCCCATTCAAGTTTGTCGTAAATGCCCCCCCCCACAACATGGAATATATGTGTCTGAAATATGAATAATTATATCCCACCCCTCGTAGCGTATCTCCTGAGAAATAACTGGGTATACCCTATATAGTTCTGAGATCTACTCCCTTAGAGCTTTCATCCGATGTATCACAAACCCATTCAGGTCTGTTCGAAATGGCCCTCCCACAACTTGAAATATAAACCATTGAAAAATATTGATATTATATTCCACCCCTCGTAGTATGTTCCCTGAGAAACAACCGGGTATACCCTATATAGTTCTGAGATCTACTCCCTTAGGGCTCTCATCCGATGTATCACAACCCCATTCAGGTCTGTCGTAAATGCCGCCCCCCCCCAACATGGAATATATATGTTTGAAATATGAATAATTATATTCCACCGCTCGTAGCATATCTCCTGAGAAACAACTGGATATACCCTATATAGTTCTGACAACTACTCCCTTAGAGCATTCATCCGATGTATCACAACCCCATTCAGGTCTGTTCGAAATGGCCCTCCCACAACTTGAAATATAAATCATTGAAAAATATTGATATTATATTCCACCCCTCGTAGTATGTTCCCTGAGAAACAACTGGGTATACCCTATATAGTTCTGAGATCTACTCCCTTAGAGCTTTCATCCGATGTATCACAACCCCATTCAGGTCTGTCGTAAATGCCGCCCCCCCACAACATGGAATATATGTGTCTGAAATATGAATAATTATATCCCACCCCTCATAGCGTATCTCCTGAGAAACAACTGGGTATACCCTATATAGCTCTGAGATCTACTCCCTTAGAGCTTTCATCCGATGTATCACAACCCCATTCAAGTCTGTCGTAAATGCCCCCCCCCCCCCACAACATGGAATATATGTGTCTGAAATATGAATAATTATATCCCACCTCTCGTAGCGTATCTCCTGAGAAATAACTGGGTATACCCTATATAGTTCTGAGATCTACTCCCTTAGAGCTTTCATCCGATGTATCACAAACCCATTCAGGTCTGTTCGAAATGGCCCTCCCACAACTTGAAATATAAACCATTGAAAAATATTGATATTATATTCCACCCCTCGTAGTATGTTCCCTGAGAAACAACTGGGTATACCCTATATAGTTCTGAGATCTACTCCCTTAGAGCTCTCATCCGATGTATCACAACCCCATTCAGGTCTGTCGTAAATGCCGCCCCCCCCAACATGGAATATATATGTTTGAAATATGAATAATTATATTCCACCGCTCGTAGCATATCTCCTGAGAAACAACTGGATATACCCTATATAGTTCTGACAACTACTCCCTTAGAGCATTCATCCGATGTATCACAACCCCATTCAGGTCTGTTCGACATGGCCCTCCCACAACTTGAAATATAAATCATTGAAAAATATTGATATTATATTCCACCCCTCGTAGTATGTTCCCTGAGAAACAACTGGGTATATCCTATATAGTTCTGAGATCTACTCCCTTAGAGCTTTCATCCGATGTATCACAACCCCATTCAGGTCTGTCGTAAATGCCGCCCCCCCACAACATGGAATATATGTGTCTGAAATATGAATAATTATATTCCACCCCTCGTAGAGACAACTGGGTATACCCTATATAGTTCTGAGATCTACTCCCTTAGAGCTTTCATCCGATGTATCACAACCCCATTCAGGTCTGTCCAAAAAGCCCCCCATTCAGGTGTGAATTTATAAGAATTTGCGCAAAGTTCCGACCCTCGTAGTATCTTCCCTAGGAAATAAGTGAATACTGCCAGAACAGTTTTGGGTTCTACCCCACCAGACCTTTAATCTGAAGTACCATAACCCCATTCAGGTATGGCCAAAATCAAAATATGGCCGCCTGTTTGTTAGACTTATTTAATTTTGCCAAACTTCAGCACCTTGTTGCGTGTCTCCTGAGAAACAACTGGATATGCCCTGTGCAGTTTTGAGTTCTACTACTCTAGAGCTTTCGCGTGGTATATCACAGCCCCATTCAGGTCTGTCCGAACTGGCCCGCAATGTGACCTGAATATAGGTATTTTTGCTGCACCATATCCTAATGCTGTATATGTTTCTTTATTTTGTTTTTCTCCAAAAATGAATTATTGTGAGTTTTTTTTTTTAATAAAATAATAAAAATTGTTTTTAAAAAAGTGCTTTTTTTTTGCTTTAGAAATAATGGTGTTTATTCTTGAAAACGCGTCGGAGAAGCGAAATTTTCAATTAAAACAAAAACAAAGTTTAAAAAATTGTTTTTGTTTACCATATATTTTTAAAATGTAATAAACGTGAGAACTTTAACACGTTTCTCTCTCTTTTAAAAACGGCAAATACCATTTTAGAAATGTACGGTAAACAAAAACAACTTTATAAACTTTGTTTTTGTTTTAATGGAAATTTTCACTCCTTCAACGCGTTTTCAAAAATAGACACCAATTTTTTTTGAAATGCAAAATGTGTGGAACGTATTTAGCAAAGCGTGGAACATATTTAACAGTGGGTGGAACGTATTTAACAGAGGTGTGGGACGTATTTAACTTACGAATTTACTTTCACACACATTTATATTCCACCTCTCGTAGCATGTTCCTTGAGAAACAACTGGGTATACCCTATATAGTTCTGAGATCTAATCCCTTAGAGCTTTCATCCGATGTATCACAACCAAATTCAAGTCTGTCGTAAATGCCCCCCCCCCCACCCACAACATGGAATATATGTGTCTGAAATATGAATAATTATATCCCACCCCTCGTAGCATATCTCTTGAGAAACAACTGGGTATACCCTATCTAGTTCTGAGATCTACTCCCTTAGAGCTCTCATCCGATGTATCACAACCCCATTCAGGTCTGTCGTAAATGCCGCCCCCCCCAACATGGAATATATATGTTTGAAATATGAATAATTATATTCCACCGCTCGTAGCATATCTCCTGAGAAACAACTGGATATACCCTATATAGTTCTGACAACTACTCCCTTAGAGCATTCATCCGATGTATCACAACCCCATTCAGGTCTGTCGTAAATGCCGCCCCCCCCCACAACATGGAATATAAATCATTGAAAAATATTGATATTATATTCCACCCCTCGTAGTATGTTCCCTGAGAAACAACTGGGTATACCCTATATAGTTCTGAGATCTACTCCCTTAGAGCTTTCATCCGATGTATCACAACCCCATTCAGGTCTGTCGTAAATGCCGCCCCCCCCCCCCCACAACATGGAATATATGTGTCTGAAATATGAATAATTATATGTCGCCCCTCGTAGCCCTCCCACAACTTGAAATATAAATCATTGAAAAATATTGATATTATATTCCACCCCTCGTAGTATGTTCTCTGAGAAACAACTGGGTATACCCTATATAGCTCTGAGATCTAATCCCTTAGAGCTTTCGTCCGATGTATCACAACCCCATTCAGGTCTGTCCAAAAAGCCCACCATTCAGGTGTGAATTCATAAGAATTTGCGCAAAGTTCCGACCCTCGTAGTATCTTCCCTAGGAAATAAGTGAATACTGTCAGAACAGTTTTGGGTTCTACCCCACCAGACCTTTAATCTGAAGTACCATAACCCCATTAAGGTATGGCCAAAATCAAAATATGGCCCCCTGTTTCTTAGACTTATTGAATTTTGCCAAACTTCAGCACCTCGTAGCGTGTCTCCTGAGAAACAACTGGATATGCCCTGTGCAGTTTTGAGTTCTACTACTCTAGAGCTTTCGCGTGGTATATCACAGCCCCATTCAGGTCTGTCCGAACTGGCCCGCAATGTGACCTGAATATAGGTATTTTTGCTGCACCATATCCTAATGCTATATATGTTTCTTTATTTTGTTTTTCTCCAAAAATGAATTATTGTGAGTTTTTTTTTTAATAAAATAATAAAAATTGTTTTTAAAAAAGTGTTTTTTTTTTTTGCTTTAGAAATAATGGTGTTTATTCTTGAAAACGCGTCGAAGAAGCGAAATTTTCAATTAAAACAAAAACAAAGTTTAAAAAATTGTTTTTGTTTACCATATATTTTTAAAATGTAATAAACGTGAGAACTTTAACACGTTTCTCTCTTTTTTAAAAACGGCAAATACCATTTTAGAAATGTACGGTAAACAAAAACAACTTTTTAAACTTTGTTTTTGTTTTAATGGAAATTTTCACTCCTTCAACGCGTTTTCAAAAATAGACACCAATTTTTTTGAAATGCAAAATGTGTGGAACGTATTTAGCAAAGCGTGGAACATATTTAACCGTGTGTGGAACGTATTTAACAGAGGTGTGGGACGTATTTAAATTACGAATTTACCTTCACACACATTTATATTCCACCTCTCGTAGCATGTTCCTTGAGAAACAACTGGGTATACCCTATATAGTTCTGAGATCTAATCCCTTAGAGCTTTCATCCGATGTATCACAACCAAATTCAAGTCTGTCGTAAATGCCCCCCCCCCACCCACAACATGGAATATATGTGTCTGAAATATGAATAATTATATTCCACCCCTCGTAGCATATCTCCTGAGAAACAACTGGGTATACCCTATCTAGTTCTGAGATCTACTCCTTTAGAGCTCTCATCCGATGCATCACAACCCCATTCAGTGGTGCGATTCAGTAACTTTTTTTAACGATAATCGAATCGTTAAAATTAGTAAACAACAAAATTGTCGATTTAGTTATTCTCTAACACTTTTAACGATATTTGTTTGCGTTAACTTAAAGACAAAAATTTTTGTGTTGTTAATATATTGACAAAAATTAGCCGAAAAGTCAACCCAATGATTCAGTGGTTGTTTTGTGGTTGTAGTCTGTGCTTCCATGTTATAGATGGTGCTTCTACGTTTCCGAATCTTCTTTTAGGAGTAGTGGTCATTTTGAAGAAAACCATTAACAGAAACACATCTTAATCAATATCAAATACATAATTTAATCAATTACGGTCTTAAAATTGTTAAACAAACTTCGATTTGTTTCAAATTTATTTGTTTTTCTTTTTTATTTGGTTTTGAACCTTACTATTATTTCGGCATTTCCTTGTGGAGAGCTGCCACACGAAATAATAGTTATATACAATCGTTTAAGAGTACTTAGTGAATCACATAATCGTTACTGCAAACAACAATTGCTATTGACAAGTTTTACGATTGTCGAATCGTTAAAAGTTACTGAATCGCACTACAGGTCTGTCGTAAATGCCGCCCCCCCAACATGGAATATATATGTTTGAAATATGAATAATTATATTCCACCGCTCGTAGCATATCTCCTGAGAAACAACTGGATATACCCTATATAGTTCTGACAACTACTCCCTTAGAGCATTCATCCGATGTATCACAACCCCATTCAGGTCTGTCGTAAATGCCGCCCCCCCCCACAACATGGAATATAAATCATTGAAAAATATTGATATTATATTCCACCCCTCGTAGCATATCTCCTGAGAAATAACTGGGTATACCCTATATAGTTCTGAGATCTACTCCCCTAGAGCTTTCATCCGATGTATCACAATCCCATTCAGGTCTGTTCGAAATGGCCCTCCCACAACTTGAAATATAAATCATTGAAAAATATTGATATTATATTCCACCCCTCGTAGTATGTTTCCTGAGAAACAACTGCGTATACCCTATATAGTTCTGAGATCTACTCCTTTAGAGCTTTCATTCGATGTATCAGAACCCCATTCAGGTCTGTCGTAAATGCCGCCCCCCCCCCCACAACATGGAATATATATGTTTGAAATATGAATAATTATATTCCACCCCCCGTCGCATATGTCCTGAGAAACAACTGGATATACCATATATAGTTCTGACATCTACTCCCTTGGAGCATTCATCCGATGTATTACAATCCCATTCAGGTCTCTTCGAAATGGCCCTCCCACAACTTAAAATATAACCATTGAAAAATATTGATATTATATTCCACCCCTCGTAGCATGGTCCCTGAGAAACAACTGCGTATACCCTATATAGTTCTGAGATCTACTCCTTTAGAGCTTTCATTCGATGTATCACAACCCCATTCAGGTCTGTCGTAAATGCCGCCCCCCACAACATGGAATATATATGTGTGAAATATGAATAATTATATTCCACCCCTCGTAGTATGTTTCCTGAGAAACAACTGGATATACCCTATATAGTTCTGAGATCTACTCCCTTAGAGCTTTCATCCGATGTATCACAACCCCATTCAGGTCTGTTCGAAATGGGCCTCCCACAACTTGAAATATAAATCATTGAAAAATATTGATATTATATTCTCTGAGAAACAACTGGGTATACCCTATATAGTTCTGAGATCTACTCCCTTAGAGCTTTCATCCGATGTATCACAACCCCATTCAGGTCTGTCGTAAATGCTGCCCGCCCCAACATGGAATATATATGTTTAAAATATGAATAATTATATTCCACCGCTCGTAGCATATCTCCTGAGAAAAAACTGGATATACCCTATATAGTTCTGAGATCTACTCCCTTAGAGCTTTCATCCGATGTATCACAACCCCATTCAGGTCTGTTCGAAATGGCCCTCCCACAACTTGAAATATAAATCATTGAAAAATATTGATATTATATTCTGAGATCTACTCCCTTAGAGCTTTCATCCGATGTATCACAACCCCATTCAGGTCTGTTCGATATTATATTCCACTCCTCGTAGTATGTTCCCTGAGAAACAACTAGGTATACCCTATATAGTTCTGAGATCTACTCCCTTAGAGCTCTCATCCGATGTATCACAACCCCATTCAGGTCTGTTCGAAATGGCCCTCCCACAACTTGAAATATAAATCATTGAAAAATATTGATATTATATTCCACCCCTCGTAGTATGTTCCCTGAGAAACAACTGGGTATACCCTATATAGTTCTGAGATCTACTCCCTTAGAGCTTTCATCCGATTTATCACAACCCCATTCAGGTCTGTCGTAAATGCCGCCCCCCCACAACATGGAATATATGTGTCTGAAATATGAATAATTATATCCCACTCCTCATAGCGTATCTCCTGAGAAACAACTGGGTATACCCTATATAGCTCTGAGATCTACTCCCTTAGAGCTTTCATCCGATGTATCACAACCCCATTCAAGTCTGTCGTAAATGGCCCCCCCCACAACATGGAATATATGTGTCTGAAATATGAATAATTATATCCCACCCCTCGTAGCGTATCTCCTGAGAAATAACTGGGTATACCCTATATAGTTCTGAGATCTACTCCCTTAGAGCTTTCATCCGATGTATCACAACCCCATTCAGGTTTGTTCGAAATGGCCCTCCCACAGCTTGAAATATAAATCATTGAAAAATATTGATATTATATTCCACCCCTCGTAGTATGTTCCCTGAGAAACAACTTGGTATACCCTATATAGTTCTGAGATCTACTCCCTTAGAGCTTTCATCCGATGTATCACAACCCCATTCAGGTCTGTCGTAAATGCCGCCCCCCCACAACATGGAATATATGTGTCTGAAATATGAATAATTATATTCCACCCCTCGTAGAGACAACTGGGTATACCCTATATAGTTCTGAGATCTACTCCCTTAGAGCTTTCATCCGATGTATCACAACCCCATTCAGGTCTGTCCAAAAAGCCCCCCATTCAGGTGTGAATTTATAAGAATTTGCGCAAAGTTCCGACCCTCGTAGTATCTTCCCTAGGAAATAAGTGAATACTGCCAGAACAGTTTTGGGTTCTACCCCACCAGACCTTTAATCTGAAGTACCATAACCCCATTCAGGTATGGCCAAAATCAAAATATGGCCGCCTGTTTGTTAGACTTATTTAATTTTGCCAAACTTCAGCACCTCGTTGCGTGTCTCCTGAGAAACAACTGGATATGCCCTGTGCAGTTTTGAGTTCTACTACTCTAGAGCTTTCTCGTGGTATATCACAGCCCCATTCAGGTCTGTCCGAACTGGCCCGCAATGTGACCTGAATATAGGTATTTTTGCTGCACCATATCCTAATGCTGTATATGTTTCTTTATTTTGTTTTTCTCCAAAAATGAATTATTGTGAGTTTTTTTTTTAATAAAATAATAAAAATTGTTTTTAAAAAAGTGCTTTTTTTTGCTTTAGAAATAATGGTGTTTATTCTTGAAAACGCGTCGAAGAAGCGAAATTTTCAATTAAAACAAAAACAAAGTTTAAAAAATTGTTTTTGTTTACCATATATTTTTAAAATGTAATAAACGTGAGAACTTTAACACGTTTCTCTCTTTTAAAAACGGCAAATACCATTTTAGAAATGTACGGTAAACAAAAACAACTTTTTAAACTTTGTTTTTGTTTTAATGGAAATTTTCACTCCTTCAACGCGTTTTCAAAAATAGACACCAATTTTTTTTGAAATGCAAAATGTGTGGAACGTATTTAGCAAAGCGTGGAACATATTTAACAGTGGGTGGAACGTATTTAACAGAGGTGTGGGACGTATTTAACTTACGAATTTACCTTCACACACATTTATATTCCACCTCTCGTAGCATGTTCCTTGAGAAACAACTGGGTATACCCTATATAGTTCTGAGATCTAATCCCTTAGAGCTTTCATCCGATGTATCACAACCAAATTCAAGTCTGCCGTAAATGCCCCCCCCACCCACAACATGGAATATATGTGTCTGAAATATGAATAATTATATTCCACCGCTCGTAGCATATCTCCTGAGAAACAACTGGATATACCCTATATAGTTCTGACAACTACTCCCTTAGAGCATTCATCCGATGTATCACAACCCCATTCAGGTCTGTCGTAAATGCCGCCCCCCCCACAACATGGAATATAAATCATTGAAAAATATTGATATTATATTCCACCCCTCGTAGTATGTTCCCTGAGAAACAACTGGGTATACCCTATATAGTTCTGACAACTACTCCCTTAGAGCTTTCATCCGATGTATCACAACCCCATTCAGGTCTGTCGTAAATGCCGCCCCCCCCCCACAACATGGAATATATGTGTCTGAAATATGAATAATTATATGTCGCCCCTCGTAGCCCTCCCACAACTTGAAATATAAATCATTGAAAAATATTGATATTATATTCCACCCCTCGTAGTATGTTCCCTGAGAAACAACTGGGTATACCCTATATAGCTCTGAGATCTAATCCCTTAGAGCTTTCGTCCGATGTATCACAACCCCATTCAGGTCTGTCCAAAAAGCCCACCATTCAGGTGTGAATTCATAAGAATTTGCGCAAAGTTCCGACCCTCGTAGTATCTTCCCTAGGAAATAAGTGAATACTGTCAGAACAGTTTTGGGTTCTACCCCACCAGACCTTTAATCTGAAGTACCATAACCCCATTAAGGTATGGCCAAAATCAAAATATGGCCCCCTGTTTCTTAGACTTATTGAATTTTGCCAAACTTCAGCACCTCGTAGCGTGTCTCCTGAGAAACAACTGGATATGCCCTGTGCAGTTTTGAGTTCTACTACTCTAGAGCTTTCGCGTGGTATATCACAGCCCCATTCAGGTCTGTCCGAACTGGCCCGCAATGTGACCTGAATATAGGTATTTTTGCTGCACCATATCCTAATGCTGTATATGTTTCTTTATTTTGTTTTTCTCCAAAAATGAATTATTGTGAGTTTTTTTTTTTTAATAAAATAATAAAAATTGTTTTTAAAAAAGTGTTTTTTTTTTGCTTTAGAAATAATGGTGTTTATTCTTGAAAACGCGTCGAAGAAGCGAAATTTTCAATTAAAACAAAAACAAAGTTTAAAAAATTGTTTTTGTTTACCATATATTTTTAAAATGTAATAAACGTGAGAACTTTAACACGTTTCTCTCTTTTAAAAACGGCAAATACCATTTTAGAAATGTACGGTAAACAAAAACAACTTTTTAAACTTTGTTTTTGTTTTAATGGAAATTTTCACTCCTTCAACGCGTTTTCAAAAATAGACACCAATTTTTTTGAAATGCAAAATGTGTGGAACGTATTTAGCAAAGCGTGGAACATATTTAACAGTGTGTGGAACGTATTTAACAGAGGTGTGGGACGTATTTAACTTACGAATTTACCTTCACACACATTTATATTCCACCTCTCGTAGCATGTTCCTTGAGAAACAACTGGGTATACCCTATATAGTTCTGAGATCTAATCCCTTAGAGCTTTCATCCGATGTATCACAACCAAATTCAAGTCTGTCGTAAATGCCCCCCCCCCACCCACAACATGGAATATATGTGTCTGAAATATGAATAATTATATTCCACCGCTCGTAGCATATCTCCTGAGAAACAACTGGATATACCCTATATAGTTCTGACAACTACTCCCTTAGAGCATTCATCCGATGTATCACAACCCCATTCAGGTCTGTTCGAAATGGCCCTCCCACAACTTGAAATATAAATCATTGAAAAATATTGATATTATATTCTGAGATCTACTCCCTTAGAGCTTTCATCCGACGTATCACAACCCCATTCAGGTCTGTTCGATATTATATTCCACTCCTCGTAGTATGTTCCCTGAGAAACAACTAGGTATACCCTATATAGTTCTGAGATCTACTCCCTTAGAGCTCTCATCCGATGTATCACAACCCCATTCAGGTCTGTTCGAAATGGCCCTCCCACAACTTGAAATATAAATCATTGAAAAATATTGATATTATATTCCACCCCTCGTAGTATGTTCCCTGAGAAACAACTGGGTATACCCTATATAGTTCTGAGATCTACTCCCTTAGAGCTTTCATCCGATTTATCACAACCCCATTCAGGTCTGTCGTAAATGCCGCCCCCCCACAACATGGAATATATGTGTCTGAAATATGAATAATTATATCCCACTCCTCATAGCGTATCTCCTGAGAAACAACTGGGTATACCCTATATAGCTCTGAGATCTACTCCCTTAGAGCTTTCATCCGATGTATCACAACCCCATTCAAGTCTGTCGTAAATGGCCCCCCCCCCACAACATGGAATATATGTGTCTGAAATATGAATAATTATATCCCACCCCTCGTAGCGTATCTCCTGAGAAATAACTGGGTATACCCTATATAGTTCTGAGATCTACTCCCTTAGAGCTTTCATCCGATGTATCACAACCCCATTCAGGTTTGTTCGAAATGGCCCTCCCACAGCTTGAAATATAAATCATTGAAAAATATTGATATTATATTCCACCCCTCGTAGTATGTTCCCTGAGAAACAACTTGGTATACCCTATATAGTTCTGAGATCTACTCCCTTAGAGCTTTCATCCGATGTATCACAACCCCATTCAGGTCTGTCGTAAATGCCGCCCCCCCACAACATGGAATATATGTGTCTGAAATATGAATAATTATATTCCACCCCTCGTAGAGACAACTGGGTATACCCTATATAGTTCTGAGATCTACTCCCTTAGAGCTTTCATCCGATGTATCACAACCCCATTCAGGTCTGTCCAAAAAGCCCCCCATTCAGGTGTGAATTTATAAGAATTTGCGCAAAGTTCCGACCCTCGTAGTATCTTCCCTAGGAAATAAGTGAATACTGCCAGAACAGTTTTGGGTTCTACCCCACCAGACCTTTAATCTGAAGTACCATAACCCCATTCAGGTATGGCCAAAATCAAAATATGGCCGCCTGTTTGTTAGACTTATTTAATTTTGCCAAACTTCAGCACCTCGTTGCGTGTCTCCTGAGAAACAACTGGATATGCCCTGTGCAGTTTTGAGTTCTACTACTCTAGAGCTTTCGCGTGGTATATCACAGCCCCATTCAGGTCTGTCCGAACTGGCCCGCAATGTGACCTGAATATAGGTATTTTTGCTGCACCATATCCTAATGCTGTATATGTTTCTTTATTTTGTTTTTCTCCAAAAATGAATTATTGTGAGTTTTTTTTTTAATAAAATAATAAAAATTGTTTTTAAAAAAGTGCTTTTTTTTGCTTTAGAAATAATGGTGTTTATTCTTGAAAACGCGTCGAAGAAGCGAAATTTTCAATTAAAACAAAAACAAAGTTTAAAAAATTGTTTTTGTTTACCATATATTTTTAAAATGTAATAAACGTGAGAACTTTAACACGTTTCTCTCTTTTAAAAACGGCAAATACCATTTTAGAAATGTACGGTAAACAAAAACAACTTTTTAAACTTTGTTTTTGTTTTAATGGAAATTTTCACTCCTTCAACGCGTTTTCAAAAATAGACACCAATTTTTTTTGAAATGCAAAATGTGTGGAACGTATTTAGCAAAGCGTGGAACATATTTAACAGTGGGTGGAACGTATTTAACAGAGGTGTGGGACGTATTTAACTTACGAATTTACCTTCACACACATTTATATTCCACCTCTCGTAGCATGTTCCTTGAGAAACAACTGGGTATACCCTATATAGTTCTGAGATCTAATCCCTTAGAGCTTTCATCCGATGTATCACAACCAAATTCAAGTCTGCCGTAAATGCCCCCCCCACCCACAACATGGAATATATGTGTCTGAAATATGAATAATTATATTCCACCGCTCGTAGCATATCTCCTGAGAAACAACTGGATATACCCTATATAGTTCTGACAACTACTCCCTTAGAGCATTCATCCGATGTATCACAACCCCATTCAGGTCTGTCGTAAATGCCGCCCCCCCCCCACAACATGGAATATAAATCATTGAAAAATATTGATATTATATTCCACCCCTCGTAGTATGTTCCCTGAGAAACAACTGGGTATACCCTATATAGTTCTGAGATCTACTCCCTTAGAGCTTTCATCCGATGTATCACAACCCCATTCAGGTCTGTCGTAAATGCCGCCCCCCCCCCACAACATGGAATATATGTGTCTGAAATATGAATAATTATATGTCGCCCCTCGTAGCCCTCCCACAACTTGAAATATAAATCATTGAAAAATATTGATATTATATTCCACCCCTCGTAGTATGTTCCCTGAGAAACAACTGGGTATACCCTATATAGCTCTGAGATCTAATCCCTTAGAGCTTTCGTCCGATGTATCACAACCCCATTCAGGTCTGTCCAAAAAGCCCACCATTCAGGTGTGAATTCATAAGAATTTGCGCAAAGTTCCGACCCTCGTAGTATCTTCCCTAGGAAATAAGTGAATACTGTCAGAACAGTTTTGGGTTCTACCCCACCAGACCTTTAATCTGAAGTACCATAACCCCATTAAGGTATGGCCAAAATCAAAATATGGCCCCCTGTTTCTTAGACTTATTGAATTTTGCCAAACTTCAGCACCTCGTAGCGTGTCTCCTGAGAAACAACTGGATATGCCCTGTGCAGTTTTGAGTTCTACTACTCTAGAGCTTTCGCGTGGTATATCACAGCCCCATTCAGGTCTGTCCGAACTGGCCCGCAATGTGACCTGAATATAGGTATTTTTGCTGCACCATATCCTAATGCTGTATATGTTTCTTTATTTTGTTTTTCTCCAAAAATGAATTATTGTGAGTTTTTTTTTTAATAAAATAATAAAAATTGTTTTTAAAAAAGTGTTTTTTTTTGCTTTAGAAATAATGGTGTTTATTCTTGAAAACGCGTCGAAGAAGCGAAATTTTCAATTAAAACAAAAACAAAGTTTAAAAAATTGTTTTTGTTTACCATATATTTTTAAAATGTAATAAACGTGAGAACTTTAACACGTTTCTCTCTTTTAAAAACGGCAAATACCATTTTAGAAATGTACGGTAAACAAAAACAACTTTTTAAACTTTGTTTTTGTTTTAATGGAAATTTTCACTCCTTCAACGCGTTTTCAAAAATAGACACCAATTTTTTTGAAATGCAAAATGTGTGGAACGTATTTAGCAAAGCGTGGAACATATTTAACAGTGTGTGGAACGTATTTAACAGAGGTGTGGGACGTATTTAACTTACGAATTTACCTTCACACACATTTATATTCCACCTCTCGTAGCATGTTCCTTGAGAAACAACTGGGTATACCCTATATAGTTCTGAGATCTAATCCCTTAGAGCTTTCATCCGATGTATCACAACCAAATTCAAGTCTGTCGTAAATGCCCCCCCCCCACCCACAACATGGAATATATGTGTCTGAAATATGAATAATTATATTCCACCGCTCGTAGCATATCTCCTGAGAAACAACTGGATATACCCTATATAGTTCTGACAACTACTCCCTTAGAGCATTCATCCGATGTATCACAACCCCATTCAGGTCTGTCGTAAATGCCGCCCCCCCCCCCCACAACATGGAATATAAATCATTGAAAAATATTGATATTATATTCCACCCCTCGTAGCATATCTCCTGAGAAATAACTGGGTATACCCTATATAGTTCTGAGATCTACTCCCTTAGAGCTTTCATCCGATGTATCACAACCAAATTCAAGTCTGTCGTAAATGCCCCCCCCCCCCACCCACAACATGGAATATATGTGTCTGAAATATGAATAATTATATTCCACCGCTCGTAGCATATCTCCTGAGAAACAACTGGATATACCCTATATAGTTCTGACAACTACTCCCTTAGAGCATTCATCCGATGTATCACAACCCCATTCAGGTCTGTTCGAAATGGCCCTCCCACAACTTGAAATATAAATCATTGAAAAATATTGATATTATATTCTGAGATCTACTCCCTTAGAGCTTTCATCCGATGTATCACAACCCCATTCAGGTCTGTTCGATATTATATTCCACTCCTCGTAGTATGTTCCCTGAGAAACAACTAGGTATACCCAATATATAGTTCTGAGATCTACTCCCTTAGAGCTCTCATCCGATGTATCACAACCCCATTCAGGTCTGTTCGAAATGGCCCTCCCACAACTTGAAATATAAATCATTGAAAAATATTGATATTATATTCCACCCCTCGTAGTATGTTCCCTGAGAAACAACTGGGTATACCCTATATAGTTCTGAGATCTACTCCCTTAGAGCTTTCATCCGATTTATCACAACCCCATTCAGGTCTGTCGTAAATGCCGCCCCCCCACAACATGGAATATATGTGTCTGAAATATGAATAATTATATCCCACTCCTCATAGCGTATCTCCTGAGAAACAACTGGGTATACCCTATATAGCTCTGAGATCTACTCCCTTAGAGCTTTCATCCGATGTATCACAACCCCATTCAAGTCTGTCGTAAATGGCCCCCCCCCCACAACATGGAATATATGTGTCTGAAATATGAATAATTATATCCCACCCCTCGTAGCGTATCTCCTGAGAAATAACTGGGTATACCCTATATAGTTCTGAGATCTACTCCCTTAGAGCTTTCATCCGATGTATCACAACCCCATTCAGGTTTGTTCGAAATGGCCCTCCCACAGCTTGAAATATAAATCATTGAAAAATATTGATATTATATTCCACCCCTCGTAGTATGTTCCCTGAGAAACAACTTGGTATACCCTATATAGTTCTGAGATCTACTCCCTTAGAGCTTTCATCCGATGTATCAGAACCCCATTCAGGTCTGTCGTAAATGCCGCCCCCCCACAACATGGAATATATGTGTCTGAAATATGAATAATTATATTCCACCCCTCGTAGAGACAACTGGGTATACCCTATATAGTTCTGAGATCTACTCCCTTAGAGCTTTCATCCGATGTATCACAACCCCATTCAGGTCTGTCCAAAAAGCCCCCCATTCAGGTGTGAATTTATAAGAATTTGCGCAAAGTTCCGACCCTCGTAGTATCTTCCCTAGGAAATAAGTGAATACTGCCAGAACAGTTTTGGGTTCTACCCCACCAGACCTTTAATCTGAAGTACCATAACCCCATTCAGGTATGGCCAAAATCAAAATATGGCCGCCTGTTTGTTAGACTTATTTAATTTTGCCAAACTTCAGCACCTCGTTGCGTGTCTCCTGAGAAACAACTGGATATGCCCTGTGCAGTTTTGAGTTCTACTACTCTAGAGCTTTCGCGTGGTATATCACAGCCCCATTCAGGTCTGTCCGAACTGGCCCGCAATGTGACCTGAATATAGGTATTTTTGCTGCACCATATCCTAATGCTGTATATGTTTCTTTATTTTGTTTTTCTCCAAAAATGAATTATTGCGAGTTTTTTTTTTAATAAAATAATAAAAATTGTTTTTAAAAAAGTGCTTTTTTTTGCTTTAGAAATAATGTTGTTTATTCTTGAAAACGCGTCGAAGAAGCGAAATTTTCAATTAAAACAAAAACAAAGTTTAAAAAATTGTTTTTGTTTACCATATATTTTTAAAATGTAATAAACGTGAGAACTTTAACACGTTTCTCTCTTTTAAAAACGGCAAATACCATTTTAGAAATGTACGGTAAACAAAAACAACTTTTTAAACTTTGTTTTTGTTTTAATGGAAATTTTCACTCCTTCAACGCGTTTTCAAAAATAGACACCAATTTTTTTTGAAATGCAAAATGTGTGGAACGTATTTAGCAAAGCGTGGAACATATTTAACAGTGGGTGGAACGTATTTAACAGAGGTGTGGGACGTATTTAACTTACGAATTTACCTTCACACACATTTATATTCCACCTCTCGTAGCATGTTCCTTGAGAAACAACTGGGTATACCCTATATAGTTCTGAGATCTAATCCCTTAGAGCTTTCATCCGATGTATCACAACCAAATTCAAGTCTGCCGTAAATGCCCCCCCCACCCACAACATGGAATATATGTGTCTGAAATATGAATAATTATATTCCACCGCTCGTAGCATATCTCCTGAGAAACAACTGGATATACCCTATATAGTTCTGACAACTACTCCCTTAGAGCATTCATCCGATGTATCACAACCCCATTCAGGTCTGTCGTAAATGCCGCCCCCCCCACAACATGGAATATAAATCATTGAAAAATATTGATATTATATTCCACCCCTCGTAGTATGTTCCCTGAGAAACAACTGGGTATACCCTATATAGTTCTGAGATCTACTCCCTTAGAGCTTTCATCCGATGTATCACAACCCCATTCAGGTCTGTCGTAAATGCCGCCCCCCCCCCACAACATGGAATATATGTGTCTGAAATATGAATAATTATATGTCGCCCCTCGTAGCCCTCCCACAACTTGAAATATAAATCATTGAAAAATATTGATATTATATTCCACCCCTCGTAGTATGTTCCCTGAGAAACAACTGGGTATACCCTATATAGCTCTGAGATCTAATCCCTTAGAGCTTTCGTCCGATGTATCACAACCCCATTCAGGTCTGTCCAAAAAGCCCACCATTCAGGTGTGAATTCATAAGAATTTGCGCAAAGTTCCGACCCTCGTAGTATCTTCCCTAGGAAATAAGTGAATACTGTCAGAACAGTTTTGGGTTCTACCCCACCAGACCTTTAATCTGAAGTACCATAACCCCATTAAGGTATGGCCAAAATCAAAATATGGCCCCCTGTTTCTTAGACTTATTGAATTTTGCCAAACTTTAGCACCTCGTAGCGTATCTCCTGAGAAACAACTGGATATGCCCTGTGCAGTTTTGAGTTCTACTACTCTAGAGCTTTCGCGTGGTATATCACAGCCCCATTCAGGTCTGTCCGAACTGGCCCGCAATGTGACCTGAATATAGGTATTTTTGCTGCACCATATCCTAATGCTGTATATGTTTCTTTATTTTGTTTTTCTCCAAAAATGAATTATTGTGAGTTTTTTTTTTTAATAAAATAATAAAAATTGTTTTTAAAAAAGTGTTTTTTTTTTGCTTTAGAAATAATGGTGTTTATTCTTGAAAACGCGTCGAAGAAGCGAAATTTTCAATTAAAACAAAAACAAAGTTTAAAAAATTGTTTTTGTTTACCATATATTTTTAAAATGTAATAAACGTGAGAACTTTAACACGTTTCTCTCTTTTAAAAACGGCAAATACCATTTTAGAAATGTACGGTAAACAAAAACAACTTTTTAAACTTTGTTTTTGTTTTAATGGAAATTTTCACTCCTTCAACGCGTTTTCAAAAATAGACACCAATTTTTTTGAAATGCAAAATGTGTGGAACGTATTTAGCAAAGCGTGGAACATATTTAACAGTGTGTGGAACGTATTTAACAGAGGTGTGGGACGTATTTAACTTACGAATTTACCTTCACACACATTTATATTCCACCTCTCGTAGCATGTTCCTTGAGAAACAACTGGGTATACCCTATATAGTTCTGAGATCTAATCCCTTAGAGCTTTCATCCGATGTATCACAACCAAATTCAAGTCTGTCGTAAATGCCCCCCCCCCACCCACAACATGGAATATATGTGTCTGAAATATGAATAATTATATTCCACCGCTCGTAGCATATCTCCTGAGAAACAACTGGATATACCCTATATAGTTCTGACAACTACTCCCTTAGAGCATTCATCCGATGTATCACAACCCCATTCAGGTCTGTCGTAAATGCCGCCCCCCCCCACAACATGGAATATAAATCATTGAAAAATATTGATATTATATTCCACCCCTCGTAGCATATCTCCTGAGAAATAACTGGGTATACCCTATATAGTTCTGAGATCTACTCCCTTAGAGCTTTCATCCGATGTATCACAACCCCATTCAGGTTTGTTCGAAATGGCCGTCCCACAGCTTGAAATATAAATCATTGAAAAATATTGATATTATATTCCACCCCTCGTAGTATGTTCCCTGAGAAACAACTTGGTATACCCTATATAGTTCTGAGATCTACTCCCTTAGAGCTTTCATCCGATGTATCACAAACCCATTCAGGTCTGTTCGAAATGGCCCTCCCACAACTTGAAATATAAACCATTGAAAAATATTGATATTATATTCCACCCCTCGTAGTATGTTCCCTGAGAAACAACTGGGTATACCCTATATAGCTCTGAGATCTAATCCCTTAGAGCTTTCGTCCGATGTATCACAACCCCATTCAGGTCTGTCCAAAAAGCCCACCATTCAGGTGTGAATTCATAAGAATTTGCGCAAAGTTCCGACCCTCGTAGTATCTTCCCTAGGAAATAAGTGAATACTGTCAGAACAGTTTTGGGTTCTACCCCACCAGACCTTTAATCTGAAGTACCATAACCCCATTAAGGTATGGCCAAAATCAAAATATGGCCCCCTGTTTCTTAGACTTATTGAATTTTGCCAAACTTCAGCACCTCGTAGCGTGTCTCCTGAGAAACAACTGGATATGCCCTGTGCAGTTTTGAGTTCTACTACTCTAGAGCTTTCGCGTGGTATATCACAGCCCCATTCAGGTCTGTCCGAACTGGCCCGCAATGTGACCTGAATATAGGTATTTTTGCTGCACCATATCCTAATGCTGTATATGTTTCTTTATTTTGTTTTTCTCCAAAAATGAATTATTGTGAGTTTTTTTTTTAATAAAATAATAAAAATTGTTTTTAAAAAAGTGCTTTTTTTTGCTTTAGAAATAATGGTGTTTATTCTTGAAAACGCGTCGAAGAAGCGAAATTTTCAATTAAAACAAAAACAAAGTTTAAAAAATTGTTTTTGTTTACCATATATTTTTAAAATGTAATAAACGTGAGAACTTTAACACGTTTCTCTCTTTTTTAAAAACGGCAAATACGATTTTAGAAATGTACGGTAAACAAAAACAACTTTTTAAACTTTGTTTTTGTTTTAATGGAAATTTTCACTCCTTCAACGCGTTATCAAAAATAGACACCAATTTTTTTGAAATGCAAAATGTGTGGAACGTATTTAGCAAAGCGTGGAACATATTTAACAGTGTGTGGAACGTATTTAACAGAGGTGTGGGACGTATTTAACTTACGAATTTACCTTCACACACATTTATATTCCACCTCTCGTAGCATGTTCCTTGAGAAACAACTGGTTATACCCTATATAGCTCTGAGATCTAATCCCTTAGAGCTTTCGTCCGATGTATCACAACCCCATTCAGGTCTGTCGTAAATGCCGCCCCCCCACAACATGGAATATATGTGTCTGAAATATGAATAATTATATTCCACCCCTCGTAGAGACAACTGGGTATACCCTATATAGTTCTGAGATCTACTCCCTTAGAGCTTTCATCCGATGTATCACAACCCCATTCAGGTCTGTCCAAAAAGCCCCCCATTCAGGTGTGAATTTATAAGAATTTGCGCAAAGTTCCGACCCTCGTAGTATCTTCCCTAGGAAATAAGTGAATACTGCCAGAACAGTTTTGGGTTCTACCCCACCAGACCTTTAATCTGAAGTACCATAACCCCATTCAGGTATGGCCAAAATCAAAATATGGCCGCCTGTTTGTTAGACTTATTTAATTTTGCCAAACTTCAGCACCTCGTTGCGTGTCTCCTGAGAAACAACTGGATATGCCCTGTGCAGTTTTGAGTTCTACTACTCTAGAGCTTTCGCGTGGTATATCACAGCCCCATTCAGGTCTGTCCGAACTGGCCCGCAATGTGACCTGAATATAGGTATTTTTGCTGCACCATATCCTAATGCTGTATATGTTTCTTTATTTTGTTTTTCTCCAAAAATGAATTATTGTGAGTTTTTTTTTTAATAAAATAATAAAAATTGTTTTTAAAAAAGTGCTTTTTTTTGCTTTAGAAATAATGGTGTTTATTCTTGAAAACGCGTCGAAGAAGCGAAATTTTCAATTAAAACAAAAACAAAGTTTAAAAAATTGTTTTTGTTTACCATATATTTTTAAAATGTAATAAACGTGAGAACTTTAACACGTTTCTCTCTTTTAAAAACGGCAAATACCATTTTAGAAATGTACGGTAAACAAAAACAACTTTTTAAACTTTGTTTTTGTTTTAATGGAAATTTTCACTCCTTCAACGCGTTTTCAAAAATAGACACCAATTTTTTTTGAAATGCAAAATGTGTGGAACGTATTTAGCAAAGCGTGGAACATATTTAACAGTGGGTGGAACGTATTTAACAGAGGTGTGGGACGTATTTAACTTACGAATTTACCTTCACACACATTTATATTCCACCTCTCGTAGCATGTTCCTTGAGAAACAACTGGGTATACCCTATATAGTTCTGAGATCTAATCCCTTAGAGCTTTCATCCGATGTATCACAACCAAATTCAAGTCTGCCGTAAATGCCCCCCCCCACCCACAACATGGAATATATGTGTCTGAAATATGAATAATTATATTCCACCGCTCGTAGCATATCTCCTGAGAAACAACTGGATATACCCTATATAGTTCTGACAACTACTCCCTTAGAGCATTCATCCGATGTATCACAACCCCATTCAGGTCTGTCGTAAATGCCGCCCCCCCCACAACATGGAATATAAACCATTGAAAAATATTGATATTATATTCCACCCCTCGTAGTATGTTCCCTGAGAAACAACTGGGTATACCCTATATAGTTCTGAGATCTACTCCCTTAGAGCTCTCATCCGATGTATCACAACCCCATTCAGGTCTGTCGTAAATGCCGCCCCCCCCCAACATGGAATATATATGTTTGAAATATGAATAATTATATTCCACCGCTCGTAGCATATCTCCTGAGAAACAACTGGATATACCCTATATAGTTCTGACAACTACTCCCTTAGAGCATTCATCCGATGTATCACAACCCCATTCAGGTCTGTCGTAAATGCCGCCCCCCCCACAACATGGAATATAAATCATTGAAAAATATTGATATTATATTCCACCCCTCGTAGTATGTTCCCTGAGAAACAACTGGGTATACCCTATATAGTTCTGAGATCTACTCCCTTAGAGCTTTCATCCGATGTATCACAACCCCATTCAGGTCTGTCGTAAATGCCGCCCCCCCCCCCACAACATGGAATATATGTGTCTGAAATATGAATAATTATATGTCGCCCCTCGTAGCCCTCCCACAACTTGAAATATAAATCATTGAAAAATATTGATATTATATTCCACCCCTCGTAGTATGTTCCCTGAGAAACAACTGGGTATACCCTATATAGCTCTGAGATCTAATCCCTTAGAGCTTTCGTCCGATGTATCACAACCCCATTCAGGTCTGTCCAAAAAGCCCACCATTCAGGTGTGAATTCATAAGAATTTGCGCAAAGTTCCGACCCTCGTAGTATCTTCCCTAGGAAATAAGTGAATACTGTCAGAACAGTTTTGGGTTCTACCCCACCAGACCTTTAATCTGAAGTACCATAACCCCATTAAGGTATGGCCAAAATCAAAATATGGCCCCCTGTTTCTTAGACTTATTGAATTTTGCCAAACTTCAGCACCTCGTAGCGTGTCTCCTGAGAAACAACTGGATATGCCCTGTGCAGTTTTGAGTTCTACTACTCTAGAGCTTTCGCGTGGTATATCACAGCCCCATTCAGGTCTGTCCGAACTGGCCCGCAATGTGACCTGAATATAGGTATTTTTGCTGCACCATATCCTAATGCTGTATATGTTTCTTTATTTTGTTTTTCTCCAAAAATGAATTATTGTGAGTTTTTTTTTTTAATAAAATAATAAAAATTGTTTTTAAAAAAGTGTTTTTTTTTTGCTTTAGAAATAATGGTGTTTATTCTTGAAAACGCGTCGAAGAAGCGAAATTTTCAATTAAAACAAAAACAAAGTTTAAAAAATTGTTTTTGTTTACCATATATTTTTAAAATGTAATAAACGTGAGAACTTTAACACGTTTCTCTCTTTTAAAAACGGCAAATACCATTTTAGAAATGTACGGTAAACAAAAACAACTTTTTAAACTTTGTTTTTGTTTTAATGGAAATTTTCACTCCTTCAACGCGTTTTCAAAAATAGACACCAATTTTTTTGAAATGCAAAATGTGTGGAACGTATTTAGCAAAGCGTGGAACATATTTAACAGTGTGTGGAACGTATTTAACAGAGGTGTGGGACGTATTTAACTTACGAATTTACCTTCACACACATTTATATTCCACCTCTCGTAGCATGTTCCTTGAGAAACAACTGGGTATACCCTATATAGTTCTGAGATCTAATCCCTTAGAGCTTTCATCCGATGTATCACAACCAAATTCAAGTCTGTCGTAAATGCCCCCCCCCACCCACAACATGGAATATATGTGTCTGAAATATGAATAATTATATTCCACCGCTCGTAGCATATCTCCTGAGAAACAACTGGATATACCCTATATAGTTCTGACAACTACTCCCTTAGAGCATTCATCCGATGTATCACAACCCCATTCAGGTCTGTCGTAAATGCCGCCCCCCCCCACAACATGGAATATAAATCATTGAAAAATATTGATATTATATTCCACCCCTCGTAGCATATCTCCTGAGAAATAACTGGGTATACCCTATATAGTTCTGAGATCTACTCCCTTAGAGCTTTCATCCGATGTATCACAACCCCATTCAGGTTTGTTCGAAATGGCCGTCCCACAGCTTGAAATATAAATCATTGAAAAATATTGATATTATATTCCACCCCTCGTAGTATGTTCCCTGAGAAACAACTTGGTATACCCTATATAGTTCTGAGATCTACTCCCTTAGAGCTTTCATCCGATGTATCACAAACCCATTCAGGTCTGTTCGAAATGGCCCTCCCACAACTTGAAATATAAACCATTGAAAAATATTGATATTATATTCCACCCCTCGTAGTATGTTCCCTGAGAAACAACTGGGTATACCCTATATAGCTCTGAGATCTAATCCCTTAGAGCTTTCGTCCGATGTATCACAACCCCATTCAGGTCTGTCCAAAAAGCCCACCATTCAGGTGTGAATTCATAAGAATTTGCGCAAAGTTCCGACCCTCGTAGTATCTTCCCTAGGAAATAAGTGAATACTGTCAGAACAGTTTTGGGTTCTACCCCACCAGACCTTTAATCTGAAGTACCATAACCCCATTAAGGTATGGCCAAAATCAAAATATGGCCCCCTGTTTCTTAGACTTATTGAATTTTGCCAAACTTCAGCACCTCGTAGCGTGTCTCCTGAGAAACAACTGGATATGCCCTGTGCAGTTTTGAGTTCTACTACTCTAGAGCTTTCGCGTGGTATATCACAGCCCCATTCAGGTCTGTCCGAACTGGCCCGCAATGTGACCTGAATATAGGTATTTTTGCTGCACCATATCCTAATGCTGTATATGTTTCTTTATTTTGTTTTTCTCCAAAAATGAATTATTGTGAGTTTTTTTTTTAATAAAATAATAAAAATTGTTTTTAAAAAAGTGCTTTTTTTTGCTTTAGAAATAATGGTGTTTATTCTTGAAAACGCGTCGAAGAAGCGAAATTTTCAATTAAAACAAAAACAAAGTTTAAAAAATTGTTTTTGTTTACCATATATTTTTAAAATGTAATAAACGTGAGAACTTTAACACGTTTCTCTCTTTTTTAAAAACGGCAAATACGATTTTAGAAATGTACGGTAAACAAAAACAACTTTTTAAACTTTGTTTTTGTTTTAATGGAAATTTTCACTCCTTCAACGCGTTATCAAAAATAGACACCAATTTTTTTGAAATGCAAAATGTGTGGAACGTATTTAGCAAAGCGTGGAACATATTTAACAGTGTGTGGAACGTATTTAACAGAGGTGTGGGACGTATTTAACTTACGAATTTACCTTCACACACATTTATATTCCACCTCTCGTAGCATGTTCCTTGAGAAACAACTGGTTATACCCTATATAGCTCTGAGATCTAATCCCTTAGAGCTTTCGTCCGATGTATCACAACCCCATTCAGGTCTGTCGTAAATGCCGCCCCCCCACAACATGGAATATATGTGTCTGAAATATGAATAATTATATTCCACCCCTCGTAGAGACAACTGGGTATACCCTATATAGTTCTGAGATCTACTCCCTTAGAGCTTTCATCCGATGTATCACAACCCCATTCAGGTCTGTCCAAAAAGCCCCCCATTCAGGTGTGAATTTATAAGAATTTGCGCAAAGTTCCGACCCTCGTAGTATCTTCCCTAGGAAATAAGTGAATACTGCCAGAACAGTTTTGGGTTCTACCCCACCAGACCTTTAATCTGAAGTACCATAACCCCATTCAGGTATGGCCAAAATCAAAATATGGCCGCCTGTTTGTTAGACTTATTTAATTTTGCCAAACTTCAGCACCTCGTTGCGTGTCTCCTGAGAAACAACTGGATATGCCCTGTGCAGTTTTGAGTTCTACTACTCTAGAGCTTTCGCGTGGTATATCACAGCCCCATTCAGGTCTGTCCGAACTGGCCCGCAATGTGACCTGAATATAGGTATTTTTGCTGCACCATATCCTAATGCTGTATATGTTTCTTTATTTTGTTTTTCTCCAAAAATGAATTATTGTGAGTTTTTTTTTTAATAAAATAATAAAAATTGTTTTTAAAAAAGTGCTTTTTTTTGCTTTAGAAATAATGGTGTTTATTCTTGAAAACGCGTCGAAGAAGCGAAATTTTCAATTAAAACAAAAACAAAGTTTAAAAAATTGTTTTTGTTTACCATATATTTTTAAAATGTAATAAACGTGAGAACTTTAACACGTTTCTCTCTTTTAAAAACGGCAAATACCATTTTAGAAATGTACGGTAAACAAAAACAACTTTTTAAACTTTGTTTTTGTTTTAATGGAAATTTTCACTCCTTCAACGCGTTTTCAAAAATAGACACCAATTTTTTTTGAAATGCAAAATGTGTGGAACGTATTTAGCAAAGCGTGGAACATATTTAACAGTGGGTGGAACGTATTTAACAGAGGTGTGGGACGTATTTAACTTACGAATTTACCTTCACACACATTTATATTCCACCTCTCGTAGCATGTTCCTTGAGAAACAACTGGGTATACCCTATATAGTTCTGAGATCTAATCCCTTAGAGCTTTCATCCGATGTATCACAACCAAATTCAAGTCTGCCGTAAATGCCCCCCCCCACCCACAACATGGAATATATGTGTCTGAAATATGAATAATTATATTCCACCGCTCGTAGCATATCTCCTGAGAAACAACTGGATATACCCTATATAGTTCTGACAACTACTCCCTTAGAGCATTCATCCGATGTATCACAACCCCATTCAGGTCTGTCGTAAATGCCGCCCCCCCCACAACATGGAATATAAATCATTGAAAAATATTGATATTATATTCCACCCCTCGTAGTATGTTCCCTGAGAAACAACTGGGTATACCCTATATAGTTCTGAGATCTACTCCCTTAGAGCTTTCATCCGATGTATCACAACCCCATTCAGGTCTGTCGTAAATGCCGCCCCCCCCCCCACAACATGGAATATATGTGTCTGAAATATGAATAATTATATGTCGCCCCTCGTAGCCCTCCCACAACTTGAAATATAAATCATTGAAAAATATTGATATTATATTCCACCCCTCGTAGTATGTTCCCTGAGAAACAACTGGGTATACCCTATATAGCTCTGAGATCTAATCCCTTAGAGCTTTCGTCCGATGTATCACAACCCCATTCAGGTCTGTCCAAAAAGCCCACCATTCAGGTGTGAATTCATAAGAATTTGCGCAAAGTTCCGACCCTCGTAGTATCTTCCCTAGGAAATAAGTGAATACTGTCAGAACAGTTTTGGGTTCTACCCCACCAGACCTTTAATCTGAAGTACCATAACCCCATTAAGGTATGGCCAAAATCAAAATATGGCCCCCTGTTTCTTAGACTTATTGAATTTTGCCAAACTTCAGCACCTCGTAGCGTGTCTCCTGAGAAACAACTGGATATGCCCTGTGCAGTTTTGAGTTCTACTACTCTAGAGCTTTCGCGTGGTATATCACAGCCCCATTCAGGTCTGTCCGAACTGGCCCGCAATGTGACCTGAATATAGGTATTTTTGCTGCACCATATCCTAATGCTGTATATGTTTCTTTATTTTGTTTTTCTCCAAAAATGAATTATTGTGAGTTTTTTTTTTTAATAAAATAATAAAAATTGTTTTTAAAAAAGTGTTTTTTTTTGCTTTAGAAATAATGGTGTTTATTCTTGAAAACGCGTCGAAGAAGCGAAATTTTCAATTAAAACAAAAACAAAGTTTAAAAAATTGTTTTTGTTTACCATATATTTTTAAAATGTAATAAACGTGAGAACTTTAACACGTTTCTCTCTTTTAAAAACGGCAAATACCATTTTAGAAATGTACGGTAAACAAAAACAACTTTTTAAACTTTGTTTTTGTTTTAATGGAAATTTTCACTCCTTCAACGCGTTTTCAAAAATAGACACCAATTTTTTTGAAATGCAAAATGTGTGGAACGTATTTAGCAAAGCGTGGAACATATTTAACAGTGTGTGGAACGTATTTAACAGAGGTGTGGGACGTATTTAACTTACGAATTTACCTTCACACACATTTATATTCCACCTCTCGTAGCATGTTCCTTGAGAAACAACTGGGTATACCCTATATAGTTCTGAGATCTAATCCCTTAGAGCTTTCATCCGATGTATCACAACCAAATTCAAGTCTGTCGTAAATGCCCCCCCCCCCCACCCACAACATGGAATATATGTGTCTGAAATATGAATAATTATATTCCACCGCTCGTAGCATATCTCCTGAGAAACAACTGGATATACCCTATATAGTTCTGACAACTACTCCCTTAGAGCATTCATCCGATGTATCACAACCCCATTCAGGTCTGTCGTAAATGCCGCCCCCCCCCCACAACATGGAATATAAATCATTGAAAAATATTGATATTATATTCCACCCCTCGTAGCATATCTCCTGAGAAATAACTGGGTATACCCTATATAGTTCTGAGATCTACTCCCTTACAGCTTTCATCCGATGTATCACAACCCCATTCAGGTTTGTTCGAAATGGCCGTCCCACAGCTTGAAATATAAATCATTGAAAAATATTGATATTATATTCCACCCCTCGTAGTATGTTCCCTGAGAAACAACTTGGTATACCCTATATAGTTCTGAGATCTACTCCCTTAGAGCTTTCATCCGATGTATCACAAACCCATTCAGGTCTGTTCGAAATGGCCCTCCCACAACTTGAAATATAAACCATTGAAAAATATTGATATTATATTCCACCCCTCGTAGTATGTTCCCTGAGAAACAACTGGGTATACCCTATATAGTTCTGAGATCTACTCCCTTAGAGCTCTCATCCGATGTATCATAACCCCATTCAGGTCTGTCGTAAATGCCGCCCCCCCCCCAACATGGAATATATATGTTTGAAATATGAATAATTATATTCCACCGCTCGTAGCATATCTCCTGAGAAACAACTGGATATACCCTATATAGTTCTTGCAACTACTCCCTTAGAGCATTCATCCGATGTATCACAAACCCATTCAGGTCTGTTCGAAATGGCCCTCCCACAACTTGAAATATAAATCATTGAAAAATATTGATATTATATTCCACCCCTCGTAGTATGTTCCCTGAGAAACAACTGGGTATACCCTATATAGTTCTGAGATCTACTCCCTTAGAGCTTTCATCCGATGTATCACAACCCCATTCAGGTCTGTCGTAAATGCCGTCCCCCCACAACATGGAATATATGTGTCTGAAATATGAATAATTATATCCCACTCCTCATAGCGTATCTCCTGAGAAACAACTGGGTATACCCTATATAGCTCTGAGATCTACTCCCTTAGAGCTTTCATCCGATGTATCACAACCCCATTCAAGTCTGTCGTAAATGGCCCCCCCCCACAACATGGAATATATGTGTCTGAAATATGAATAATTATATCCCACCCCTCGTAGCGTATCTCCTGAGAAATAACTGGGTATATCCTATATAGTTCTGAGATCTACTCCCTTAGAGCTTTCATCCGATGTATCACAACCCCATTCAGGTTTGTTTGAAATGGCCCTCCCACAGCTTGAAATATAAATCATTGAAAAATATTGATATTATATTCCACCCCTCGTAGTATGTTCCCTGAGAAACAACTTGGTATACCCTATATAGTTCTGAGATCTACTCCCTTAGAGCTTTCATCCGATGTATCACAACCCCATTCAGGTCTGTCGTACATGCCGCCCCCCCCAACATGGAATATATATGTTTGAAATATGAATAATTATATTCCACCGCTCGTAGCATATCTCCTGAGAAACAACTGGGTATACCCTATATAGTTCTGAGATCTACTCCCTTAGAGCTTTCATCCGATGTATCACAAACCCATTCAGGTCTGTTCGAAATGGCCCTCCCACAACTTGAAATATAAACCATTGAAAAATATTGATATTATATTCCACCTCTCGTAGTATGTTCCCTGAGAAACAACTGGGTATACCCTATATAGTTCTGAGATCTACTCCCTTAGAGCTCTCATCCGATGTATCATAACCCCATTCAGGTCTGTCGTAAATGCCGCCCCCCCCCCCCAACATGGAATATATATGTTTGAAATATGAATAATTATATTCCACCGCTCGTAGCATATCTCCTGAGAAACAACTGGATATACCCTATATAGTTCTTGCAACTACTCCCTTAGAGCATTCATCCGATGTATCACAACCCCATTCAGGTCTGTTCGAAATGGCCCTCCCACAACTTGAAATATAAATCATTGAAAAATATTGATATTATATTCCACCCCTCGTAGTATGTTCCCTGAGAAACAACTGGGTATACCCTATATAGTTCTGAGATCTACTCCCTTAGAGCTTTCATCCGATGTATCACAACCCCATTCAGGTCTGTCGTAAATGCCGCCCCCCCACAACATGGAATATATGTGTCTGAAATATGAATAATTATATCCCACCCCTCATAGCGTATCTCCTGAGAAACAACTGGGTATACCCTATATAGCTCTGAGATCTACTCCCTTAGAGCTTTCATCCGATGTATCACAACCCCATTCAAGTTTGTCGTAAATGCCCCCCCCCACAACATGGAATATATGTGTTTGAAATATGAATAATTATATCCTACCCCTCGTAGCGTATCTCCTGAGAAATAACTGGGTATACCCTATATAGTTCTGAGATCTACTCCCTTAGAGCTTTCATCCGATGTATCACAAACCCATTCAGGTCTGTTCGAAATGGCCCTCCCACAACTTGAAATATAAACCATTGAAAAATATTGATATTATATTCCACCCCTCGTAGTATGTTCCCTGAGAAACAACTGGGTATACCCTATATAGTTCTGAGATCTACTCCCTTAGAGCTCTCATCCGATGTATCACAACCCCATTCAGGTCTGTCGTAAATGCCGCCCCCCCCCCCAACATGGAATATATATGTTTGAAATATGAATAATTATATTCCACCGCTCGTAGCATATCTCCTGAGAAACAACTGGATATACCCTATATAGTTCTGACAACTACTCCCTTAGAGCATTCATCCGATGTATCACAACCCCATTCAGGTCTGTTCGAAATGGCCCTCCCACAACTTGAAATATAAATCATTGAAAAATATTGATATTATATTCCACCCCTCGTAGTATTTTCCCTGAGAAACAACTGGGTATACCCTATATAGTTCTGAGATCTACTCCCTTAGAGCTTTCATCCGATGTATCACAACCCCATTCAGGTCTGTCGTAAATGCCGCCCCCCCCCAACATGGAATATATGTGTCTGAAATATGAATAATTATATCCCACCCCTCATAGCGTATCTCCTGAGAAACAACTGGGTATACCCTATATAGCTCTGAGATCTACTCCCTTAGAGCTTTCATCCGATGTATCACAACCCCATTCAGGTCTGTCGTAAATGCCCCCCCCCCCACAACATGGAATATATGTGTCTGAAATATGAATAATTATATCCCACCTCTCGTAGCGTATCTCCTGAGAAATAACTGGGTATACCCTATATAGTTCTGAGATCTACTCCCTTAGAGCTTTCATCCGATGTATCACAAACCCATTCAGGTCTGTACTAAATGGCCCTCCCACAACTTGAAATATAAACCATTGAAAAATATTGATATTATATTCCACCCCTCGTAGTATGTTCCCTGAGAAACAACTGGGTATACCCTATATAGTTCTGAGATCTACTCCCTTAGAGCTCTCATCCGATGTATCACAACCCCATTCAGGTCTGTCGTAAATGCCGCCCCCCCCAACATGGAATATATATGTTTGAAATATGAATAATTATATTCCACCGCTCGTAGCATATCTCCTGAGAAACAACTGGATATACCCTATATAGTTCTGACAACTACTCCCTTAGAGCATTCATCCGATGTATCACAACCCCATTCAGGTCTGTTCGAAATGGCCCTCCCACAACTTGAAATATAAATCATTGAAAAATATTGATATTATATTCCACCCCTCGTAGTATGTTCCCTGAGAAACAACTGGGTATATCCTATATAGTTCTGAGATCTACTCCCTTAGAGCTTTCATCCGATGTATCACAACCCCATTCAGGTCTGTCGTAAATGCCGCCCCCCCACAACATGGAATATATGTGTCTGAAATATGAATAATTATATTCCACCCCTCGTAGAGACAACTGGGTATACCCTATATAGTTCTGAGATCTACTCCCTTAGAGCTTTCATCCGATGTATCACAACCCCATTCAGGTCTGTCCAAAAAGCCCCCCATTCAGGTGTGAATTTATAAGAATTTGCGCAAAGTTCCGACCCTCGTAGTATCTTCCCTAGGAAATAAGTGAATACTGCCAGAACAGTTTTGGGTTCTACCCCACCAGACCTTTAATCTGAAGTACCATAACCCCATTCAGGTATGGCCAAAATCAAAATATGGCCGCCTGTTTGTTAGACTTATTTAATTTTGCCAAACTTCAGCACCTTGTTGCGTGTCTCCTGAGAAACAACTGGATATGCCCTGTGCAGTTTTGAGTTCTACTACTCTAGAGCTTTCGCGTGGTATATCACAGCCCCATTCAGGTCTGTCCGAACTGGCCCGCAATGTGACCTGAATATAGGTATTTTTGCTGCACCATATCCTAATGCTGTATATGTTTCTTTATTTTGTTTTTCTCCAAAAATGAATTATTGTGAGTTTTTTTTTTTAATAAAATAATAAAAATTGTTTTTAAAAAAGTGCTTTTTTTTTGCTTTAGAAATAATGGTGTTTATTCTTGAAAACGCGTCGGAGAAGCGAAATTTTCAATTAAAACAAAAACAAAGTTTAAAAAATTGTTTTTGTTTACCATATATTTTTAAAATGTAATAAACGTGAGAACTTTAACACGTTTCTCTCTCTTTTAAAAACGGCAAATACCATTTTAGAAATGTACGGTAAACAAAAACAACTTTTTAAACTTTGTTTTTGTTTTAATGGAAATTTTCACTCCTTCAACGCGTTTTCAAAAATAGACACCAATTTTTTTTGAAATGCAAAATGTGTGGAACGTATTTAGCAAAGCGTGGAACATATTTAACAGTGGGTGGAACGTATTTAACAGAGGTGTGGGACGTATTTAACTTACGAATTTACTTTCACACACATTTATATTCCACCTCTCGTAGCATGTTCCTTGAGAAACAACTGGGTATACCCTATATAGTTCTGAGATCTAATCCCTTAGAGCTTTCATCCGATGTATCACAACCAAATTCAAGTCTGTCGTAAATGCCCCCCCCACCCACAACATGGAATATATGTGTCTGAAATATGAATAATTATATCCCACCCCTCGTAGCATATCTCTTGAGAAACAACTGGGTATACCCTATCTAGTTCTGAGATCTACTCCCTTAGAGCTCTCATCCGATGTATCACAACCCCATTCAGGTCTGTCGTAAATGCCGCCCCCCCCAACATGGAATATATATGTTTGAAATATGAATAATTATATTCCACCGCTCGTAGCATATCTCCTGAGAAACAACTGGATATACCCTATATAGTTCTGACAACTACTCCCTTAGAGCATTCATCCGATGTATCACAACCCCATTCAGGTCTGTCGTAAATGCCGCCCCCCCCACAACATGGAATATAAATCATTGAAAAATATTGATATTATATTCCACCCCTCGTAGTATGTTCCCTGAGAAACAACTGGGTATACCCTATATAGTTCTGAGATCTACTCCCTTAGAGCTTTCATCCGATGTATCACAACCCCATTCAGGTCTGTCGTAAATGCCGCCCCCCCCCCCCACAACATGGAATATATGTGTCTGAAATATGAATAATTATATGTCGCCCCTCGTAGCCCTCCCACAACTTGAAATATAAATCATTGAAAAATATTGATATTATATTCCACCCCTCGTAGTATGTTCTCTGAGAAACAACTGGGTATACCCTATATAGCTCTGAGATCTAATCCCTTAGAGCTTTCGTCCGATGTATCACAACCCCATTCAGGTCTGTCCAAAAAGCCCACCATTCAGGTGTGAATTCATAAGAATTTGCGCAAAGTTCCGACCCTCGTAGTATCTTCCCTAGGAAATAAGTGAATACTGTCAGAACAGTTTTGGGTTCTACCCCACCAGACCTTTAATCTGAAGTACCATAACCCCATTAAGGTATGGCCAAAATCAAAATATGGCCCCCTGTTTCTTAGACTTATTGAATTTTGCCAAACTTCAGCACCTCGTAGCGTGTCTCCTGAGAAACAACTGGATATGCCCTGTGCAGTTTTGAGTTCTACTACTCTAGAGCTTTCGCGTGGTATATCACAGCCCCATTCAGGTCTGTCCGAACTGGCCCGCAATGTGACCTGAATATAGGTATTTTTGCTGCACCATATCCTAATGCTGTATATGTTTCTTTATTTTGTTTTTCTCCAAAAATGAATTATTGTGAGTTTTTTTTTAATAAAATAATAAAAATTGTTTTTAAAAAAGTGTTTTTTTTTTTGCTTTAGAAATAATGGTGTTTATTCTTGAAAACGCGTCGAAGAAGCGAAATTTTCAATTAAAACAAAAACAAAGTTTAAAAAATTGTTTTTGTTTACCATATATTTTTAAAATGTAATAAACGTGAGAACTTTAACACGTTTCTCTCTTTTTTAAAAACGGCAAATACCATTTTAGAAATGTACGGTAAACAAAAACAACTTTTTAAACTTTGTTTTTGTTTTAATGGAAATTTTCACTCCTTCAACGCGTTTTCAAAACTAGACACCAATTTTTTTGAAATGCAAAATGTGTGGAACGTATTTAGCAAAGCGTGGAACATATTTAACCGTGTGTGGAACGTATTTAACAGAGGTGTGGGACGTATTTAAATTACGAATTTACCTTCACACACATTTATATTCCACCTCTCGTAGCATGTTCCTTGAGAAACAACTGGGTATACCCTATATAGTTCTGAGATCTAATCCCTTAGAGCTTTCATCCGATGTATCACAACCAAATTCAAGTCTGTCGTAAATGCCCCCCCCCCCACCCACAACATGGAATATATGTGTCTGAAATATGAATAATTATATTCCACCCCTCGTAGCATATCTCCTGAGAAACAACTGGGTATACCCTATCTAGTTCTGAGATCTACTCCCTTAGAGCTCTCATCCGATGCATCACAACCCCATTCAGTGGTGCGATTCAGTAACTTTTTTTAACGATAATCGAATCGTTAAAATTAGTAAACAACAAAATTGTCGATTTAGTTATTCTCTAACACTTTTAACGATATTTGTTTGCGTTAACTTAAAGACAAAAATTTTTGTGTTGTTAATATATTGACAAAAATTAGCCGAAAAGTCAACCCAATGATTCAGTGGTTGTTTTGTGGTTGTAGTCTGTGCTTCCATGTTATAGATGGTGCTTCTACGTTTCCGAATCTTCTTTTAGGAGTAGTGGTCATTTTGAAGAAAACCATTAACAGAAACACATCTTAATCAATATCAAATACATAATTTAATCAATTACGGTCTTAAAATTGTTAAACAAACTTCGATTTGTTTCAAATTTATTTGTTTTTCTTTTTTATTTGGTTTTGAACCTTACTATTATTTCGGCATTTCCTTGTGGAGAGCTGCCACACGAAATAATAGTTATATACAATCGTTTAAGAGTACTTAGTGAATCACATAATCGTTACTGCAAACAACAATTGCTATTGACAAGTTTTACGATTGTCGAATCGTTAAAAGTTACTGAATCGCACTACAGGTCTGTCGTAAATGCCGCCCCCCCAACATGGAATATATATGTTTGAAATATGAATAATTATATTCCACCGCTCGTAGCATATCTCCTGAGAAACAACTGGATATACCCTATATAGTTCTGACAACTACTCCCTTAGAGCATTCATCCGATGTATCACAACCCCATTCAGGTCTGTCGTAAATGCCGCCCCCCCCCCACAACATGGAATATAAATCATTGAAAAATATTGATATTATATTCCACCCCTCGTAGCATATCTCCTGAGAAACAACTGGATATACCCTATATAGTTCTGACAACTACTCCCTTAGAGCATTCATCCGATGTATCACAACCCCATTCAGGTCTGTCGTAAATGCCGCCCCCCCCACAACATGGAATATATATGTTTGAAATATGAATAATTATATTCCACCCCTCGTCGCATATGTCCTGAGAAACAACTGGATATACCATATATAGTTCTGACATCTACTCCCTTGGAGCATTCATCCGATGTATTACAATCCCATTCAGGTCTCTTCGAAATGGCCCTCCCACAACTTAAAATATAACCATTGAAAAATATTGATATTATATTCCACCCCTCGTAGCATGGTCCCTGAGAAACAACTGCGTATACCCTATATAGTTCTGAGATCTACTCCTTTAGAGCTTTCATTCGATGTATCAGAACCCCATTCAGGTCTGTCGTAAATGCCGCCCCCCCACAACATGGAATATATATGTTTGAAATATGAATAATTATATTCCACCCCTCGTAGCATATCTCCTCAGAAACAACTGGATATACCATATATAGTTCTGACATCTACTCCCTTAGAGCAATCATCCGATGTATCACAACCCCATTCAGGTCTGTCGTAAATGCCGCCCCCCACAACATGGAATATATATGTTTGAAATATGAATAATTATATTCCACCCCTCGTAGTATGTTTCCTGAGAAACAACTGGATATACCCTATATAGTTCTGAGATCTACTCCCTTAGAGCTTTCATCCGATGTATCACAACCCCATTCAGGTCTGTTCGAAATGGGCCTCCCACAACTTGAAATATAAATCATTGAAAAATATTGATATTATATTCTCTGAGAAACAACTGGGTATACCCTATATAGTTCTGAGATCTACTCCCTTAGAGCTTTCATCCGATGTATCACAACCCCATTCAGGTCTGTCGTAAATGCTGCCCGCCCCAACATGGAATATATATGTTTAAAATATGAATAATTATATTCCACCGCTCGTAGCATATCTCCTGAGAAAAAACTGGATATACCCTATATAGTTCTGAGATCTACTCCCTTAGAGCTTTCATCCGATGTATCACAACCACATTCAGGTCTGTTCGAAATGGCCCTCCCACAACTTGAAATATAAATCATTGAAAAATATTGATATTATATTCTGAGATCTACTCCCTTAGAGCTTTCATCCGATGTATCACAACCCCATTCAGGTCTGTTCGATATTATATTCCACCCCTCGTAGTATGTTCCCTGAGAAACAACTAGGTATACCCTATATAGTTCTGAGATCTACTCCCTTAGAGCTCTCATCCGATGTATCACAACCCCATTCAGGTCTGTCGTAAATGCCGCCCCCCCCCCACAACATGGAATATATGTGTCTAAAATATGAATAATTATATTCCACCCCTCGTAGCATATCTCCTGAGAAACAACTGGATATACCCTATATAGTTCTGAGATCTACTCCCTTAGAGCTTTCATCCGATGTATCACAACCCCATTCAGGTTTGATCGAAATGGCCCTCCCACAGCTTGAAATATAAATCATTGAAAAATATTGATATTATATTCCACCCCTCGTAGTATGTTCCCTGAGAAACAACTTGGTATACCCTATATAGTTCTTAGATCTACTCCCTTAGAGCTTTCATACGATGTATCACAAACCCATTCAGGTCTGTTCGAAATGGCCCTCCCACAACTTGAAATATAAACCATTGAAAAATATTGATATTATATTCCACCCCTATAGGGTATACCCTATATAGTTCTGAGATCTACTCCCTTAGAGCTTTCATCCGATGTATCACAACCCCATTCAGGTCTGTCTTAAATGCCGCCCCCCCCCAACATGGAATATATATGTTTGAAATATGAATAATTATATTCCACCGCTCGTAGCATATCTCCTGAGAAACAACTGGGTATACCCTATATAGTTCTGAGATCTACTCCCTTAGAGCTTTCATCCGATGTATCACAAACCCATTCAGGTCAGTTCGAAATGGCCCTCCCACAACTTGAAATATAAACCATTGAAAAATATTGATATTATATTCCACCCCTCGTAGTATGTTCCCTGAGAAACAACTGGGTATACCCTATATAGTTCTGAGATCTACTCCCTTAGAGATCTCATCCGATGTATCACAACCCCATTCAGGTCTGTCGTAAATGCCGCCCCCCCCCCCAACATGGAATATATATGTTTGAAATATGAATAATTATATTCCACCGCTCGTAGCATATCTCCTGAGAAACAACTGGATATACCCTATATAGTTCTGACAACTACTCCCTTACAGCATTCATCCGATGTATCACAACCCCATTCAGGTCTGTTCGAAATGGCCCTCCCACAACTTGAAATATAAATCATTGAAAAATATTGATATTATATTCCACCCCTCGTAGTATGTTCCCTGAGAAACAACTGGGTATACCCTATATAGTTCTGAGATCTACTCCCTTAGAGCTTTCATCCGATGTATCACAACCCCATTCAGGTCTGTCGTAAATGCCGCCCCCCCACAACATGGAATATATGTGTCTGAAATATGAATAATTATATCCCACCCCTCGTAGCGTATCTCCTGAGAAACAACTGGGTATACCCTATATAGTTCTGAGATCTACTCCCTTAGAGCTTTCATCCGATGTATCACAAACCCATTCAGGTCTGTTCGAAATGGCCCTCCCACAACTTGAAATATAAACCATTGAAAAATATTGATATTATATTCCACCCCTCGTAGTATGTTCCCTGAGAAACAACTTGGTATACCCTATATAGTTCTGAGATCTACTCCCTTAGAGCTTTCATCCGATGTATCACAACCCCATTCAGGTCTGTCGTAAATGCCGCCCCCCCCCCAACATGGAATATATATGTTTGAAATATGAATAATTATATTCCACCGCTCGTAGCATATCTCCTGAGAAACAACTGGGTATACCCTATATAGTTCTGAGATCTACTCCCTTAGAGCTTTCATCCGATGTATCACAAACCCATTCAGGTCTGTTCGAAATGGCCCTCCCACAACTTGAAATATTAACCATTGAAAAATATTGATATTATATTCCACCCCTCGTAGTATGTTCCCTGAGAAACAACTGGGTATACCCTATATAGTTCTGAGATCTACTTCCTTAGAGCTCTCATCCGATGTATCATAACCCCATTCAGGTCTGTCGTAAATGCCGCCCCCCCCCCAACATGGAATATATATGTTTCAAATATGAATAATTATATTCCACCGCTCGTAGCATATCTCCTGAGAAACAACTGGATATACCCTATATAGTTCTTGCAACTACTCCCTTAGAGCATTCATCCGATGTATCACAACCCCATTCAGGTCTGTTCGAAATGGCCCTCCCACAACTTGAAATATAAATCATTGAAAAATATTGATATTATATTCCACCCCTCGTAGTATGTTCCCTGAGAAACAACTGGGTATACCCTATATAGTTCTGAGATCTACTCCCTTAGAGCTTTCATCCGATGTATCACAACCCCATTCAGGTCTGTCGTAAATGCCGCCCCCCCACAACATGGAATATATGTGTCTGAAATATGAATAATTATATCCCACCCCTCATAGCGTATCTCCTGAGAAACAACTGGGTATACCCTATATAGCTCTGAGATCTACTCCCTTAGAGCTTTCATCCGATGTATCACAACCCCATTCAAGTTTGTCGTAAATGCCCCCCCCCCACAACATGGAATATATGTGTCTGAAATATGAATAATTATATCCCACCCCTCGTAGCGTATCTCCTGAGAAATAACTGGGTATACCCTATATAGTTCTGAGATCTACTCCCTTAGAGCTTTCATCCGATGTATCACAAACCCATTCAGGTCTGTTCGAAATGGCCCTCCCACAACTTGAAATATAAACCATTGAAAAATATTGATATTATATTCCACCCCTCGTAGTATGTTCCCTGAGAAACAACTGGGTATACCCTATATAGTTCTGAGATCTACTCCCTTAGAGCTTTCATCCGATGTATCACAACCCCATTCAGGTCTGTCGTAAATGCCGCCCCCCCACAACATGGAATATATGTGTCTGAAATATGAATAATTATATCCCACCCCTCATAGCGTATCTCCTGAGAAACAACTGGGTATACCCTATATAGCTCTGAGATCTACTCCCTTAGAGCTTTCATCCGATGTATCACAACCCCATTCAAGTCTGTCGTAAATGCCCCCCCCCCCACAACATGGAATATATGTGTCTGAAATATGAATAATTATATCCCACCTCTCGTAGCGTATCTCCTGAGAAATAACTGGGTATACCCTATATAGTTCTGAGATCTACTCCCTTAGAGCTTTCATCCGATGTATCACAAACCCATTCAGGTCTGTTCGAAATGGCCCACCCACAACTTGAAATATAAACCATTGAAAAATATTGATATTATATTCCACCCCTCGTAGTATGTTCCCTGAGAAACAACTGGGTATACCCTATATAGTTCTGAGATCTACTCCCTTAGAGCTCTCATCCGATGTATCACAACCCCATTCAGGTCTGTCGTAAATGCCGCCCCCCCCCCAACATGGAATATATATGTTTGAAATATGAATAATTATATTCCACCGCTCGTAGCATATCTCCTGAGAAACAACTGGATATACCCTATATAGTTCTGACAACTACTCCCTTAGAGCATTCATCCGATGTATCACAACCCCATTCAGGTCTGTTCGAAATGGCCCTCCCACAACTTGAAATATAAATCATTGAAAAATATTGATATTATATTCCACCCCTCGTAGTATGTTCCCTGAGAAACAACTGGGTATATCCTATATAGTTCTGAGATCTACTCCCTTAGAGCTTTCATCCGATGTATCACAACCCCATTCAGGTCTGTCGTAAATGCCGCCCCCCACAACATGGAATATATGTGTCTGAAATATGAATAATTATATTCCACCCCTCGTAGAGACAACTGGGTATACCCTATATAGTTCTGAGATCTACTCCCTTAGAGCTTTCATCCGATGTATCACAACCCCATTCAGGTCTGTCCAAAAAGCCCTCCATTCAGGTGTGAATTTATAAGAATTTACGCAAAGTTCCGACCCTCGTAGTATCTTCCCTAGGAAATAAGTGAATACTGCCAGAACAGTTTTGGGTTCTACCCCACCAGACCTTTAATCTGAAGTACCATAACCCCATTCAGGTATGGCCAAAATCAAAATATGGCCGCCTGTTTGTTAGACTTATTTAATTTTGCCAAACTTCAGCACCTCGTTGCGTGTCTCCTGAGAAACAACTGGATATGCCCTGTGCAGTTTTGAGTTCTACTACTCTAGAGCTTTCGCGTGGTATATCACAGCCCCATTCAGGTCTGTCCGAACTGGCCCGCAATGTGACCTGAATATAGGTATTTGTGCTGCACCATATCCTAATGCTGTATATGTTTCTTTATTTTGTTTTTCTCCAAAAATGAATTATTGTGAGTTTTTTTTTTTAATAAAATAATAAAAATTGTTTTTAAAAAAGTGCTTTTTTTTTGCTTTAGAAATAATGGTGTTTATTCTTGAAAACGCGTCAGAGAAGCGAAATTTTCAATTAAAACAAAAACAAAGTTTAAAAAATTGTTTTTGTTTACCATATATTTTTAAAATGTAATAAACGTGAGAACTTTAACACGTTTCTCTCTCTTTTAAAAACGGCAAATACCATTTTAGAAATGTACGGTAAACAAAAACAACTTTTTAAACTTTGTTTTTGTTTTAATGGAAATTTTCACTCCTTCAACGCGTTTTCAAAAATAGACACCAATTTTTTTTGAAATGCAAAATGTGTGGAACGTATTTAGCAAAGCGTGGAACATATTTAACAGTGGGTGGAACGTATTTAACAGAGGTGTGGGACGTATTTAACTTACGAATTTACCTTCACACACATTTATATTCCACCTCTCGTAGCATGTTCCTTGAGAAACAACTGGGTATACCCTATATAGTTCTGAGATCTAATCCCTTAGAGCTTTCATCCGATGTATCACAACCAAATTCAAGTCTGTCGTAAATGCCCCCCCCCACCCACAACATGGAATATATGTGTCTGAAATATGAATAATTATATCCCACCCCTCGTAGCATATCTCCTGAGAAACAACTGGGTATACCCTATCTAGTTCTGAGATCTACTCCCTTAGAGCTCTCATCCGATGTATCACAACCCCATTCAGGTCTGTCGTAAATGCCGCCCCCCCCCAACATGGAAGATATATGTTTGAAATATGAATAATTATATTCCACCGCTCGTAGCATATCTCCTGAGAAACAACTGGATATACCCTATATAGTTCTGACAACTACTCCCTTAGAGCATTCATCCGATGTATCACAACCCCATTCAGGTCTGTCGTAAATGCCGCCCCCCCCACAACATGGAATATAAATCATTGAAAAATATTGATATTATATTCCACCCCTCGTAGTATGTTCCCTGAGAAACAACTGGGTATACCCTATATAGTTCTGAGATCTACTCCCTTAGAGCTTTCATCCGATGTATCACAACCCCATTCAGGTCTGTCGTAAATGCCGCCCTCCCCCCCCACAACATGGAATATATGTGTCTGAAATATGAATAATTATATGTCGCCCCTCGTAGCCCTCCCACAACTTGAAATATAAATCATTGAAAAATATTGATATTATATTCCACCCCTCGTAGTATGTTCCCTGAGAAACAACTGGGTATACCCTATATAGCTCTGAGATCTAATCCCTTAGAGCTTTCGTCCGATGTATCACAACCCCATTCAGGTCTGTCCAAAAAGCCCACCATTCAGGTGTGAATTCATAAGAATTTGCGCAAAGTTCCGACCCTCGTAGTATCTTCCCTAGGAAATAAGTGAATACTGTCAGAACAGTTTTGGGTTCTACCCCACCAGACCTTTAATCTGAAGTACCATAACCCCATTAAGGTATGGCCAAAATCAAAATATGGCCCCCTGTTTCTTAGACTTATTGAATTTTGCCAAACTTCAGCACCTCGTAGCGTGTCTCCTGAGAAACAACTGGATATGCCCTGTGCAGTTTTGAGTTCTACTACTCTAGAGCTTTCGCGTGGTATATCACAGCCCCATTCAGGTCTGTCCGAACTGGCCCGCAATGTGACCTGAATATAGGTATTTTTGCTGCACCATATCCTAATGCTGTATATGTTTCTTTATTTTGTTTTTCTCCAAAAATGAATTATTGTGAGTTTTTTTTTTTAATAAAATAATAAAAATTGTTTTTAAAAAAGTGTTTTTTTTTTGCTTTAGAAATAATGGTGTTTATTCTTGAAAACGCGTCGAAGAAGCGAAATTTTCAATTAAAACAAAAACAAAGTTTAAAAAATTGTTTTTGTTTACCATATATTTTTAAAATGTAATAAACGTGAGAACTTTAACACGTTTCTCTCTTTTTTAAAAACGGCAAATACCATTTTAGAAATGTACGGTAAACAAAAACAACTTTTTAAACTTTGTTTTTGTTTTAATGGAAATTTTCACTCCTTCAACGCGTTTTCAAAAATAGACACCAATTTTTTTGAAATGCAAAATGTGTGGAACGTATTTAGCAAAGCGTGGAACATATTTAACAGTGTGTGGAACGTATTTAACAGAGGTGTGGGACGTATTTAAATTACGAATTTACCTTCACACACATTTATATTCCACCTCTCGTAGCATGTTCCTTGAGAAACAACTGGGTATACCCTATATAGTTCTGAGATCTAATCCCTTAGAGCTTTCATCAGATGTATCACAACCAAATTCAAGTCTGTCGTAAATGCCCCCCCCCCCACCCACAACATGGAATATATGTGTCTGAAATATGAATAATTATATTCCACCCCTCGTAGCATATCTCCTGAGAAACAACTGGGTATACCCTATCTAGTTCTGAGATCTACTCCCTTAGAGCTCTCATCCGATGCATCACAACCCCATTCAGGTCTGTCGTAAATGCCGCCCCCCCCAACATGGAATATATATGTTTGAAATATGAATAATTATATTCCACCGCTCGTAGCATATCTCCTGAGAAACAACTGGATATACCCTATACAGTTCTGACAACTACTCCCTTAGAGCATTCATCCGATGTATCACAACCCCATTCAGGTCTGTCGTAAATGCCGCCCCCCCCACAACATGGAATATAAATCATTGAAAAATATTGATATTATATTCCACCCCTCGTAGCATATCTCCTGAGAAATAACTGGGTATATCCTATATAGTTCTGAGATCTACTCCCTTAGAGCTTTCATCCGATGTATCACAATCCCATTCAGGTCTGTTCGAAATGGCCCTCCCACAACTTGAAATATAAATCATTGAAAAATATTGATATTATATTCCACCCCTCGTAGTATGTTTCCTGAGAAACAACTGCGTATACCCTATATAGTTCTGAGATCTACTCCTTTAGAGCTTTCATTCGATGTATCAGAACCCCATTCAGGTCTGTCGTAAATGCCGCCCCCCCCACAACATGGAATATATATGTTTGAAATATGAATAATTATATTCCACCCCTCGTCGCATATGTCCTGAGAAACAACTGGATATACCATATATAGTTCTGACATCTACTCCCTTGGAGCATTCATCCGATGTATTACAATCCCATTCAGGTCTCTTCGAAATGGCCCTCCCACAACTTAAAATATAACCATTGAAAAATATTGATATTATATTCCATCCCTCGTAGCATGGTCCCTGAGAAACAACTGCGTATACCCTATATAGTTCTGAGATCTACTCCTTTAGAGCTTTCATTCGATGTATCAGAACCCCATTCAGGTCTGTCGTAAATGCCGCCCCCCCACAACATGGAATATATATGTTTGAAATATGAATAATTATATTCCACCCCTCGTAGCATATCTCCTCAGAAACAACTGGATATACCATATATAGTTCTGACATCTACTCCCTTAGAGCAATCATCCGATGTATCACAACCCCATTCAGGTCTGTCGTAAATGCCGCCCCCCACAACATGGAATATATATGTTTGAAATATGAATAATTATATTCCACCCCTCGTAGTATGTTTCCTGAGAAACAACTGGATATACCCTATATAGTTCTGAGATCTACTCCCTTAGAGCTTTCATCCGATGTATCACAACCCCATTCAGGTCTGTTCGAAATGGGCCTCCCACAACTTGAAATATAAATCATTGAAAAATATTGATATTATATTCTCTGAGAAACAACTGGGTATACCCTATATAGTTCTGAGATCTACTCCCTTAGAGCTTTCATCCGATGTATCACAACCCCATTCAGGTCTGTCGTAAATGCTGCCCGCCCCAACATGGAATATATATGTTTAAAATATGAATAATTATATTCCACCGCTCGTAGCATATCTCCTGAGAAAAAACTGGATATACCCTATATAGTTCTGAGATCTACTCCCTTAGAGCTTTCATCCGATGTATCACAACCCCATTCAGGTCTGTTCGAAATGGCCCTCCCACAACTTGAAATATAAATCATTGAAAAATATTGATATTATATTCTGAGATCTACTCCCTTAGAGCTTTCATCCGATGTATCACAACCCCATTCAGGTCTGTTCGATATTATATTCCACCCCTCGTAGTATGTTCCCTGAGAAACAACTAGGTATACCCTATATAGTTCTGAGATCTACTCCCTTAGAGCTCTCATCCGATGTATCACAACCCCATTCAGGTCTGTCGTAAATGCCGCCCCCCCCCCACAACATGGAATATATGTGTCTAAAATATGAATAATTATATTCCACCCCTCGTAGCATATCTCCTGAGAAACAACTGGATATCCCCTATATAGTTCTGAGATCTACTCCCTTAGAGCTTTCATCCGATGTATCACAACCCCATTCAGGTTTGATCGAAATGGCCCTCCCACAGCTTGAAATATAAATCATTGAAAAATATTGATATTATATTCCACCCCTCGTAGTATGTTCCCTGAGAAACAACTTGGTATACCCTATATAGTTCTTAGATCTACTCCCTTAGAGCTTTCATACGATGTATCACAAACCCATTCAGGTCTGTTCGAAATGGCCCTCCCACAACTTGAAATATAAACCATTGAAAAATATTGATATTATATTCCACCCCTATAGGGTATACCCTATATAGTTCTGAGATCTACTCCCTTAGAGCTTTCATCCGATGTATCACAACCCCATTCAGGTCTGTCTTAAATGCCGCCCCCCCCAACATGGAATATATATGTTTGAAATATGAATAATTATATTCCACCGCTCGTAGCATATCTCCTGAGAAACAACTGGGTATACCCTATATAGTTCTGAGATCTACTCCCTTAGAGCTTTTATCCGATGTATCACAAACCCATTCAGGTCTGTTCGAAATGGCCCTCCCACAACTTGAAATATAAACCATTGAAAAATATTGATATTATATTCCACCCCTCGTAGTATGTTCCCTGAGAAACAACTGGGTATACCCTATATAGTTCTGAGATCTACTCCCTTAGAGATCTCATCCGATGTATCACAACCCCATTCAGGTCTGTCGTAAATGCCGCCCTCCCCCCCCACAACATGGAATATATGTGTCTGAAATATGAATAATTATATCCCACCCCTCGTAGCATATCTCCTGAGAAACAACTGGGTATACCCTATCTAGTTCTGAGATCTACTCCCTTAGAGCTCTCATCCGATGTATCACAACCCCATTCAGGTCTGTCGTAAATGCCGCCCCCCCCCAACATGGAAGATATATGTTTGAAATATGAATAATTATATTCCACCGCTCGTAGCATATCTCCTGAGAAACAACTGGATATACCCTATATAGTTCTGACAACTACTCCCTTAGAGCATTCATCCGATGTATCACAACCCCATTCAGGTCTGTCGTAAATGCCGCCCCCCCCACAACATGGAATATAAATCATTGAAAAATATTGATATTATATTCCACCCCTCGTAGTATGTTCCCTGAGAAACAACTGGGTATACCCTATATAGTTCTGAGATCTACTCCCTTAGAGCTTTCATCCGATGTATCACAACCCCATTCAGGTCTGTCGTAAATGCCGCCCTCCCCCCCCACAACATGGAATATATGTGTCTGAAATATGAATAATTATATGTCGCCCCTCGTAGCCCTCCCACAACTTGAAATATAAATCATTGAAAAATATTGATATTATATTCCACCCCTCGTAGTATGTTCCCTGAGAAACAACTGGGTATACCCTATATAGCTCTGAGATCTAATCCCTTAGAGCTTTCGTCCGATGTATCACAACCCCATTCAGGTCTGTCCAAAAAGCCCACCATTCAGGTGTGAATTCATAAGAATTTGCGCAAAGTTCCGACCCTCGTAGTATCTTCCCTAGGAAATAAGTGAATACTGTCAGAACAGTTTTGGGTTCTACCCCACCAGACCTTTAATCTGAAGTACCATAACCCCATTAAGGTATGGCCAAAATCAAAATATGGCCCCCTGTTTCTTAGACTTATTGAATTTTGCCAAACTTCAGCACCTCGTAGCGTGTCTCCTGAGAAACAACTGGATATGCCCTGTGCAGTTTTGAGTTCTACTACTCTAGAGCTTTCGCGTGGTATATCACAGCCCCATTCAGGTCTGTCCGAACTGGCCCGCAATGTGACCTGAATATAGGTATTTTTGCTGCACCATATCCTAATGCTGTATATGTTTCTTTATTTTGTTTTTCTCCAAAAATGAATTATTGTGAGTTTTTTTTTTTAATAAAATAATAAAAATTGTTTTTAAAAAAGTGTTTTTTTTTTGCTTTAGAAATAATGGTGTTTATTCTTGAAAACGCGTCGAAGAAGCGAAATTTTCAATTAAAACAAAAACAAAGTTTAAAAAATTGTTTTTGTTTACCATATATTTTTAAAATGTAATAAACGTGAGAACTTTAACACGTTTCTCTCTTTTTTAAAAACGGCAAATACCATTTTAGAAATGTACGGTAAACAAAAACAACTTTTTAAACTTTGTTTTTGTTTTAATGGAAATTTTCACTCCTTCAACGCGTTTTCAAAAATAGACACCAATTTTTTTGAAATGCAAAATGTGTGGAACGTATTTAGCAAAGCGTGGAACATATTTAACAGTGTGTGGAACGTATTTAACAGAGGTGTGGGACGTATTTAAATTACGAATTTACCTTCACACACATTTATATTCCACCTCTCGTAGCATGTTCCTTGAGAAACAACTGGGTATACCCTATATAGTTCTGAGATCTAATCCCTTAGAGCTTTCATCAGATGTATCACAACCAAATTCAAGTCTGTCGTAAATGCCCCCCCCCCCACCCACAACATGGAATATATGTGTCTGAAATATTAATAATTATATTCCACCCCTCGTAGCATATCTCCTGAGAAACAACTGGGTATACCCTATCTAGTTCTGAGATCTACTCCCTTAGAGCTCTCATCCGATGCATCACAACCCCATTCAGGTCTGTCGTAAATGCCGCCCCCCCCAACATGGAATATATATGTTTGAAATATGAATAATTATATTCCACCGCTCGTAGCATATCTCCTGAGAAACAACTGGATATACCCTATACAGTTCTGACAACTACTCCCTTAGAGCATTCATCCGATGTATCACAACCCCATTCAGGTCTGTCGTAAATGCCGCCCCCCCCACAACATGGAATATAAATCATTGAAAAATATTGATATTATATTCCACCCCTCGTAGCATATCTCCTGAGAAATAACTGGGTATATCCTATATAGTTCTGAGATCTACTCCCTTAGAGCTTTCATCCGATGTATCACAATCCCATTCAGGTCTGTTCGAAATGGCCCTCCCACAACTTGAAATATAAATCATTGAAAAATATTGATATTATATTCCACCCCTCGTAGTATGTTTCCTGAGAAACAACTGCGTATACCCTATATAGTTCTGAGATCTACTCCTTTAGAGCTTTCATTCGATGTATCAGAACCCCATTCAGGTCTGTCGTAAATGCCGCCCCCCCCACAACATGGAATATATATGTTTGAAATATGAATAATTATATTCCACCCCTCGTCGCATATGTCCTGAGAAACAACTGGATATACCATATATAGTTCTGACATCTACTCCCTTGGAGCATTCATCCGATGTATTACAATCCCATTCAGGTCTCTTCGAAATGGCCCTCCCACAACTTAAAATATAACCATTGAAAAATATTGATATTATATTCCATCCCTCGTAGCATGGTCCCTGAGAAACAACTGCGTATACCCTATATAGTTCTGAGATCTACTCCTTTAGAGCTTTCATTCGATGTATCAGAACCCCATTCAGGTCTGTCGTAAATGCCGCCCCCCCACAACATGGAATATATATGTTTGAAATATGAATAATTATATTCCACCCCTCGTAGCATATCTCCTCAGAAACAACTGGATATACCATATATAGTTCTGACATCTACTCCCTTAGAGCAATCATCCGATGTATCACAACCCCATTCAGGTCTGTCGTAAATGCCGCCCCCCACAACATGGAATATATATGTTTGAAATATGAATAATTATATTCCACCCCTCGTAGTATGTTCCCTGAGAAACAACTTGGTATACCCTATATAGTTCTGAGATCTACTCCCTTAGAGCTTTCATCCGATGTATCACAACCCCATTCAGGTCTGTTCGAAATGGGCCTCCCACAACTTGAAATATAAATCATTGAAAAATATTGATATTATATTCTCTGAGAAACAACTGGGTATACCCTATATAGTTCTGAGATCTACTCCCTTAGAGCTTTCATCCGATGTATCACAACCCCATTCAGGTCTGTCGTAAATGCTGCCCGCCCCAACATGGAATATATATGTTTAAAATATGAATAATTATATTCCACCGCTCGTAGCATATCTCCTGAGAAAAAACTGGATATACCCTATATAGTTCTGAGATCTACTCCCTTAGAGCTTTCATCCGATGTATCACAACCCCATTCAGGTCTGTTCGAAATGGCCCTCCCACAACTTGAAATATAAATCATTGAAAAATATTGATATTATATTCTGAGATCTACTCCCTTAGAGCTTTCATCCGATGTATCACAACCCCATTCAGGTCTGTTCGATATTATATTCCACCCCTCGTAGTATGTTCCCTGAGAAACAACTAGGTATACCCTATATAGTTCTGAGATCTACTCCCTTAGAGCTCTCATCCGATGTATCACAACCCCATTCAGGTCTGTCGTAAATGCCGCCCCCCCCACAACATGGAATATATGTGTCTAAAATATGAATAATTATATTCCACCCCTCGTAGCATATCTCCTGAGAAACAACTGGATATCCCCTATATAGTTCTGAGATCTACTCCCTTAGAGCTTTCATCCGATGTATCACAACCCCATTCAGGTTTGATCGAAATGGCCCTCCCACAGCTTGAAATATAAATCATTGAAAAATATTGATATTATATTCCACCCCTCGTAGTATGTTCCCTGAGAAACAACTTGGTATACCCTATATAGTTCTTAGATCTACTCCCTTAGAGCTTTCATACGATGTATCACAAACCCATTCAGGTCTGTTCGAAATGGCCCTCCCACAACTTGAAATATAAACCATTGAAAAATATTGATATTATATTCCACCCCTATAGGGTATACCCTATATAGTTCTGAGATCTACTCCCTTAGAGCTTTCATCCGATGTATCACAACCCCATTCAGGTCTGTCTTAAATGCCGCCCCCCCCAACATGGAATATATATGTTTGAAATATGAATAATTATATTCCACCGCTCGTAGCATATCTCCTGAGAAACAACTGGGTATACCCTATATAGTTCTGAGATCTACTCCCTTAGAGCTTTCATCCGATGTATCACAAACCCATTCAGGTCTGTTCGAAATGGCCCTCCCACAACTTGAAATATAAACCATTGAAAAATATTGATATTATATTCCACCCCTCGTAGTATGTTCCCTGAGAAACAACTGGGTATACCCTATATAGTTCTGAGATCTACTCCCTTAGAGATCTCATCCGATGTATCACAACCCCATTCAGGTCTGTCGTAAATGCCGCCCCCCCCCAACATGGAATATATATGTTTGAAATATGAATAATTATATTCCAACGCTCGTAGCATATCTCCTGAGAAACAACTGGATATACCCTATATAGTTCTGACAACTACTCCCTTACAGCATTCATCCGATGTATCACAACCCCATTCAGGTCTGTTCGAAATGGCCCTCCCACAACTTGAAATATAAATCATTGAAAAATATTGATATTATATTCCACCCCTCGTAGTATGTTCCCTGAGAAACAACTGGGTATACCCTATATAGTTCTGAGATCTACTCCCTTAGAGCTTTCATCCGATGTATCACAACCCCATTCAGGTCTGTCGTAAATGCCGCCCCCCCACAACATGGAATATATGTGTCTGAAATATGAATAATTATATCCCACCCCTCGTAGCGTATCTCCTGAGAAACAACTGGGTATACCCTATATAGTTCTGAGATCTACTCCCTTAGAGCTTTCATCCGATGTATCACAAACCCATTCAGGTCTGTTCGAAATGGCCCTCCCACAACTTGAAATATAAACCATTGAAAAATATTGATATTATATTCCACCCCTCGTAGTATGTTCCCTGAGAAACAACTTGGTATACCCTATATAGTTCTGAGATCTACTCCCTTAGAGCTTTCATCCGATGTATCACAACCCCATTCAGGTCTGTCGTAAATGCCGCCCCCCCCCAACATGGAATATATATGTTTGAAATATGGATAATTATATTCCACCGCTCGTAGCATATCTCCTGAGAAACAACTGGGTATACCCTGTATAGTTCTGAGATCTACTCCCTTAGAGCTTTCATCCGATGTATCACAAACCCATTCAGGTCTGTTCGAAATGGCCCTCCCACAACTTGAAATATAAACCATTGAAAAATATTGATATTATATTCCACCCCTCGTAGTATGTTCCCTGAGAAACAACTGGGTATACCCTATATAGTTCTGAGATCTACTCCCTTAGAGCTCTCATCCGATGTATCATAACCCCATTCAGGTCTGTCGTAAATGCCGCCCCCCCCCCCAACATGGAATATATATGTTTGAAATATGAATAATTATATTCCACCGCTCGTAGCATATCTCCTGAGAAACAACTGGATATACCCTATATAGTTCTTGCAACTACTCCCTTAGAGCATTCATCCGATGTATCACAACCCCATTCAGGTCTGTTCGAAATGGCCCTCCCACAACTTGAAATATAAATCATTGAAAAATATTGATATTATATTCCACCCCTCGTAGTATGTTCCCTGAGAAACAACTGGGTATACCCTATATAGTTCTGAGATCTACTCCCTTAGAGCTTTCATCCGATGTATCACAACCCCATTCAGGTCTGTCGTAAATGCCGCCCCCCCACAACATGGAATATATGTGTCTGAAATATGAATAATTATATCCCACCCCTCATAGCGTATCTCCTGAGAAACAACTGGGTATACCCTATATAGCTCTGAGATCTACTCCCTTAGAGCTTTCATCCGATGTATCACAACCCCATTCAAGTTTGTCGTAAATGCCCCCCCCCCCACAACATGGAATATATGTGTCTGAAATATGAATAATTATATCCCACCCCTCGTAGCGTATCTCCTGAGAAATAACTGGGTATACCCTATATAGTTCTGAGATCTACTCCCTTAGAGCTTTCATCCGATGTATCACAAACCCATTCAGGTCTGTTCGAAATGGCCCTCCCACAACTTGAAATATAAACCATTGAAAAATATTGATATTATATTCCACCCCTCGTAGTATGTTCCCTGAGAAACAACTGGGTATACCCTATATAGTTCTGAGATCTACTCCCTTAGAGCTCTCATCCGATGTATCACAACCCCATTCAGGTCTGTCGTAAATGCCGCCCCCCCCCCAACATGGAATATATATGTTTGAAATATGAATAATTATATTCCACCGCTCGTAGCATATCTCCTGAGAAACAACTGGGTATACCCTATATAGTTCTGAGATCTACTCCCTTAGAGCTTTCATCCGATGTATCACAAACCCATTCAGGTCTGTTCGAAATGGCCCTCCCACAACTTGAAATATAAACCATTGAAAAATATTGATATTATATTCCACCCCTCGTAGTATGTTCCCTGAGAAACAACTGGGTATACCCTATATAGTTCTGAGATCTACTCCCTTAGAGATCTCATCCGATGTATCACAACCCCATTCAGGTCTGTCGTAAATGCCGCCCCCCCCCAACATGGAATATATATGTTTGAAATATGAATAATTATATTCCAACGCTCGTAGCATATCTCCTGAGAAACAACTGGATATACCCTATATAGTTCTGACAACTACTCCCTTACAGCATTCATCCGATGTATCACAACCCCATTCAGGTCTGTTCGAAATGGCCCTCCCACAACTTGAAATATAAATCATTGAAAAATATTGATATTATATTCCACCCCTCGTAGTATGTTCCCTGAGAAACAACTGGGTATACCCTATATAGTTCTGAGATCTACTCCCTTAGAGCTTTCATCCGATGTATCACAACCCCATTCAGGTCTGTCGTAAATGCCGCCCCCCCACAACATGGAATATATGTGTCTGAAATATGAATAATTATATCCCACCCCTCGTAGCGTATCTCCTGAGAAACAACTGGGTATACCCTATATAGTTCTGAGATCTACTCCCTTAGAGCTTTCATCCGATGTATCACAAACCCATTCAGGTCTGTTCGAAATGGCCCTCCCACAACTTGAAATATAAACCATTGAAAAATATTGATATTATATTCCACCCCTCGTAGTATGTTCCCTGAGAAACAACTTGGTATACCCTATATAGTTCTGAGATCTACTCCCTTAGAGCTTTCATCCGATGTATCACAACCCCATTCAGGTCTGTCGTAAATGCCGCCCCCCCCAACATGGAATATATATGTTTGAAATATGGATAATTATATTCCACCGCTCGTAGCATATCTCCTGAGAAACAACTGGGTATACCCTGTATAGTTCTGAGATCTACTCCCTTAGAGCTTTCATCCGATGTATCACAAACCCATTCAGGTCTGTTCGAAATGGCCCTCCCACAACTTGAAATATAAACCATTGAAAAATATTGATATTATATTCCACCCCTCGTAGTATGTTCCCTGAGAAACAACTGGGTATACCCTATATAGTTCTGAGATCTACTCCCTTAGAGCTCTCATCCGATGTATCATAACCCCATTCAGGTCTGTCGTAAATGCCGCCCCCCCCCCAACATGGAATATATATGTTTGAAATATGAATAATTATATTCCACCGCTCGTAGCATATCTCCTGAGAAACAACTGGATATACCCTATATAGTTCTTGCAACTACTCCCTTAGAGCATTCATCCGATGTATCACAACCCCATTCAGGTCTGTTCGAAATGGCCCTCCCACAACTTGAAATATAAATCATTGAAAAATATTGATATTATATTCCACCCCTCGTAGTATGTTCCCTGAGAAACAACTGGGTATACCCTATATAGTTCTGAGATCTACTCCCTTAGAGCTTTCATCCGATGTATCACAACCCCATTCAGGTCTGTCGTAAATGCCGCCCCCCCACAACATGGAATATATGTGTCTGAAATATGAATAATTATATCCCACCCCTCATAGCGTATCTCCTGAGAAACAACTGGGTATACCCTATATAGCTCTGAGATCTACTCCCTTAGAGCTTTCATCCGATGTATCACAACCCCATTCAAGTTTGTCGTAAATGCCCCCCCCCCACAACATTGAATATATGTGTCTGAAATATGAATAATTATATCCCACCCCTCGTAGCGTATCTCCTGAGAAACAACTGGGTATACCCTATATAGTTCTGAGATCTACTCCCTTAGAGCTTTCATCCGATGTATCACAAACCCATTCAGGTCTGTTCGAAATGGCCCTCCCACAACTTGAAATATAAACCATTGAAAAATATTGATATTATATTCCACCCCTCGTAGTATGTTCCCTGAGAAACAACTGGGTATACCCTATATAGTTCTGAGATCTACTCCCTTAGAGCTCTCATCCGATGTATCACAACCCCATTCAGGTCTGTCGTAAATGCCGCCCCCCCCCCAACATGGAATATATATGTTTGAAATATGAATAATTATATTCCACCGCTCGTAGCATATCTCCTGAGAAACAACTGGGTATACCCTATATAGTTCTGAGATCTACTCCCTTAGAGCTTTCATCCGATGTATCACAACCCCATTCAGGTCTGTCGTAAATGCCGCCCCCCCACAACATGGAATATATGTGTCTGAAATATGAATAATTATATCCCACCCCTCATAGCGTATCTCCTGAGAAACAACTGGGTATACCCTATATAGCTCTGAGATCTACTCCCTTAGAGCTTTCATCCGATGTATCACAACCCCATTCAAGTCTGTCGTAAATGCCCCCCCCCCCACAACATGGAATATATGTGTCTGAAATATGAATAATTATATCCCACCTCTCGTAGCGTATCTCCTGAGAAATAACTGGGTATACCCTATATAGTTCTGAGATCTACTCCCTTAGAGCTTTCATCCGATGTATCACAAACCCATTCAGGTCTGTTCGAAATGGCCCTCCCACAACTTGAAATATAAACCATTGAAAAATATTGATATTATATTCCACCCCTCGTAGTATGTTCCCTGAGAAACAACTGGGTATACCCTACATAGTTCTGAGATCTACTCCCTTAGAGCTCTCATCCGATGTATCACAACCCCATTCAGGTCTGTCGTAAATGCCGCCCCCCCCCCCAACATGGAATATATATGTTTGAAATATGAATAATTATATTCCACCGCTCGTAGCATATCTCCTGAGAAACAACTGGATATACCCTATATAGTTCTGACAACTACTCCCTTAGAGCATTCATCCGATGTATCACAACCCCATTCAGGTCTGTTCGAAATGGCCCTCCCACAACTTGAAATATAAATCATTGAAAAATATTGATATTATATTCCACCCCTCGTAGTATGTTCCCTGAGAAACAACTGGGTATATCCTATATAGTTCTGAGATCTACTCCCTTAGAGCTTTCATCCGATGTATCACAACCCCATTCAGGTCTGTCGTAAATGCCGCCCCCCCACAACATGGAATATATGTGTCTGAAATATGAATAATTATATTCCACCCCTCGTAGAGACAACTGGGTATACCCTATATAGTTCTGAGATCTACTCCCTTAGAGCTTTCATCCGATGTATCACAACCCCATTCAGGTCTGTTCGAAATGGCCCTCCCACAACTTGAAATATAAATCATTGAAAAATATTGATATTATATTCCACCCCTCGTAGTATGTTCCCTGAGAAACAACTGGGTATATCCTATATAGTTCTGAGATCTACTCCCTTAGAGCTTTCATCCGATGTATCACAACCCCATTCAGGTCTGTCGTAAATGCCGCCCCCCCACAACATGGAATATATGTGTCTGAAATATGAATAATTATATTCCACCCCTCGTAGAGACAACTGGGTATACCCTATATAGTTCTGAGATCTACTCCCTTAGAGCTCTCATCCGATGTATCACAACCCCATTCAGGTCTGTCGTAAATGCCGCCCCCCCCCCCAACATGGAATATATATGTTTGAAATATGAATAATTATATTCCACCGCTCGTAGCATATCTCCTGAGAAACAACTGGATATACCCTATATAGTTCTGACAACTACTCCCTTAGAGCATTCATCCGATGTATCACAACCCCATTCAGGTCTGTTCGAAATGGCCCTCCCACAACTTGAAATATAAATCATTGAAAAATATTGATATTATATTCCACCCCTCGTAGTATGTTCCCTGAGAAACAACTGGGTATACCCTATATAGTTCTGAGATCTACTCCCTTAGAGCTCTCATCCGATGTATCACAACCCCATTCAGGTCTGTCGTAAATGCCGCCCCACCCAACATGGAATATATATGTTTAAAATATGAATAATTATATTCCACCGCTCGTAGCATATCTCCTGAAAAACAACTGGATATACCCTATATAGTTCTGACAACTACTCCCTTAGAGCATTCATCCGATGTATCACAACCCCATTCAGGTCTGTTCGAAATGGCCCTTCCACAACTTGAAATATAAATCATTGAAAAATATTGATATTATATTCCACCCCACGTAGTATGTTCCCTGAGAAACAACTGGGTATACCCTATATAGTTCTGAGATCTACTCCCTTAGAGCTTTCATCCGATGTATCACAACCCCATTCAGGTCTGTCGTAAATGCCGCCCCGCCACAACATGGAATATATGTGTCTGAAATATGAATAATTATATCCCACCCCTCGTAGCATGTCTCCTGAGAGACAACTGGGTATACCCTATATAGTTCTGAGATCTACTCCCTTAGAGCTTTCATCCGATGTATCACAACCCCATTCAGGTCTGTCCAAAAAGCCCCCCATTCAGGTGTGAATTTATAAGAATTTGCGCAAAGTTCCGACCCTCGTAGTATCTTCCCTAGGAAATAAGTGAATACTGCCAGAACAGTTTTGGGTTCTACCCCACCAGACCTTTAATCTGAAGTACCATAACCCCATTCAGGTATGGCCAAAATCAAAATATGGCCCCCTGTTTCTTAGACTTATTGAATTTTGCCAAACTTCAGCACCTCGTTGCGTGTCTCCTGAGAAACCACTGGATATGCCCTGTGAAGTTTTGAGTTCTACTACTCTAGAGCTTTCGCGTGGTATATCACAGCCCCATTCAGGTCTGTCCGAACTGGCCCGCAATGTGACCTGAATATAACCATATCCTAATGCTGTATATGTTTCTTTATTTTGTTTTTCTCCAAAAATGAATTATTGTGAGTTTTTTTTTTAATAAAATAATAAAAATTGTTTTTAAAAAAGTGTTTTTTTTTTTGCTTTAGAAATAATGGTGTTTATTCTTGAAAACGCGTCGAAGAAGCGAAATTTTCAATTAAAACAAAAACAAAGTTTAAAAAATTGTTTTTGTTTACCATATATTTTTAAAATGTAATAAACGTGAGAACTTTAACACGTTTCTCTCTCTTTTAAAAACGGCAAATACCATTTTAGAAATGTACGGTAAACAAAAACAACTTTTTAAACTTTGTTTTTGTTTTAATGGAAATTTTCACTCCTTCAACGCGTTTTCAAAAATAGACACCAATTTTTTTTGAAATGCAAAATGTGTGGAACGTATTTAGCAAAGCGTGGAACATATTTAACAGTGGGTGGAACGTATTTAACAGAGGTGTGGGACGTATTTAACTTACGAATTTACCTTCACACACATTTATATTCCACCTCTCGTAGCATGTTCCTTGAGAAACAACTGGGTATACCCTATATAGTTCTGAGATCTAATCCCTTAGAGCTTTCATCCGATGTATCACAACCAAATTCAAGTCTGTCGTAAATGCCCCCCCCCCACCCACAACATGGAATATATGTGTCTGAAATATGAATAATTATATCCCACCCCTCGTAGCATATCTCCTGAGAAACAACTGGGTATACCCTATCTAGTTCTGAGATCTACTCCCTTAGAGCTCTCATCCGATGTATCACAACCCCATTCAGGTCTGTCGTAAATGCCGCCCCCCCCAACATGGAATATATATGTTTGAAATATGAATAATTATATTCCACCGCTCGTAGCATATCTCCTGAGAAACAACTGGATATACCCTATATAGTTCTGACAACTACTCCCTTAGAGCATTCATCCGATGTATCACAACCCCATTCAGGTCTGTCGTAAATGCCGCCCCCCCCACAACATGGAATATAAATCATTGAAAAATATTGATATTATATTCCACCCCTCGTAGTATGTTCCCTGAGAAACAACTGGGTATACCCTATATAGTTCTGAGATCTACTCCCTTAGAGCTTTCATCCGATGTATCACAACCCCATTCAGGTCTGTCGTAAATGCCGCCCCCCCCCCACAACATGGAATATATGTGTCTGAAATATGAATAATTATATGTCGCCCCTCGTAGCCCTCCCACAACTTGAAATATAAATCATTGAAAAATATTGATATTATATTCCACCCCTCGTAGTATGTTCCCTGAGAAACAACTGGGTATACCCTATATAGCTCTGAGATCTAATCCCTTAGAGCTTTCGTCCGATGTATCACAACCCCATTCAGGTCTGTCCAAAAAGCCCACCATTCAGGTGTGAATTCATAAGAATTTGCGCAAAGTTCCGACCCTCGTAGTATCTTCCCTAGGAAATAAGTGAATACTGTCAGAACAGTTTTGGGTTCTACCCCACCAGACCTTTAATCTGAAGTACCATAACCCCATTAAGGTATGGCCAAAATCAAAATATGGCCCCCTGTTTCTTAGACTTATTGAATTTTGCCAAACTTCAGCACCTCGTAGCGTGTCTCCTGAGAAACAACTGGATATGCCCTGTGCAGTTTTGAGTTCTACTACTCTAGAGCTTTCGCGTGGTATATCACAGCCCCATTCAGGTCTGTCCGAACTGGCCCGCAATGTGACCTGAATATAGGTATTTTTGCTGCACCATATCCTAATGCTGTATATGTTTCTTTATTTTGTTTTTCTCCAAAAATGAATTATTGTGAGTTTTTTTTTTAATAAAATAATAAAAATTGTTTTTAAAAAAGTGTTTTTTTTTTGCTTTAGAAATAATGGTGTTTATTCTTGAAAACGCGTCGAAGAAGCGAAATTTTCAATTAAAACAAAAACAAAGTTTAAAAAATTGTTTTTGTTTACCATATATTTTTAAAATGTAATAAACGTGAGAACTTTAACACGTTTCTCTCTTTTAAAAACGGCAAATACCATTTTAGAAATGTACGGTAAACAAAAACAACTTTTTAAACTTTGTTTTTGTTTTAATGGAAATTTTCACTCCTTCAACGCGTTTTCAAAAATAGACACCAATTTTTTTGAAATGCAAAATGTGTGGAACGTATTTAGCAAAGCGTGGAACATATTTAACAGTGTGTGGAACGTATTTAACAGAGGTGTGGGACGTATTTAACTTACGAATTTACCTTCACACACATTTATATTCCACCTCTCGTAGCAAGTTCCTTGAGAAACAACTGGGTATACCCTATATAGTTCTGAGATCTAATCCCTTAGAGCTTTCATCCGATGTATCACAACCAAATTCAAGTCTGTCGTAAATGCCCCCCCCCCCCACCCACAACATGGAATATATGTGTCTGAAATATGAATAATTATATTCCACCCCTCGTACCATATCTCCTGAGAAACAACTGGGTATACCCTATCTAGTTCTGAGATCTACTCCCTTAGAGCTCTCATCCGATGCATCACAACCCCATTCAGGTCTGTCGTAAATGCCGCCCCCCCCAACATGGAATATATATGTTTGAAATATGAATAATTATATTCCACCGCTCGTAGCATATCTCCTGAGAAACAACTGGATATACCCTATATAGTTCTGACAACTACTCCCTTAGAGCATTCATCCGATGTATCACAACCCCATTCAGGTCTGTCGTAAATGCCGCCCCCCCCACAACATGGAATATAAATCATTGAAAAATATTGATATTATATTCCACCCCTCGTAGCATATCTCCTGAGAAATAACTGGGTATACCCTATATAGTTCTGAGATCTACTCCCTTAGAGCTTTCATCCAATGTATCACAATCCCATTCAGGTCTGTTCGAAATGGCCCTCCCACAACTTGAAATATAAATCATTGAAAAATATTGATATTATATTCCACCCCTCGTAGTATGTTTCCTGAGAAACAACTGCGTATACCCTATATAGTTCTGAGATCTACTCCTTTAGAGCTTTCATTCGATGTATCAGAACCCCATTCAGGTCTGTCGTAAATGCCGCCCCCCCCACAACATGGAATATATATGTTTGAAATATGAATAATTATATTCCACCCCTCGTCGCATATGTCCTGAGAAACAACTGGATATACCATATATAGTTCTGACATCTACTCCCTTGGAGCATTCATCCGATGTATTACAATCCCATTCAGGTCTCTTCGAAATGGCCCTCCCACAACTTAAAATATAACCATTGAAAAATATTGATATTATATTCCACCCCTCGTAGCATGGTCCCTGAGAAACAACTGCGTATACCCTATATAGTTCTGAGATCTACTCCTTTAGAGCTTTCATTCGATGTATCAGAACCCCATTCAAGTCTGTCGTAAATGCCGCCCCCCCACAACATGGAATATATATGTTTGAATTATGAATAATTATATTCCACCCCTCGTAGCATATCTCCTCAGAAACAACTGGATATACCATATATAGTTCTGACATCTACTCCCTTAGAGCAATCATCCGATGTATCACAACCCCATTCAGGTCTGTCGTAAATGCCGCCCCCCACAACATGGAATATATATGTTTGAAATATGAATAATTATATTCCACCCCTCGTAGTATGTTTCCTGAGAAACAACTGGATATACCCTATATAGTTCTGAGATCTACTCCCTTAGAGCTTTCATCCGATGTATCACAACCCCATTCAGGTCTGTTCGAAATGGGCCTCCCACAACTTGAAATATAAATCATTGAAAAATATTGATATTATATTCTCTGAGAAACAACTGGGTATACCCTATATAGTTCTGAGATCTACTCCCTTAGAGCTTTCATCCGATGTATCACAACCCCATTCAGGTCTGTCGTAAATGCTGCCCGCCCCAACATGGAATATATATGTTTAAAATATGAATAATTATATTCCACCGCTCGTAGCATATCTCCTGAGAAAAAACTGGATATACCCTATATAGTTCTGAGATCTACTCCCTTAGAGCTTTCATCCGATGTATCACAACCCCATTCAGGTCTGTTCGAAATGGCCCTCCCACAACTTGAAATATAAATCATTGAAAAATATTGATATTATATTCCACCCCTCGTAGTATGTTCCCTGAGAAACAACTGGGTATACCCTATATAGTTCTGAGATCTACTCCCTTAGAGCTCTCATCCGATGTATCACAACCCCATTCAGGTCTGTCGTAAATGCCGCCCCACCCAACATGGAATATATATGTTTAAAATATGAATAATTATATTCCACCGCTCGTAGCATATCTCCTGAAAAACAACTGGATATACCCTATATAGTTCTGACAACTACTCCCTTAGAGCATTCATCCGATGTATCACAACCCCATTCAGGTCTGTTCGAAATGGCCCTTCCACAACTTGAAATATAAATCATTGAAAAATATTGATATTATATTCCACCCCACGTAGTATGTTCCCTGAGAAACAACTGGGTATACCCTATATAGTTCTGAGATCTACTCCCTTAGAGCTTTCATCCGATGTATCACAACCCCATTCAGGTCTGTCGTAAATGCCGCCCCGCCACAACATGGAATATATGTGTCTGAAATATGAATAATTATATCCCACCCCTCGTAGCATGTCTCCTGAGAGACAACTGGGTATACCCTATATAGTTCTGAGATCTACTCCCTTAGAGCTTTCATCCGATGTATCACAACCCCATTCAGGTCTGTCCAAAAAGCCCCCCATTCAGGTGTGAATTTATAAGAATTTGCGCAAAGTTCCGACCCTCGTAGTATCTTCCCTAGGAAATAAGTGAATACTGCCAGAACAGTTTTGGGTTCTACCCCACCAGACCTTTAATCTGAAGTACCATAACCCCATTCAGGTATGGCCAAAATCAAAATATGGCCCCCTGTTTCTTAGACTTATTGAATTTTGCCAAACTTCAGCACCTCGTTGCGTGTCTCCTGAGAAACCACTGGATATGCCCTGTGAAGTTTTGAGTTCTACTACTCTAGAGCTTTCGCGTGGTATATCACAGCCCCATTCAGGTCTGTCCGAACTGGCCCGCAATGTGACCTGAATATAACCATATCCTAATGCTGTATATGTTTCTTTATTTTGTTTTTCTCCAAAAATGAATTATTGTGAGTTTTTTTTTTAATAAAATAATAAAAATTGTTTTTAAAAAAGTGTTTTTTTTTTTGCTTTAGAAATAATGGTGTTTATTCTTGAAAACGCGTCGAAGAAGCGAAATTTTCAATTAAAACAAAAACAAAGTTTAAAAAATTGTTTTTGTTTACCATATATTTTTAAAATGTAATAAACGTGAGAACTTTAACACGTTTCTCTCTCTTTTAAAAACGGCAAATACCATTTTAGAAATGTACGGTAAACAAAAACAACTTTTTAAACTTTGTTTTTGTTTTAATGGAAATTTTCACTCCTTCAACGCGTTTTCAAAAATAGACACCAATTTTTTTTGAAATGCAAAATGTGTGGAACGTATTTAGCAAAGCGTGGAACATATTTAACAGTGGGTGGAACGTATTTAACAGAGGTGTGGGACGTATTTAACTTACGAATTTACCTTCACACACATTTATATTCCACCTCTCGTAGCATGTTCCTTGAGAAACAACTGGGTATACCCTATATAGTTCTGAGATCTAATCCCTTAGAGCTTTCATCCGATGTATCACAACCAAATTCAAGTCTGTCGTAAATGCCCCCCCCCCACCCACAACATGGAATATATGTGTCTGAAATATGAATAATTATATCCCACCCCTCGTAGCATATCTCCTGAGAAACAACTGGGTATACCCTATCTAGTTCTGAGATCTACTCCCTTAGAGCTCTCATCCGATGTATCACAACCCCATTCAGGTCTGTCGTAAATGCCGCCCCCCCCAACATGGAATATATATGTTTGAAATATGAATAATTATATTCCACCCCTCGTAGCATATCTCCTGAGAAACAACTGGATATACCCTATATAGTTCTGACAACTACTCCCTTAGAGCATTCATCCGATGTATCACAACCCCATTCAGGTCTGTCGTAAATGCCGCCCCCCCCACAACATGGAATATAAATCATTGAAAAATATTGATATTATATTCCACCCCTCGTAGTATGTTCCCTGAGAAACAACTGGGTATACCCTATCTAGTTCTGAGATCTACTCCCTTAGAGCTTTCATCCGATGTATCACAACCCCATTCAGGTCTGTCGTAAATGCCGCCCCCCCCCCACAACATGGAATATATGTGTCTGAAATATGAATAATTATATGTCGCCCCTCGTAGCCCTCCCACAACTTGAAATATAAATCATTGAAAAATATTGATATTATATTCCACCCCTCGTAGTATGTTCCCTGAGAAACAACTGGGTATACCCTATATAGCTCTGAGATCTAATCCCTTAGAGCTTTCGTCCGATGTATCACAACCCCATTCAGGTCTGTCCAAAAAGCCCACCATTCAGGTGTGAATTCATAAGAATTTGCGCAAAGTTCCGACCCTCGTAGTATCTTCCCTAGGAAATAAGTGAATACTGTCAGAACAGTTTTGGGTTCTACCCCACCAGACCTTTAATCTGAAGTACCATAACCCCATTAAGGTATGGCCAAAATCAAAATATGGCCCCCTGTTTCTTAGACTTATTGAATTTTGCCAAACTTCAGCACCTCGTAGCGTGTCTCCTGAGAAACAACTGGATATGCCCTGTGCAGTTTTGAGTTCTACTACTCTAGAGCTTTCGCGTGGTATATCACAGCCCCATTCAGGTCTGTCCGAACTGGCCCGCAATGTGACCTGAATATAGGTATTTTTGCTGCACCATATCCTAATGCTGTATATGTTTCTTTATTTTGTTTTTCTCCAAAAATGAATTATTGTGAGTTTTTTTTTTAATAAAATAATAAAAATTGTTTTTAAAAAAGTGTTTTTTTTTTGCTTTAGAAATAATGGTGTTTATTCTTGAAAACGCGTCGAAGAAGCGAAATTTTCAATTAAAACAAAAACAAAGTTTAAAAAATTGTTTTTGTTTACCATATATTTTTAAAATGTAATAAACGTGAGAACTTTAACACGTTTCTCTCTTTTAAAAACGGCAAATACCATTTTAGAAATGTACGGTAAACAAAAACAACTTTTTAAACTTTGTTTTTGTTTTAATGGAAATTTTCACTCCTTCAACGCGTTTTCAAAAATAGACACCAATTTTTTTGAAATGCAAAATGTGTGGAACGTATTTAGCAAAGCGTGGAACATATTTAACAGTGTGTGGAACGTATTTAACAGAGGTGTGGGACGTATTTAACTTACGAATTTACCTTCACACACATTTATATTCCACCTCTCGTAGCAAGTTCCTTGAGAAACAACTGGGTATACCCTATATAGTTCTGAGATCTAATCCCTTAGAGCTTTCATCCGATGTATCACAACCAAATTCAAGTCTGTCGTAAATGCCCCCCCCCCCCACCCACAACATGGAATATATGTGTCTGAAATATGAATAATTATATTCCACCCCTCGTACCATATCTCCTGAGAAACAACTGGGTATACCCTATCTAGTTCTGAGATCTACTCCCTTAGAGCTCTCATCCGATGCATCACAACCCCATTCAGGTCTGTCGTAAATGCCGCCCCCCCCAACATGGAATATATATGTTTGAAATATGAATAATTATATTCCACCGCTCGTAGCATATCTCCTGAGAAACAACTGGATATACCCTATATAGTTCTGACAACTACTCCCTTAGAGCATTCATCCGATGTATCACAACCCCATTCAGGTCTGTCGTAAATGCCGCCCCCCCCACAACATGGAATATAAATCATTGAAAAATATTGATATTATATTCCACCCCTCGTAGCATATCTCCTGAGAAATAACTGGGTATACCCTATATAGTTCTGAGATCTACTCCCTTAGAGCTTTCATCCAATGTATCACAATCCCATTCAGGTCTGTTCGAAATGGCCCTCCCACAACTTGAAATATAAATCATTGAAAAATATTGATATTATATTCCACCCCTCGTAGTATGTTTCCTGAGAAACAACTGCGTATACCCTATATAGTTCTGAGATCTACTCCTTTAGAGCTTTCATTCGATGTATCAGAACCCCATTCAGGTCTGTCGTAAATGCCGCCCCCCCCACAACATGGAATATATATGTTTGAAATATGAATAATTATATTCCACCCCTCGTCGCATATGTCCTGAGAAACAACTGGATATACCATATATAGTTCTGACATCTACTCCCTTGGAGCATTCATCCGATGTATTACAATCCCATTCAGGTCTCTTCGAAATGGCCCTCCCACAACTTAAAATATAACCATTGAAAAATATTGATATTATATTCCACCCCTCGTAGCATGGTCCCTGAGAAACAACTGCGTATACCCTATATAGTTCTGAGATCTACTCCTTTAGAGCTTTCATTCGATGTATCAGAACCCCATTCAAGTCTGTCGTAAATGCCGCCCCCCCACAACATGGAATATATATGTTTGAATTATGAATAATTATATTCCACCCCTCGTAGCATATCTCCTCAGAAACAACTGGATATACCATATATAGTTCTGACATCTACTCCCTTAGAGCAATCATCCGATGTATCACAACCCCATTCAGGTCTGTCGTAAATGCCGCCCCCCACAACATGGAATATATATGTTTGAAATATGAATAATTATATTCCACCCCTCGTAGTATGTTTCCTGAGAAACAACTGGATATACCCTATATAGTTCTGAGATCTACTCCCTTAGAGCTTTCATCCGATGTATCACAACCCCATTCAGGTCTGTTCGAAATGGCCCTCCCACAACTTGAAATATAAATCATTGAAAAATATTGATATTATATTCTCTGAGAAACAACTGGGTATACCCTATATAGTTCTGAGATCTACTCCCTTAGAGCTTTCATCCGATGTATCACAACCCCATTCAGGTCTGTCGTAAATGCTGCCCGCCCCAACATGGAATATATATGTTTAAAATATGAATAATTATATTCCACCGCTCGTAGCATATCTCCTGAGAAAAAACTGGATATACCCTATATAGTTCTGAGATCTACTCCCTTAGAGCTTTCATCCGATGTATCACAACCCCATTCAGGTCTGTTCGAAATGGCCCTCCCACAACTTGAAATATAAATCATTGAAAAATATTGATATTATATTCTGAGATCTACTCCCTTAGAGCTTTCATCCGATGTATCACAACCCCATTCAGGTCTGTTCGATATTATATTCCACCCCTCGTAGTATGTTCCCTGAGAAACAACTAGGTATACCCTATATAGTTCTGAGATCTACTCCCTTAGAGCTCTCATCCGATGTATCACAACCCCATTCAGGTCTGTCGTAAATGCCGCCCCCCCCCACAACATGGAATATATGTGTCTAAAATATGAATACTTATATTCCACCCCTCGTAGCATATCTCCTGAGCAACAACTGGATATACCCTATATAGTTCTGAGATCTACTCCCTTAGAGCTTTCATCCGATGTATCACAACCCCATTCAGGTTTGATCGAAATGGCCCTCCCACAGCTTGAAATATAAATCATTGAAAAATATTGATAATATATTCCACCCCTCGTAGTATGTTCCCTGAGAAACAACTTGGCATACCCTATATAGTTCTTAGATCTACTCCCTTAGAGCTTTCATACGATGTATCACAAACCCATTCAGGTCTGTTCGAAATGGCCCTCCCACAACTTGAAATATAAACCATTGAAAAATATTGATATTATATTCCACCCCTATAGGGTATACTCTATATAGTTCTGAGATCTACTCCCTTAGAGCTTTCATCCGATGTATCACAACCCCATTCAGGTCTGTCTTAAATGCCGCCCCCCCCAACATGGAATATATATGTTTGAAATATGAATAATTATATTCCACCGCTCGTAGCATATCTCCTGAGAAACAACTGGGTATACCCTATATAGTTCTGAGATCTACTCCCTTAGAGCTTTCATCCGATGTATCACAAACCCATTCAGGTCTGTTCGAAATGGCCCTCCCACAACTTGAAATATAAACCATTGAAAAATATTGATATTATATTCCACCCCTCGTAGTATGTTCCCTGAGAAACAACTGGGTATACCCTATATAGTTCTGAGATCTACTCCCTTAGAGCTCTCATCCGATGTATCACAACCCCATTCAGGTCTGTCGTAAATGCCGCCCCCCCCCAACATGGAATATATATGTTTGAAATATGAATAATTATATTCCACCGCTCGTAGCATATCTCCTGAGAAACAACTGGATATACCCTATATAGTTCTGACAACTACTCCCTTACAGCATTCATCCGATGTATCACAACCCCATTCAGGTCTGTTCGAAATGGCCCTCCCACAACTTGAAATATAAATCATTGAAAAATATTGATATTATATTCCACCCCTCGTAGTATGTTCCCTGAGAAACAACTGGGTATACCCTATATAGTTCTAAGATCTACTCCCTTAGAGCTTTCATCCGATGTATCACAACCCCATTCAGGTCTGTCGTAAATGCCGCCCCCCCACAACATGGAATATATGTGTCTGAAATATGAATAATTATATCCCACCCCTCGTAGCGTATCTCCTGAGAAACAACTGGGTATACCCTATATAGTTCTGAGATCTACTCCCTTAGAGCTTTCATCCGATGTATCACAAACCCATTCAGGTCTGTTCGAAATGGCCCTCCCACAACTTGAAATATAAACCATTGAAAAATATTGATATTATATTCCACCCCTCGTAGTATGTTCCCTGAGAAACAACTGGGTATACCCTATATAGTTCTGAGATCTACTCCCTTAGAGCTCTCATCCGATGTATCACAACCCCATTCAGGTCTGTCGTAAATGCCGCCCCCCCCAACATGGAATATATATGTTTGAAATATGAATAATTATATTCCACCGCTCGTAGCATATCTCCTGAGAAACAACTGGATATACCCTATATAGTTCTGACAACTACTCCCTTAGAGCTTTCATCCGATGTATCACAACCCCATTCAAGTCTGTCGTAAATGCCCCCCCCCCCACAACATGGAATATATGTGTCTGAAATATGAATAATTATATCCCACCCCTCGTAGCGTATCTCCTGAGAAACAACTGGGTATACCCTATATAGTTCTGAGATCTACTCCCTTAGAGCTTTCATCCGATGTATCACAAACCCATTCAGGTCTGTTCGAAATGGCCCTCCCACAACTTGAAATATAAACCATTGAAAAATATTGATATTATATTCCACCCCTCGTAGTATGTTCCCTGAGAAACAACTGGGTATACCCTATATAGTTCTGAGATCTACTCCCTTAGAGCTCTCATCCGATGTATCACAACCCCATTCAGGTCTGTCGTAAATGCCGCCCCCCCCAACATGGAATATATATGTTTAAAATATGAATAATTATATTCCACCGCTCGTAGCATATCTCCTGAGAAACAACTGGATATACCCTATATAGTTCTGACAACTACTCCCTTAGAGCATTCATCCGATGTATCACAACCCCATTCAGGTCTGTTCGAAATGCCCCTCCCACAACTTGAAATATAAATCATTGAAAAATATTGATATTATATTCCACCCCACGTAGTATGTTCCCTGAGAAACAACTGGGTATACCCTATATAGTTCTGAGATCTACTCCCTTAGAGCTTTCATCCGATGTATCACAACCCCATTCAGGTCTGTCGTAAATGCCGCCCCCCCACAACATGGAATATATGTGTCTGAAATATGAATAATTATATCCCACCCCTCGTAGCATGTCTCCTGAGAGACAACTGGGTATACCCTATATAGTTCTGAGATCTACTCCCTTAGAGCTTTCATCCGATGTATCACAACCCCATTCAGGTCTGTCCAAAAAGCCCCCCATTCAGGTGTGAATTTATAAGAATTTGCGCAAAGTTCCGACCCTCGTAGTATCTTCCCTAGGAAATAAGTGAATACTGCCAGAACAGTTTTGGGTTCTACCCCACCAGACCTTTAATCTGAAGTACCATAACCCCATTCAGGTATGGCCAAAATCAAAATATGGCCCCCTGTTTCTTAGACTTATTGAATTTTGCCAAACTTCAGCACCTCGTTGCGTGTCTCCTGAGAAACCACTGGATATGCCCTGTGAAGTTTTGAGTTCTACTACTCTAGAGCTTTCGCGTGATATATCACAGCCCCATTCAGGTCTGTCCGAACTGGCCCGCAATGTGACCTGAATATAGGTATTTTTGCTGCACCATATCCTAATGCTGTATATGTTTCTTTATTTTGTTTTTCTCCAAAAATGAATTATTGTGAGTTTTTTTTTTAATAAAATAATAAAAATTGTTTTTAAAAAAGTGTTTTTTTTTTTTGCTTTAGAAATAATGGTGTTTATTCTTGAAAACGCGTCGAAGAAGCGAAATTTTCAATTAAAACAAAAACAAAGTTTAAAAAATTGTTTTTGTTTACCATATATTTTTAAAATGTAATAAACGTGAGAACTTTAACACGTTTCTCTCTCTTTTAAAAACGGCAAATACCATTTTAGAAATGTACGGTAAACAAAAACAACTTTTTAAACTTTGTTTTTGTTTTAATGGAAATTTTCACTCCTTCAACGCGTTTTCAAAAATAGACACCAATTTTTTTGAAATGCAAAATGTGTGGAACGTATTTAGCAAAGCGTGGAACATATTTAACAGTGTGTGGAACGTATTTAACAGAGGTGTGGGACGTATTTAAATTACGAATTTACCTTCACACACATTTATATTCCACCTCTCGTAGCATGTTCCTTGAGAAACAACTGGGTATACCCTATATAGTTCTGAGATCTAATCCCTTAGAGCTTTCATCAGATGTATCACAACCAAATTCAAGTCTGTCGTAAATGCCCCCCTCCCACCCACAACATGGAATATATGTGTCTGAAATATGAATAATTATATTCCACCCCTCGTAGCATATCTCCTGAGAAACAACTGGGTATACCCTATCTAGTTCTGAGATCTACTCCCTTAGAGCTCTCATCCGATGCATCACAACCCCATTCAGGTCTGTCGTAAATGCCGCCCCCCCCAACATGGAATATATATGTTTGAAATATGAATAATTATATTCCACCGCTCGTAGCATATCTCCTGAGAAACAACTGGATATACCCTATATAGTTCTGACAACTACTCCCTTAGAGCTTTCATCCGATGTATCACAACCCCATTCAAGTCTGTCGTAAATGCCCCCCCCCCCACAACATGGAATATATGTGTCTGAAATATGAATAATTATATCCCACCCCTCGTAGCGTATCTCCTGAGAAACAACTGGGTATACCCTATATAGTTCTGAGATCTACTCCCTTAGAGCTTTCATCCGATGTATCACAAACCCATTCAGGTCTGTTCGAAATGGCCCTCCCACAACTTGAAATATAAACCATTGAAAAATATTGATATTATATTCCACCCCTCGTAGTATGTTCCCTGAGAAACAACTGGGTATACCCTATATAGTTCTGAGATCTACTCCCTTAGAGCTCTCATCCGATGTATCACAACCCCATTCAGGTCTGTCGTAAATGCCGCCCCCCCCAACATGGAATATATATGTTTAAAATATGAATAATTATATTCCACCGCTCGTAGCATATCTCCTGAGAAACAACTGGATATACCCTATATAGTTCTGACAACTACTCCCTTAGAGCATTCATCCGATGTATCACAACCCCATTCAGGTCTGTTCGAAATGCCCCTCCCACAACTTGAAATATAAATCATTGAAAAATATTGATATTATATTCCACCCCACGTAGTATGTTCCCTGAGAAACAACTGGGTATACCCTATATAGTTCTGAGATCTACTCCCTTAGAGCTTTCATCCGATGTATCACAACCCCATTCAGGTCTGTCGTAAATGCCGCCCCCCCACAACATGGAATATATGTGTCTGAAATATGAATAATTATATCCCACCCCTCGTAGCATGTCTCCTGAGAGACAACTGGGTATACCCTATATAGTTCTGAGATCTACTCCCTTAGAGCTTTCATCCGATGTATCACAACCCCATTCAGGTCTGTCCAAAAAGCCCCCCATTCAGGTGTGAATTTATAAGAATTTGCGCAAAGTTCCGACCCTCGTAGTATCTTCCCTAGGAAATAAGTGAATACTGCCAGAACAGTTTTGGGTTCTACCCCACCAGACCTTTAATCTGAAGTACCATAACCCCATTCAGGTATGGCCAAAATCAAAATATGGCCCCCTGTTTCTTAGACTTATTGAATTTTGCCAAACTTCAGCACCTCGTTGCGTGTCTCCTGAGAAACCACTGGATATGCCCTGTGAAGTTTTGAGTTCTACTACTCTAGAGCTTTCGCGTGATATATCACAGCCCCATTCAGGTCTGTCCGAACTGGCCCGCAATGTGACCTGAATATAGGTATTTTTGCTGCACCATATCCTAATGCTGTATATGTTTCTTTATTTTGTTTTTCTCCAAAAATGAATTATTGTGAGTTTTTTTTTTAATAAAATAATAAAAATTGTTTTTAAAAAAGTGTTTTTTTTTTTTGCTTTAGAAATAATGGTGTTTATTCTTGAAAACGCGTCGAAGAAGCGAAATTTTCAATTAAAACAAAAACAAAGTTTAAAAAATTGTTTTTGTTTACCATATATTTTTAAAATGTAATAAACGTGAGAACTTTAACACGTTTCTCTCTCTTTTAAAAACGGCAAATACCATTTTAGAAATGTACGGTAAACAAAAACAACTTTTTAAACTTTGTTTTTGTTTTAATGGAAATTTTCACTCCTTCAACGCGTTTTCAAAAATAGACACCAATTTTTTTGAAATGCAAAATGTGTGGAACGTATTTAGCAAAGCGTGGAACATATTTAACAGTGTGTGGAACGTATTTAACAGAGGTGTGGGACGTATTTAAATTACGAATTTACCTTCACACACATTTATATTCCACCTCTCGTAGCATGTTCCTTGAGAAACAACTGGGTATACCCTATATAGTTCTGAGATCTAATCCCTTAGAGCTTTCATCAGATGTATCACAACCAAATTCAAGTCTGTCGTAAATGCCCCCCTCCCACCCACAACATGGAATATATGTGTCTGAAATATGAATAATTATATTCCACCCCTCGTAGCATATCTCCTGAGAAACAACTGGGTATACCCTATCTAGTTCTGAGATCTACTCCCTTAGAGCTCTCATCCGATGCATCACAACCCCATTCAGGTCTGTCGTAAATGCCGCCCCCCCCAACATGGAATATATATGTTTGAAATATGAATAATTATATTCCACCGCTCGTAGCATATCTCCTGAGAAACAACTGGATATACCCTATATAGTTCTGACAACTACTCCCTTAGAGCATTCATCCGATGTATCACAACCCCATTCAGGTCTGTCGTAAATGCCGCCCCCTCCACAACATGGAATATAAATCATTGAAAAATATTGATATTATATTCCACCCCTCGTAGCATATCTCCTGAGAAATAACTGGGTATATCCTATATAGTTCTGAGATCTACTCCCTTAGAGCTTTCATCCGATGTATCACAATCCCATTCAGGTCTGTTCGAAATGGCCCTCCCACAACTTGAAATATAAATCATTGAAAAATATTGATATTATATTCCACCCCTCGTAGTATGTTTCCTGAGAAACAACTGGGTATACCCTATATAGTTCTGAGATCTACTCCCTTATAGCTTTCATCCGATGTATAACAACCCCATTCAGGTCTGTCGTAAATGCCGCCCCCCCCACAACATGGAATATATATGTTTGAAATATGAATAATTATATTCCACCCCTCGTCGCATATGTCCTGAGAAACAACTGGATATACCATATATAGTTCTGACATCTACTCCCTTGGAGCATTCATCCGATGTATTACAATCCCATTCAGGTCTCTTCGAAATGGCCCTCCCACAACTTAAAATATAACCATTGAAAAATATTGATATTATATTCCACCCCTCGTAGCATGGTCCCTGAGAAACAACTGCGTATACCCTATATAGTTCTGAGATCTACTCCCTTAGAGCTTTCATTCGATGTATCAGAACCCCATTCAGGTCTGTCGTAAATGCCGCCCCCCCACAACATGGAATATATGTGTCTGAAATATGAATAATTATATTCCACCCCTCGTAGCATATCTCCTCAGAAACAACTGGATATACCATATATAGTTCTTGCAACTACTCCCTTAGAGCATTCATCCGATGTATCACAACCCCATTCAGGTCTGTTCGAAATGGCCCTCCCACAACTTGAAATATAAATCATTGAAAAATATTGATATTATATTCCACCCCTCGTAGTATGTTCCCTGAGAAACAACTGGGTATACCCTATATAGTTCTGAGATCTACTCCCTTAGAGCTCTCATCCGATGTATCACAACCCCATTCAGGTCTGTCGTAAATGCCGCCCCCCCCAACATGGAATATATATGTTTGAAATATGAATAATTATATTCCACCGCTCGTAGCATATCTCCTGAGAAACAACTGGATATACCCTATATAGTTCTGACAACTACTCCCTTAGAGCTTTCATCCGATGTATCACAACCCCATTCAAGTCTGTCGTAAATGCCCCCCCCCCACAACATGGAATATATGTGTCTGAAATATGAATAATTATATCCCACCCCTCGTAGCGTATCTCCTGAGAAACAACTGGGTATACCCTATATAGTTCTGAGATCTACTCCCTTAGAGCTTTCATCCGATGTATCACAAACCCATTCAGGTCTGTTCGAAATGGCCCTCCCACAACTTGAAATATAAACCATTGAAAAATATTGATATTATATTCCACCCCTCGTAGTATGTTCCCTGAGAAACAACTGGGTATACCCTATATAGTTCTGAGATCTACTCCCTTAGAGCTCTCATCCGATGTATCACAACCCCATTCAGGTCTGTCGTAAATGCCGCCCCCCCCAACATGGAATATATATGTTTAAAATATGAATAATTATATTCCACCGCTCGTAGCATATCTCCTGAGAAACAACTGGATATACCCTATATAGTTCTGACAACTACTCCCTTAGAGCATTCATCCGATGTATCACAACCCCATTCAGGTCTGTTCGAAATGGCCCTTCCACAACTTGAAATATAAATCATTGAAAAATATTGATATTATATTCCACCCCACGTAGTATGTTCCCTGAGAAACAACTGGGTATACCCTATATAGTTCTGAGATCTACTCCCTTAGAGCTTTCATCCGATGTATCACAACCCCATTCAGGTCTGTCGTAAATGCCGCCCCCCCACAACATGGAATATATGTGTCTGAAATATGAATAATTATATCCCACCCCTCGTAGCATATCTCCTGAGAAACAACTGGATATACCCTATATAGTTCTGACAACTACTCCCTTAGAGCTTTCATCCGATGTATCACAACCCCATTCAAGTCTGTCGTAAATGCCCCCCCCCACAACATGGAATATATGTGTTTAAAATATGAATAATTATATTCCACCGCTCGTAGCATATCTCCTGAGAAACAACTGGATATACCCTATATAGTTCTGACAACTACTCCCTTAGAGCATTCATCCGATGTATCACAACCCCATTCAGGTCTGTTCGAAATGGCCCTCCCACAACTTGAAATATAAATCATTGAAAAATATTGATATTATATTCCACCCCACGTAGTATGTTCCCTGAGAAACAACTGGGTATACCCTATATAGTTCTGAGATCTACTCCCTTAGAGCTTTCATCCGATGTATCACAACCCCATTCAGGTCTGTCGTAAATGCCGCCCCCCCACAACATGGAATATATGTGTCTGAAATATGAATAATTATATCCCACCCCTCGTAGCATGTCTCCTGAGAGACAACTGGGTATACCCTATATAGTTCTGAGATCTACTCCCTTAGAGCTTTCATCCGATGTATCACAACCCCATTCAGGTCTGTCCAAAAAGCCCCCCATTCAGGTGTGAATTTATTAGAATTTGCGCAAAGTTCCGACCCTCGTAGTATCTTCCCTAGGAAATAAGTGAATACTGCCAGAACAGTTTTGGGTTCTACCCCGCCAGACCTTTAATCTGAAGTACCATAACCCCATTCAGGTATGGCCAAAATCAAAATATGGCCCCCTGTTTCTTAGACTTATTGAATTTTGCCAAACTTCAGCACCTCGTTGCGTGTCTCCTGAGAAACCACTGGATATGCCCTGTGAAGTTTTGAGTTCTACTACTCTAGAGCTTTCGCGTGGTATATCACAGCCCCATTCAGGTCTGTCCGAACTGGCCCGCAATGTGACCTGAATATAGGTATTTTTGCTGCACCATATCCTAATGCTGTATATGTTTCTTTATTTTGTTTTTCTCCAAAAATGAATTATTGTGAGTTTTTTTTTAATAAAATAATAAAAATTGTTTTTAAAAAAGTGTTTTTTTTTTTGCTTTAGAAATAATGGTGTTTATTCTTGAAAACGCGTCGAAGAAGCGAAATTTTCAATTAAAACAAAAACAAAGTTTAAAAAATTGTTTTTGTTTACCATATATTTTTAAAATGTAATAAACGTGAGAACTTTAACACGTTTCTCTCTCTTTTAAAAACGGCAAATACCATTTTAGAAATGTACGGTAAACAAAAACAACTTTTTAAACTTTGTTTTTGTTTTAATGGAAATTTTCACTCCAAAATGTGTGGAACGTATTTAGCAAAGCGTGGAACATATTTAACAGTGTGTGGAACGTATTTAACAGAGGTGTGGGACGTATTTAAATTACGAATTTACCTTCACACACATTTATATTCCACCTCTCGTAGCATGTTCCTTGAGAAACAACTGGGTATACCCTATATAGTTCTGAGATCTAATCCCTTAGAGCTTTCATCAGATGTATCACAACCAAATTCAAGTCTGTCGTAAATGCCCCCCTCCCACCCACAACATGGAATATATGTGTCTGAAATATGAATAATTATATTCCACCCCTCGTAGCATATCTCCTGAGAAACAACTGGGTATACCCTATCTAGTTCTGAGATCTACTCCCTTAGAGCTCTCATCCGATGCATCACAACCCCATTCAGGTCTGTCGTAAATGCCGCCCCCCCCAACATGGAATATATATGTTTGAAATATGAATAATTATATTCCACCGCTCGTAGCATATCTCCTGAGAAACAACTGGATATACCCTATATAGTTCTGACAACTACTCCCTTAGAGCATTCATCCGATGTATCACAACCCCATTCAGGTCTGTCGTAAATGCCGCCCCCCCCCACAACATGGAATATAAATCATTGAAAAATATTGATATTATATTCCACCCCTCGTAGCATATCTCCTGAGAAATAACTGGGTATATCCTATATAGTTCTGAGATCTACTCCCTTAGAGCTTTCATCCGATGTATCACAATCCCATTCAGGTCTGTTCGAAATGGCCCTCCCACAACTTGAAATATAAATCATTGAAAAATATTGATATTATATTCCACCCCTCGTAGTATGTTTCCTGAGAAACAACTGGGTATACCCTATATAGTTCTGAGATCTACTCCCTTATAGCTTTCATCCGATGTATAACAACCCCATTCAGGTCTGTCGTAAATGCCGCCCCCCCCACAACATGGAATATATATGTTTGAAATATGAATAATTATATTCCACCCCTCGTCGCATATGTCCTGAGAAACAACTGGATATACCATATATAGTTCTGACATCTACTCCCTTGGAGCATTCATCCGATGTATTACAATCCCATTCAGGTCTCTTCGAAATGGCCCTCCCACAACTTAAAATATAACCATTGAAAAATATTGATATTATATTCCACCCCTCGTAGCATGGTCCCTGAGAAACAACTGCGTATACCCTATATAGTTCTGAGATCTACTCCCTTAGAGCTTTCATTCGATGTATCAGAACCCCATTCAGGTCTGTCGTAAATGCCGCCCCCCCACAACATGGAATATATATGTTTGAAATATGAATAATTATATTCCACCCCTCGTAGCATATCTCCTCAGAAACAACTGGATATACCATATATAGTTCTTGCAACTACTCCCTTAGAGCATTCATCCGATGTATCACAACCCCATTCAGGTCTGTTCGAAATGGCCCTCCCACAACTTGAAATATAAATCATTGAAAAATATTGATATTATATTCCACCCCTCGTAGTATGTTCCCTGAGAAACAACTGGGTATACCCTATATAGTTCTGAGATCTACTCCCTTAGAGCTCTCATCCGATGTATCACAACCCCATTCAGGTCTGTCGTAAATGCCGCCCCCCCCAACATGGAATATATATGTTTGAAATATGAATAATTATATTCCACCGCTCGTAGCATATCTCCTGAGAAACAACTGGATATACCCTATATAGTTCTGACAACTACTCCCTTAGAGCTTTCATCCGATGTATCACAACCCCATTCAAGTCTGTCGTAAATGCCCCCCCCCCCCACAACATGGAATATATGTGTCTGAAATATGAATAATTATATCCCACCCCTCGTAGCGTATCTCCTGAGAAACAACTGGGTATACCCTATATAGTTCTGAGATCTACTCCCTTAGAGCTTTCATCCGATGTATCACAAACCCATTCAGGTCTGTTCGAAATGGCCCTCCCACAACTTGAAATATAAACCATTGAAAAATATTGATATTATATTCCACCCCTCGTAGTATGTTCCCTGAGAAACAACTGGGTATACCCTATATAGTTCTGAGATCTACTCCCTTAGAGCTCTCATCCGATGTATCACAACCCCATTCAGGTCTGTCGTAAATGCCGCCCCCCCCAACATGGAATATATATGTTTAAAATATGAATAATTATATTCCACCGCTCGTAGCATATCTCCTGAGAAACAACTGGATATACCCTATATAGTTCTGACAACTACTCCCTTAGAGCATTCATCCGATGTATCACAACCCCATTCAGGTCTGTTCGAAATGGCCCTTCCACAACTTGAAATATAAATCATTGAAAAATATTGATATTATATTCCACCCCACGTAGTATGTTCCCTGAGAAACAACTGGGTATACCCTATATAGTTCTGAGATCTACTCCCTTAGAGCTTTCATCCGATGTATCACAACCCCATTCAGGTCTGTCGTAAATGCCGCCCCCCCACAACATGGAATATATGTGTCTGAAATATGAATAATTATATCCCACCCCTCGTAGCATGTCTCCTGAGAGACAACTGGGTATACCCTATATAGTTCTGAGATCTACTCCCTTAGAGCTTTCATCCGATGTATCACAACCCCATTCAGGTCTGTCCAAAAAGCCCCCCATTCAGGTGTGAATTTATAAGAATTTGCGCAAAGTTCCGACCCTCGTAGTATCTTCCCTAGGAAATAAGTGAATACTGCCAGAACAGTTTTGGGTTCTACCCCACCAGACCTTTAATCTGAAGTACCATAACCCCATTCAGGTATGGCCAAAATCAAAATATGGCCCCCTGTTTCTTAGACTTATTGAATTTTGCCAAACTTCAGCACCTCGTTGCGTGTCTCCTGAGAAACCACTGGATATGCCCTGTGAAGTTTTGAGTTCTACTACTCTAGAGCTTTCGCGTGGTATATCACAGCCCCATTCAGGTCTGTCCGAACTGGCCCGCAATGTGACCTGAATATAGGTATTTTTGCTGCACCATATCCTAATGCTGTATATGTTTCTTTATTTTGTTTTTCTCCAAAAATGAATTATTGTGAGTTTTTTTTTTAATAAAATAATAAAAATTGTTTTTAAAAAAGTGTTTTTTTTTTGCTTTAGAAATAATGGTGTTTATTCTTGAAAACGCGTCGAAGAAGCGAAATTTTCAATTAAAACAAAAACAAAGTTTAAAAAATTGTTTTTGTTTACCATATATTTTTAAAATGTAATAAACGTGAGAACTTTAACACGTTTCTCTCTCTTTTAAAAACGGCAAATACCATTTTAGAAATGTACGGTAAACAAAAACAACTTTTTAAACTTTGTTTTTGTTTTAATGGAAATTTTCACTCCAAAATGTGTGGAACGTATTTAGCAAAGCGTGGAACATATTTAACAGTGTGTGGAACGTATTTAACAGAGGTGTGGGACGTATTTAAATTACGAATTTACCTTCACACACATTTATATTCCACCTCTCGTAGCATGTTCCTTGAGAAACAACTGGGTATACCCTATATAGTTCTGAGATCTAATCCCTTAGAGCTTTCATCAGATGTATCACAACCAAATTCAAGTCTGTCGTAAATGCCCCCCCCCCCCCACCCACAACATGGAATATATGTGTCTGAAATATGAATAATTATATTCCACCCCTCGTAGCATATCTCCTGAGAAACAACTGGGTATACCCTATCTAGTTCTGAGATCTACTCCCTTAGAGCTCTCATCCGATGCATCACAACCCCATTCAGGTCTGTCGTAAATGCCGCCCCCCCCAACATGGAATATATATGTTTGAAATATGAATAATTATATTCCACCGCTCGTAGCATATCTCCTGAGAAACAACTGGATATACCCTATATAGTTCTGACAACTACTCCCTTAGAGCATTCATCCGATGTATCACAACCCCATTCAGGTCTGTCGTAAATGCCGCCCCCCCCACAACATGGAATATAAATCATTGAAAAATATTGATATTATATTCCACCCCTCGTAGCATATCTCCTGAGAAATAACTGGGTATATCCTATATAGTTCTGAGATCTACTCCCTTAGAGCTTTCATCCGATGTATCACAATCCCATTCAGGTCTGTTCGAAATGGCCCTCCCACAACTTGAAATATAAACCATTGAAAAATATTGATATTATATTCCACCCCTATAGGGTATACCCTATATAGTTCTGAGATCTACTCCCTTAGAGCTTTCATCCGATGTATCACAACCCCATTCAGGTCTGTCTTAAATGCCGCCCCCCCCAACATGGAATATATATGTTTGAAATATGAATAATTATATTCCACCGCTCGTAGCATATCTCCTGAGAAACAACTGGGTATACCCTATATAGTTCTGAGATCTACTCCCTTAGAGCTCTCATCCGATGTATCACAACCCCATTCAGGTCTGTCGTAAATGCCGCCCCCCCAACATGGAATATATATGTTTGAAATATGAATAATTATATTCCACCGCTCGTAGCATATCTCCTGAGAAACAACTGGATATACCCTATATAGTTCTGACAACTACTCCCTTAGAGCTTTCATCCGATGTATCACAACCCCATTCAAGTCTGTCGTAAATGCCCCCCCCCCCCCACAACATGGAATATATGTGTCTGAAATATGAATAATTATATCCCACCCCTCGTAGCGTATCTCCTGAGAAACAACTGGGTATACCCTATATAGTTCTGAGATCTACTCCCTTAGAGCTTTCATCCGATGTATCACAAACCCATTCAGGTCTGTTCGAAATGGCCCTCCCACAACTTGAAATATAAATCATTGAAAAATATTGATATTATATTCCACCCCTCGTAGTATGTTCCCTGAGAAACAACTGGGTATACCCTATATAGTTCTGAGATCTACTCCCTTAGAGCTTTCATCCGATGTATCACAACCCCATTCAGGTCTGTCGTAAATGCCGCCCCCCCACAACATGGAATATATGTGTCTGAAATATGAATAATTATATCCCACCCCTCGTAGCATATCTCCTGAGAAACAACTGGATATACCCTATATAGTTCTGACAACTACTCCCTTAGAGCTTTCATCCGATGTATCACAACCCCATTCAAGTCTGTCGTAAATGCCCCCCCCCCACAACATGGAATATATGTGTTTAAAATATGAATAATTATATTCCACCGCTCGTAGCATATCTCCTGAGAAACAACTGGATATACCCTATATAGTTCTGACAACTACTCCCTTAGAGCATTCATCCGATGTATCACAACCCCATTCAGGTCTGTTCGAAATGGCCCTCCCACAACTTGAAATATAAATCATTGAAAAATATTGATATTATATTCCACCCCACGTAGTATGTTCCCTGAGAAACAACTGGGTATACCCTATATAGTTCTGAGATCTACTCCCTTAGAGCTTTCATCCGATGTATCACAACCCCATTCAGGTCTGTCGTAAATGCCGCCCCCCCACAACATGGAATATATGTGTCTGAAATATGAATAATTATATCCCACCCCTCGTAGCATATCTCCTGAGAAACAACTGGATATACCCTATATAGTTCTGACAACTACTCCCTTAGAGCTTTCATCCGATGTATCACAACCCCATTCAAGTCTGTCGTAAATGCCCCCCCCCCCCCACAACATGGAATATATGTGTTTAAAATATGAATAATTATATTCCACCGCTCGTAGCATATCTCCTGAGAAACAACTGGATATACCCTATATAGTTCTGACAACTACTCCCTTAGAGCTTTCATCCGATGTATCACAACCCCATTCAAGTCTGTCGTAAATGCCCCCCCCCCCCCCACAACATGGAATATATGTGTTTAAAATATGAATAATTATATTCCACCGCTCGTAGCATATCTCCTGAGAAACAACTGGATATACCCTATATAGTTCTGACAACTACTCCCTTAGAGCTTTCATCCGATGTATCACAACCCCATTCAAGTCTGTCGTAAATGCCCCCCCCCCACAACATGGAATATATGTGTCTGAAATATGAATAATTATATCCCACCCCTCGTAGCGTATCTCCTGAGAAACAACTGGGTATACCCTATATAGTTCTGAGATCTACTCCCTTAGAGCTCTCATCCGATGTATCACAACCCCATTCAGGTCTGTCGTAAATGCCGCCCCCCCCAACATGGAATATATATGTTTAAAATATGAATAATTATATTCCACCGCTCGTAGCATATCTCCTGAGAAACAACTGGATATACCCTATATAGTTCTGACAACTACTCCCTTAGAGCATTCATCCGATGTATCACAACCCCATTCAGGTCTGTTCGAAATGGCCCTTCCACAACTTGAAATATAAATCATTGAAAAATATTGATATTATATTCCACCCCACGTAGTATGTTCCCTGAGAAACAACTGGGTATACCCTATATAGTTCTGAGATCTACTCCCTTAGAGCTTTCATCCGATGTATCACAACCCCATTCAGGTCTGTCGTAAATGCCGCCCCCCCACAACATGGAATATATGTGTCTGAAATATGAATAATTATATCCCACCCCTCGTAGCATGTCTCCTGAGAGACAACTGGGTATACCCTATATAGTTCTGAGATCTACTCCCTTAGAGCTTTCATCCGATGTATCACAACCCCATTCAGGTCTGTCCAAAAAGCCCCCCATTCAGGTGTGAATTTATAAGAATTTGCGCAAAGTTCCGACCCTCGTAGTATCTTCCCTAGGAAATAAGTGAATACTGCCAGAACAGTTTTGGGTTCTACCCCACCAGACCTTTAATCTGAAGTACCATAACCCCATTCAGGTATGGCCAAAATCAAAATATGGCCCCCTGTTTCTTAGACTTATTGAATTTTGCCAAACTTCAGCACCTCGTTGCGTGTCTCCTGAGAAACCACTGGATATGCCCTGTGAAGTTTTGAGTTCTACTACTCTAGAGCTTTCGCGTGGTATATCACAGCCCCATTCAGGTCTGTCCGAACTGGCCCGCAATGTGACCTGAATATAGGTATTTTTGCTGCACCATATCCTAATGCTGTATATGTTTCTTTATTTTGTTTTTCTCCAAAAATGAATTATTGTGAGTTTTTTTTTTAATAAAATAATAAAAATTGTTTTTAAAAAAGTGTTTTTTTTTTTGCTTTAGAAATAATGGTGTTTATTCTTGAAAACGCGTCGAAGAAGCGAAATTTTCAATTAAAACAAAAACAAAGTTTAAAAAATTGTTTTTGTTTACCATATATTTTTAAAATGTAATAAACGTGAGAACTTTAACACGTTTCTCTCTCTTTTAAAAACGGCAAATACCATTTTAGAAATGTACGGTAAACAAAAACAACTTTTTAAACTTTGTTTTTGTTTTAATGGAAATTTTCACTCCAAAATGTGTGGAACGTATTTAGCAAAGCGTGGAACATATTTAACAGTGTGTGGAACGTATTTAACAGAGGTGTGGGACGTATTTAAATTACGAATTTACCTTCACACACATTTATATTCCACCTCTCGTAGCATGTTCCTTGAGAAACAACTGGGTATACCCTATATAGTTCTGAGATCTAATCCCTTAGAGCTTTCATCAGATGTATCACAACCAAATTCAAGTCTGTCGTAAATGCCCCCCCCCCCACCCACAACATGGAATATATGTGTCTGAAATATGAATAATTATATTCCACCCCTCGTAGCATATCTCCTGAGAAACAACTGGGTATACCCTATCTAGTTCTGAGATCTACTCCCTTAGAGCTCTCATCCGATGCATCACAACCCCATTCAGGTCTGTCGTAAATGCCGCCCCCCCCAACATGGAATATATATGTTTGAAATATGAATAATTATATTCCACCGCTCGTAGCATATCTCCTGAGAAACAACTGGATATACCCTATATAGTTCTGACAACTACTCCCTTAGAGCATTCATCCGATGTATCACAACCCCATTCAGGTCTGTCGTAAATGCCGCCCCCCCCACAACATGGAATATAAATCATTGAAAAATATTGATATTATATTCCACCCCTCGTAGCATATCTCCTGAGAAATAACTGGGTATATCCTATATAGTTCTGAGATCTACTCCCTTAGAGCTTTCATCCGATGTATCACAATCCCATTCAGGTCTGTTCGAAATGGCCCTCCCACAACTTGAAATATAAACCATTGAAAAATATTGATATTATATTCCACCCCTATAGGGTATACCCTATATAGTTCTGAGATCTACTCCCTTAGAGCTTTCATCCGATGTATCACAACCCCATTCAGGTCTGTCTTAAATGCCGCCCCCCCCAACATGGAATATATATGTTTGAAATATGAATAATTATATTCCACCGCTCGTAGCATATCTCCTGAGAAACAACTGGGTATACCCTATATAGTTCTGAGATCTACTCCCTTAGAGCTCTCATCCGATGTATCACAACCCCATTCAGGTCTGTCGTAAATGCCGCCCCCCCAACATGGAATATATATGTTTGAAATATGAATAATTATATTCCACCGCTCGTAGCATATCTCCTGAGAAACAACTGGATATACCCTATATAGTTCTGACAACTACTCCCTTAGAGCTTTCATCCGATGTATCACAACCCCATTCAAGTCTGTCGTAAATGCCCCCCCCCCCACAACATGGAATATATGTGTCTGAAATATGAATAATTATATCCCACCCCTCGTAGCGTATCTCCTGAGAAACAACTGGGTATACCCTATATAGTTCTGAGATCTACTCCCTTAGAGCTTTCATCCGATGTATCACAAACCCATTCAGGTCTGTTCGAAATGGCCCTCCCACAACTTGAAATATAAATCATTGAAAAATATTGATATTATATTCCACCCCTCGTAGTATGTTCCCTGAGAAACAACTGGGTATACCCTATATAGTTCTGAGATCTACTCCCTTAGAGCTTTCATCCGATGTATCACAACCCCATTCAGGTCTGTCGTAAATGCCGCCCCCCCACAACATGGAATATATGTGTCTGAAATATGAATAATTATATCCCACCCCTCGTAGCATATCTCCTGAGAAACAACTGGATATACCCTATATAGTTCTGACAACTACTCCCTTAGAGCTTTCATCCGATGTATCACAACCCCATTCAAGTCTGTCGTAAATGCCCCCCCCCCCCACAACATGGAATATATGTGTTTAAAATATGAATAATTATATTCCACCGCTCGTAGCATATCTCCTGAGAAACAACTGGATATACCCTATATAGTTCTGACAACTACTCCCTTAGAGCATTCATCCGATGTATCACAACCCCATTCAGGTCTGTTCGAAATGGCCCTCCCACAACTTGAAATATAAATCATTGAAAAATATTGATATTATATTCCACCCCACGTAGTATGTTCCCTGAGAAACAACTGGGTATACCCTATATAGTTCTGAGATCTACTCCCTTAGAGCTTTCATCCGATGTATCACAACCCCATTCAGGTCTGTCGTAAATGCCGCCCCCCCACAACATGGAATATATGTGTCTGAAATATGAATAATTATATCCGACCCCTCGTAGCATGTCTCCTGAGAGACAACTGGGTATACCCTATATAGTTCCGAGATCTACTCCCTTAGAGCTTTCATCCGATGTATCACAACCCCATTCAGGTCTGTCCAAAAAGCCCCCCATTCAGGTGTGAATTTATAAGAATTTGCGCAAAGTTCCGACCCTCGTAGTATCTTCCCTAGGAAATAAGTGAATACTGCCAGAACAGTTTTGGGTTCTACCCCACCAGACCTTTAATCTGAAGTACCATAACCCCATTCAGGTATGGCCAAAATCAAAATATGGCCCCCTGTTTCTTAGACTTATTGAATTTTGCCAAACTTCAGCACCTCGTTGCGTGTCTCCTGAGAAACCACTGGATATGCCCTGTGAAGTTTTGAGTTCTACTACTCTAGAGCTTTCGCGTGGTATATCACAGCCCCATTCAGGTCTGTCCGAACTGGCCCGCAATGTGACCTGAATATAGGTATTTTTGCTGCACCATATCCTAATGCTGTATATGTTTCTTTATTTTGTTTTTCTCCAAAAATGAATTATTGTGAGTTTTTTTTTTAATAAAATAATAAAAATTGTTTTTAAAAAAGTGTTTTTTTTTTGCTTTAGAAATAATGGTGTTTATTCTTGAAAACGCGTCGAAGAAGCGAAATTTTCAATTAAAACAAAAACAAAGTTTAAAAAATTGTTTTTGTTTACCATATATTTTTAAAATGTAATAAACGTGAGAACTTTAACACGTTTCTCTCTCTTTTAAAAACGGCAAATACCATTTTAGAAATGTACGGTAAACAAAAACAACTTTTTAAACTTTGTTTTTGTTTTAATGGAAATTTTCACTCCAAAATGTGTGGAACGTATTTAGCAAAGCGTGGAACATATTTAACAGTGTGTGGAACGTATTTAACAGAGGTGTGGGACGTATTTAAATTACGAATTTACCTTCACACACATTTATATTCCACCTCTCGTAGCATGTTCCTTGAGAAACAACTGGGTATACCCTATATAGTTCTGAGATCTAATCCCTTAGAGCTTTCATCAGATGTATCACAACCAAATTCAAGTCTGTCGTAAATGCCCCCCCCCCACCCACAACATGGAATATATGTGTCTGAAATATGAATAATTATATTCCACCCCTCGTAGCATATCTCCTGAGAAACAACTGGGTATACCCTATCTAGTTCTGAGATCTACTCCCTTAGAGCTCTCATCCGATGCATCACAACCCCATTCAGGTCTGTCGTAAATGCCGCCCCCCCAACATGGAATATATATGTTTGAAATATGAATAATTATATTCCACCGCTCGTAGCATATCTCCTGAGAAACAACTGGATATACCCTATATAGTTCTGACAACTACTCCCTTAGAGCATTCATCCGATGTATCACAACCCCATTCAGGTCTGTCGTAAATGCCGCCCCCCCCACAACATGGAATATAAATCATTGAAAAATATTGATATTATATTCCACCCCTCGTAGCATATCTCCTGAGAAATAACTGGGTATATCCTATATAGTTCTGAGATCTACTCCCTTAGAGCTTTCCTCCGATGTATCACAATCCCATTCAGGTCTGTTCGAAATGGCCCTCCCACAACTTGAAATATAAATCATTGAAAAATATTGATATTATATTCCACCCCTCGTAGTATGTTTCCTGAGAAACAACTGGGTATACCCTATATAGTTCTGAGATCTACTCCCTTAGAGCTTTCATTCGATGTATCAGAACCCCATTCAGGTCTGTCGTAAATGCCGCCCCCCCACAACATGGAATATATATGTTTGAAATATGAATAATTATATTCCACCCCTCGTAGCATATCTCCTCAGAAACAACTGGATATACCATATATAGTTCTGACATCTACTCCCTTGGAGCATTCATCCGATGTATTACAATCCCATTCAGGTCTCTTCGAAATGGCCCTCCCACAACTTAAAATATAACCATTGAAAAATATTGATATTATATTCCACCCCTCGTAGCATGGTCCCTGAGAAACAACTGCGTATACCCTATATAGTTCTGAGATCTACTCCCTTAGAGCTTTCATTCGATGTATCAGAACCCCATTCAGGTCTGTCGTAAATGCCGCCCCCCCACAACATGGAATATATATGTTTGAAATATGAATAATTATATTCCACCCCTCGTAGCATATCTCCTCAGAAACAACTGGATATACCATATATAGTTCTTGCAACTACTCCCTTAGAGCATTCATCCGATGTATCACAACCCCATTCAGGTCTGTTCGAAATGGTCCTCCCACAACTTGAAATATAAATCATTGAAAAATATTGATATTATATTCCACCCCTCGTAGTATGTTCCCTGAGAAACAACTGGGTATACCCTATATAGTTCTGAGATCTACTCCCTTAGAGCTCTCATCCGATGTATCACAACCCCATTCAGGTCTGTCGTAAATGCCGCCCCCCCCAACATGGAATATATATGTTTGAAATATGAATAATTATATTCCACCGCTCGTAGCATATCTCCTGAGAAACAACTGGATATACCCTATATAGTTCTGACAACTACTCCCTTAGAGCTTTCATCCGATGTATCACAACCCCATTCAAGTCTGTCGTAAATGCCCCCCCCCACAACATGGAATATATGTGTCTGAAATATGAATAATTATATCCCACCCCTCGTAGCGTATCTCCTGAGAAACAACTGGGTATACCCTATATAGTTCTGAGATCTACTCCCTTAGAGCTTTCATCCGATGTATCACAAACCCATTCAGGTCTGTTCGAAATGGCCCTCCCACAACTTGAAATATAAACCATTGAAAAATATTGATATTATATTCCACCCCTCGTAGTATGTTCCCTGAGAAACAACTGGGTATACCCTATATAGTTCTGAGATCTACTCCCTTAGAGCTCTCATCCGATGTATCACAACCCCATTCAGGTCTGTCGTAAATGCCGCCCCCCCCCAACATGGAATATATATGTTTAAAATATGAATAATTATATTCCACCGTTCGTAGCATATCTCCTGAGAAACAACTGGATATACCCTATATAGTTCTGACAACTACTCCCTTAGAGCATTCATCCGATGTATCACAACCCCATTCAGGTCTGTTCGAAATGGCCCTTCCACAACTTGAAATATAAATCATTGAAAAATATTGATATTATATTCCACCCCACGTAGTATGTTCCCTGAGAAACAACTGGGTATACCCTATATAGTTCTGAGATCTACTCCCTTAGAGCTCTCATCCGATGCATCACAACCCCATTCAGGTCTGTCGTAAATGCCGCCCCCCCCAACATGGAATATATATGTTTGAAATATGAATAATTATATTCCACCGCTCGTAGCATATCTCCTGAGAAACAACTGGATATACCCTATATAGTTCTGACAACTACTCCCTTAGAGCATTCATCCGATGTATCACAACCCCATTCAGGTCTGTCGTAAATGCCGCCCCCCCCACAACATGGAATATAAATCATTGAAAAATATTGATATTATATTCCACCCCTCGTAGCATATCTCCTGAGAAATAACTGGGTATATCCTATATAGTTCTGAGATCTACTCCCTTAGAGCTTTCCTCCGATGTATCACAATCCCATTCAGGTCTGTTCGAAATGGCCCTCCCACAACTTGAAATATAAATCATTGAAAAATATTGATATTATATTCCACCCCTCGTAGTATGTTTCCTGAGAAACAACTGGGTATACCCTATATAGTTCTGAGATCTACTCCCTTAGAGCTTTCATTCGATGTATCAGAACCCCATTCAGGTCTGTCGTAAATGCCGCCCCCCCACAACATGGAATATATATGTTTGAAATATGAATAATTATATTCCACCCCTCGTAGCATATCTCCTCAGAAACAACTGGATATACCATATATAGTTCTGACATCTACTCCCTTGGAGCATTCATCCGATGTATTACAATCCCATTCAGGTCTCTTCGAAATGGCCCTCCCACAACTTAAAATATAACCATTGAAAAATATTGATATTATATTCCACCCCTCGTAGCATGGTCCCTGAGAAACAACTGCGTATACCCTATATAGTTCTGAGATCTACTCCCTTAGAGCTTTCATTCGATGTATCAGAACCCCATTCAGGTCTGTCGTAAATGCCGCCCCCCCACAACATGGAATATATATGTTTGAAATATGAATAATTATATTCCACCCCTCGTAGCATATCTCCTCAGAAACAACTGGATATACCATATATAGTTCTTGCAACTACTCCCTTAGAGCATTCATCCGATGTATCACAACCCCATTCAGGTCTGTTCGAAATGGCCCTCCCACAACTTGAAATATAAATCATTGAAAAATATTGATATTATATTCCACCCCACGTAGTATGTTCCCTGAGAAACAACTGGGTATACCCTATATAGTTCTGAGATCTACTCCCTTAGAGCTTTCATCCGATGTATCACAACCCCATTCAGGTCTGTCGTAAATGCCGCCCCCCCCCAACATGGAATATATATGTTTAAAATATGAATAATTATATTCCACCGTTCGTAGCATGTCTCCTGAGAGACAACTGGGTATACCCTATATAGTTCTGAGATCTACTCCCTTAGAGCTTTCATCCGATGTATCACAACCCCATTCAGGTCTGTCCAAAAAGCCCCCCATTCAGGTGTGAATTTATAAGAATTTGCGCAAAGTTCCGACCCTCGTAGTATCTTCCCTAGGAAATAAGTGAATACTGCCAGAACAGTTTTGGGTTCTACCCCACCAGGCCTTTAATCTGAAGTACCATAACCCCATTCAGGTATGGCCAAAATCAAAATATGGCCCCCTGTTTCTTAGACTTATTGAATTTTGCCAAACTTCAGCACCTCGTTGCGTGTCTCCTGAGAAACCACTGGATATGCCCTGTGAAGTTTTGAGTTCTACTACTCTAGAGCTTTCGCGTGGTATATCACAGCCCCATTCAGGTCTGTCCGAACTGGCCCGCAATGTGAAATGAATATAGGTATTTTTGCTGCACCATATCCTAATGCTGTATATGTTTCTTTATTTTGTTTTTCTCCAAAAATGAATTATTGTGAGTTTTTTTTTAATAAAATAATAAAAATTGTTTTTAAAAAAGTGTTTTTTTTGCTTTAGAAATAATGGTGTTTATTCTTGAAAACGCGTCGAAGAAACGAAATTTTCAATTAAAACAAAAACAAAGTTTAAAAAATTGTTTTTGTTTACCATATATTTTTAAAATGTAATAAACGTGAGAACTTTAACACGTTTCTCTCTCTTTTAAAAACGGCAAATACCATTTTAGAAATGTACGGTAAACAAAAACAACTTTTTAAACTTTGTTTTTGTTTTAATGGAAATTTTCACTCCTTCAACGCGTTTTCAAAAATAGACACCAATTTTTTTGAAATGCAAAATGTGTGGAACGTATTTAGCAAAGCGTGGAACATATTTAACAGTGTGTGGAACGTATTTAACAGAGGTGTGGGACGTATTTAAATTACGAATTTACCTTCACACACATTTATATTCCACCTCTCGTAGCATGTTCCTTGAGAAACAACTGGGTATACCCTATATAGTTCTGAGATCTAATCCCTTAGAGCTTTCATCCGATGTATCACAACCAAATTCAAGTCTGTCGTAAATGCCGCCCCCCACAACATGGAATATATGTGTCTGAAATATGAATAATTATATCCCACCCCTCGTAGCGTATCTCCTGAGAAACAACTGGGTATACCCTATATAGTTCTGAGATCTACTCCCTTAGAGCTTTCATTCGATGTATCAGAACCCCATTCAGGTCTGTCGTAAATGCCGCCCCCCCACAACATGGAATATATATGTTTGAAATATGAATAATTATATTCCACCCCTCGTAGCATATCTCCTCAGAAACAACTGGATATACCATATATAGTTCTTGCAACTACTCCCTTAGAGCATTCATCCGATGTATCACAACCCCATTCAGGTCTGTTCGAAATGGCCCTCCCACAACTTGAAATATAAATCATTGAAAAATATTGATATTATATTCCACCCCTCGTAGTATGTTCCCTGAGAAACAACTGGGTATACCCTATATAGTTCTGAGATCTACTCCCTTAGAGCTCTCATCCGATGTATCACAACCCCATTCAGGTCTGTCGTAAATGCCGCCCCCCCCAACATGGAATATATATGTTTGAAATATGAATAATTATATTCCACCGCTCGTAGCATATCTCCTGAGAAACAACTGGATATACCCTATATAGTTCTGACAACTACTCCCTTAGAGCTTTCATCCGATGTATCACAACCCCATTCAAGTCTGTCGTAAATGCCCCCCCCCCCACAACATGGAATATATGTGTCTGAAATATGAATAATTATATCCCACCCCTCGTAGCGTATCTCCTGAGAAACAACTCGGTATACCCTATATAGTTCTGAGATCTACTCCCTTAGAGCTTTCATCCGATGTATCACAAACCCATTCAGGTCTGTTCGAAATGGCCCTCCCACAACTTGAAATATAAACCATTGAAAAATATTGATATTATATTCCACCCCTCGTAGTATGTTCCCTGAGAAACAACTGGGTATACCCTATATAGTTCTGAGATCTACTCCCTTAGAGCTCTCATCCGATGTATCACAACCCCATTCAGGTCTGTCGTAAATGCCGCCCCCCCCAACATGGAATATATATGTTTAAAATATGAATAATTATATTCATATAATTATTCATTCAGGTCTGTCCGAACTGGCCCGCAATGTGACCTGAATATAGGTATTTTTGCTGCACCATATCCTAATGCTGTATATGTTTCTTTATTTTGTTTTTCTCCAAAAATTAATTATTGTGAGTTTTTTTAATAAAATAATGAAAATTGTTTTTAAAAAAGTGTTTTTTTTTTTGCTTTAGAAATAATGGTGTTTATTCTTGAAAACGCGTCGAAGAAGCGAAATTTTCAATTAAAACAAAAACAAAGTTTAAAAAATTGTTTTTGTTTACCATATATTTTTAAAATGTAATAAACGTGAGAACGTAAACACGTTTCTCTCTTTTTTAAAAACGGCAAATACCATTTTAGAAATGTACGGTAAACAAAAACAACTTTTTAAACTTTGTTTTTGTTTTAATGGAAATTTTCACGCGTTTTCAAAAATAGACACCAATTTTTTTGAAATGCAAAATGTGTGGAACGTATTTAGCAAAGCGTGGAACATATTTAACAGTGTGTGGAACGTATTTAACAGAGGTGTGGGACGTATTTAAATTACGAATTTACCTTCACACACATTTATATTCCACCTCTCGTAGCATGTTCCTTGAGAAACAACTGGGTATACCCTATATAGTTCTGAGATCTAATCCCTTAGAGCTTTCATCCGATGTATCACAACCAAATTCAAGTCTGTCGTAAATGCCGCCCCCCACAACATGGAATATATGTGTCTGAAATATGAATAATTATATCCCACCCCTCGTAGCGTATCTCCTGAGAAACAACTGGGTATACCCTATATAGTTCTGAGATCTACTCCCTTAGAGCTTTCATTCGATGTATCAGAACCCCATTCAGGTCTGTCGTAAATGCCGCCCCCCCACAACATGGAATATATATGTTTGAAATATGAATAATTATATTCCACCCCTCGTAGCATATCTCCTCAGAAACAACTGGATATACCATATATAGTTCTTGCAACTACTCCCTTAGAGCATTCATCCGATGTATCACAACCCCATTCAGGTCTGTTCGAAATGGCCCTCCCACAACTTGAAATATAAATCATTGAAAAATATTGATATTATATTCCACCCCTCGTAGTATGTTCCCTGAGAAACAACTGGGTATACCCTATATAGTTCTGAGATCTACTCCCTTAGAGCTCTCATCCGATGTATCACAACCCCATTCAGGTCTGTCGTAAATGCCGCCCCCCCCAACATGGAATATATATGTTTGAAATATGAATAATTATATTCCACCGCTCGTAGCATATCTCCTGAGAAACAACTGGATATACCCTATATAGTTCTGACAACTACTCCCTTAGAGCTTTCATCCGATGTATCACAACCCCATTCAAGTCTGTCGTAAATGCCCCCCCCCCCCACAACATGGAATATATGTGTCTGAAATATGAATAATTATATCCCACCCCTCGTAGCGTATCTCCTGAGAAACAACTGGGTATACCCTATATAGTTCTGAGATCTACTCCCTTAGAGCTTTCATCCGATGTATCACAAACCCATTCAGGTCTGTTCGAAATGGCCCTCCCACAACTTGAAATATAAACCATTGAAAAATATTGATATTATATTCCACCCCTCGTAGTATGTTCCCTGAGAAACAACTGGGTATACCCTATATAGTTCTGAGATCTACTCCCTTAGAGCTCTCATCCGATGTATCACAACCCCATTCAGGTCTGTCGTAAATGCCGCCCCCCCAACATGGAATATATATGTTTAAAATATGAATAATTATATTCCACCGCTCGTAGCATATCTCCTGAGAAACAACTGGATATACCCTATATAGTTCTGACAACTACTCCCTTAGAGCATTCATCCGATGTATCACAACCCCATTCAGGTCTGTCGTAAATGCCGCCCCCCCCCCACAACATGGAATATAAATCATTGAAAAATATTGATATTATATTCCACCCTCGTAGTATGTTCCTTGAGAAACAACTGGGTATACCCTATATAGTTCTGAGATCTAATCCCTTAGAGCTTTCATCCGATGTATCACAACCAAATTCAAGTCTGTCGTAAATGCCCCCCCCCCACCCACAACATGGAATATATGTGTCTGAAATATGAATAATTATATCCCACCCCTCGTAGCATATCTCCTGAGAAACAACTGGGTATACCCTATATAGTTCTGAGATCTACTCCCTTAGAGCTTTCATCCGATGTATCACAAACCCCATTTAGGTCTGTTCGAAATGGCCCTCCCACAACTCGAAATATAAACCATTGAAAAATATTGATATTATATTCCACCCCTATAGGGTATACCCTATATACTTCTGAGATCTAATCCCTTAGAGTTTTTATCCGATGTATCACAACCCCATTCAGGTCTGTCCAAAAAGCCCCCCATTCAGGTGTGAATTTATAAGAATTTGCGCAAAGTTCCGACCCTCGTAGTATCTTCCCTAGGAAATAAGTGAATACTGTCAAAACAGTTTTGGGTTCTACCCCACCAGACCTTTAATGTGAAGTACCATAACCCCATTCAGGTATGGCCAAAATCAAAATATGGCCCCCTGTTTCTTAGACTTATTGAATTTTGCCAAACTTCAGCACCTCGTAGCGTGTCTCCTGAGAAACAACTGGATATGCCCTGTGCAGTTTTGAGTTCTACTACTCTAGAGCTTTCGCGCGATATAACACAACCCCATTCAGGTCTGTCCGAACTGGCCCGCAATGTGACCTGAATATAGGTATTTTTGCTGCACCATATCCTAATGCTGTATATGTTTCTTTATTTTGTTTTTCTCCAAAAATTAATTATTGTGAGTTTTTTTAATAAAATAATGAAAATTGTTTTTAAAAAAGTGTTTTTTTTTTTTTTGCTTTAGAAATAATGGTGTTTATTCTTGAAAACGCGTCGAAGAAGCGAAATTTTCAATTAAAACAAAAACAAAGTTTAAAAAATTGTTTTTGTTTACCATATATTTTTAAAATGTAATAAACGTGAGAACTTTAACACGTTTCTCTCTCTTTTAAAAACGGCAAATACCATTTTAGAAATGTACGGTAAACAAAAACAACTTTTTAAACTTTGTTTTTGTTTTAATGGAAATTTTCACTCCTTCAACGCGTTTTCAAAAATAGACACCAATTTTTTTGAAATGCAAAATGTGTGGAACGTATTTAGCAAAGCGTGGAACATATTTAACAGTGTGTGGAACGTATTTAACAGAGGTGTGGGACGTATTTAAATTACGAATTTACCTTCACACACATTTATATTCCACCCCTCGTAGCATATCTCCTGAGAAACAACTAGGTATACCCTATCTAGTTCTGAGATCTACTCCCTTAGAGCTCTCATCCGATGCATCACAACCCCATTCAGGTCTGTCGTAAATGCCGCCCCCCCCAACATGGAATATATATGTTTGAAATATGAATAATTATATTCCACCGCTCGTAGCATATCTCCTGAGAAACAACTGGATATACCCTATATAGTTCTGACAACTACTCCCTTAGAGCATTCATCCGATGTATCACAACCCCATTCCGGTCTGTCGTAAATGCCGCCCCCCCCACAACATGGAATATAAATCATTGAAAAATATTGATATTATATTCCACCCCTCGTAGCATATCTCCTGAGAAATAACTGGGTATACCCTATATAGTTCTGAGATCTACTCCCTTAGAGCTTTCATCCGATGTATCACAATCCCATTCAGGTCTGTTCGAAATGGCCCTCCCACAACTTGAAATATAAATCATTGAAAAATATTGATATTATATTCCACCCCTCGTAGTATGTTTTACTGAGAAACAACTGGGTATACCCTATATAGTTCTGAGATCTACTCCCTTATAGCTTTCATCCGATGTATCACAATCCCATTCAGGTCTGTTCGAAATGGCCCTCCCACAACTTGAAATATAAATCATTGAAAAATATTGATATTATATTCCACCCCTCGTAGTATGTTCCCTGAGAAACAACTGGGTATACCCTATATAGTTCTGAGATCTACTCCCTTAGAGCTCTCATCCGATGTATCACAACCCCATTCAGGTCTGTCGTAAATGCCGCCCCCCCCAACATGGAATATATATGTTTGAAATATGAATAATTATATTCCACCGCTCGTAGCATATCTCCTGAGAAACAACTGGATATACCCTATATAGTTCTGACAACTACTCCCTTAGAGCTTTCATCCGATGTATCACAACCCCATTCAAGTCTGTCGTAAATGCCCCCCCCCCCACAACATGGAATATATGTGTCTGAAATATGAATAATTATATCCCACCCCTCGTAGCGTATCTCCTGAGAAACAACTCGGTATACCCTATATAGTTCTGAGATCTACTCCCTTAGAGCTTTCATCCGATGTATCACAAACCCATTCAGGTCTGTTCGAAATGGCCCTCCCACAACTTGAAATATAAACCATTGAAAAATATTGATATTATATTCCACCCCTCGTAGTATGTTCCCTGAGAAACAACTGGGTATACCCTATATAGTTCTGAGATCTACTCCCTTAGAGCTCTCATCCGATGTATCACAACCCCATTCAGGTCTGTCGTAAATGCCGCCCCCCCCAACATGGAATATATATGTTTAAAATATGAATAATTATATTCATATAATTATTCATTCAGGTCTGTCCGAACTGGCCCGCAATGTGACCTGAATATAGGTATTTTTGCTGCACCATATCCTAATGCTGTATATGTTTCTTTATTTTGTTTTTCTCCAAAAATTAATTATTGTGAGTTTTTTTAATAAAATAATGAAAATTGTTTTTAAAAAAGTGTTTTTTTTTTTGCTTTAGAAATAATGGTGTTTATTCTTGAAAACGCGTCGAAGAAGCGAAATTTTCAATTAAAACAAAAACAAAGTTTAAAAAATTGTTTTTGTTTACCATATATTTTTAAAATGTAATAAACGTGAGAACGTAAACACGTTTCTCTCTTTTTTAAAAACGGCAAATACCATTTTAGAAATGTACGGTAAACAAAAACAACTTTTTAAACTTTGTTTTTGTTTTAATGGAAATTTTCACTCCTTCAACGCGTTTTCAAAAATAGACACCAATTTTTTTGAAATGCAAAATGTGTGGAACGTATTTAGCAAAGCGTGGAACATATTTAACAGTGTGTGGAACGTATTTAACAGAGGTGTGGGACGTATTTAAATTACGAATTTACCTTCACACACATTTATATTCCACCTCTCGTAGCATGTTCCTTGAGAAACAACTGGGTATACCCTATATAGTTCTGAGATCTAATCCCTTAGAGCTTTCATCCGATGTATCACAACCAAATTCAAGTCTGTCGTAAATGCCGCCCCCCACAACATGGAATATATGTGTCTGAAATATGAATAATTATATCCCACCCCTCGTAGCGTATCTCCTGAGAAACAACTGGGTATACCCTATATAGTTCTGAGATCTACTCCCTTAGAGCTTTCATTCGATGTATCAGAACCCCATTCAGGTCTGTCGTAAATGCCGCCCCCCCACAACATGGAATATATATGTTTGAAATATGAATAATTATATTCCACCCCTCGTAGCATATCTCCTCAGAAACAACTGGATATACCATATATAGTTCTTGCAACTACTCCCTTAGAGCATTCATCCGATGTATCACAACCCCATTCAGGTCTGTTCGAAATGGCCCTCCCACAACTTGAAATATAAATCATTGAAAAATATTGATATTATATTCCACCCCTCGTAGTATGTTCCCTGAGAAACAACTGGGTATACCCTATATAGTTCTGAGATCTACTCCCTTAGAGCTCTCATCCGATGTATCACAACCCCATTCAGGTCTGTCGTAAATGCCGCCCCCCCCAACATGGAATATATATGTTTGAAATATGAATAATTATATTCCACCGCTCGTAGCATATCTCCTGAGAAACAACTGGATATACCCTATATAGTTCTGACAACTACTCCCTTAGAGCTTTCATCCGATGTATCACAACCCCATTCAAGTCTGTCGTAAATGCCGCCCCCCCCACAACATGGAATATATGTGTCTGAAATATGAATAATTATATCCCACCCCTCGTAGCGTATCTCCTGAGAAACAACTCGGTATACCCTATATAGTTCTGAGATCTACTCCCTTAGAGCTTTCATCCGATGTATCACAAACCCATTCAGGTCTGTTCGAAATGGCCCTCCCACAACTTGAAATATAAACCATTGAAAAATATTGATATTATATTCCACCCCTCGTAGTATGTTCCCTGAGAAACAACTGGGTATACCCTATATAGTTCTGAGATCTACTCCCTTAGAGCTCTCATCCGATGTATCACAACCCCATTCAGGTCTGTCGTAAATGCCGCCCCCCCCAACATGGAATATATATGTTTAAAATATGAATAATTATATTCATATAATTATTCATTCAGGTCTGTCCGAACTGGCCCGCAATGTGACCTGAATATAGGTATTTTTGCTGCACCATATCCTAATGCTGTATATGTTTCTTTATTTTGTTTTTCTCCAAAAATTAATTATTGTGAGTTTTTTTAATAAAATAATGAAAATTGTTTTTAAAAAAGTGTTTTTTTTTTTGCTTTAGAAATAATGGTGTTTATTCTTGAAAACGCGTCGAAGAAGCGAAATTTTCAATTAAAACAAAAACAAAGTTTAAAAAATTGTTTTTGTTTACCATATATTTTTAAAATGTAATAAACGTGAGAACGTAAACACGTTTCTCTCTTTTTTAAAAACGGCAAATACCATTTTAGAAATGTACGGTAAACAAAAACAACTTTTTAAACTTTGTTTTTGTTTTAATGGAAATTTTCACGCGTTTTCAAAAATAGACACCAATTTTTTTGAAATGCAAAATGTGTGGAACGTATTTAGCAAAGCGTGGAACATATTTAACAGTGTGTGGAACGTATTTAACAGAGGTGTGGGACGTATTTAAATTACGAATTTACCTTCACACACATTTATATTCCACCTCTCGTAGCATGTTCCTTGAGAAACAACTGGGTATACCCTATATAGTTCTGAGATCTAATCCCTTAGAGCTTTCATCCGATGTATCACAACCAAATTCAAGTCTGTCGTAAATGCCGCCCCCCACAACATGGAATATATGTGTCTGAAATATGAATAATTATATCCCACCCCTCGTAGCGTATCTCCTGAGAAACAACTGGGTATACCCTATATAGTTCTGAGATCTACTCCCTTAGAGCTTTCATTCGATGTATCAGAACCCCATTCAGGTCTGTCGTAAATGCCGCCCCCCCACAACATGGAATATATATGTTTGAAATATGAATAATTATATTCCACCCCTCGTAGCATATCTCCTCAGAAACAACTGGATATACCATATATAGTTCTTGCAACTACTCCCTTAGAGCATTCATCCGATGTATCACAACCCCATTCAGGTCTGTTCGAAATGGCCCTCCCACAACTTGAAATATAAATCATTGAAAAATATTGATATTATATTCCACCCCTCGTAGTATGTTCCCTGAGAAACAACTGGGTATACCCTATATAGTTCTGAGATCTACTCCCTTAGAGCTCTCATCCGATGTATCACAACCCCATTCAGGTCTGTCGTAAATGCCGCCCCCCCCAACATGGAATATATATGTTTGAAATATGAATAATTATATTCCACCGCTCGTAGCATATCTCCTGAGAAACAACTGGATATACCCTATATAGTTCTGACAACTACTCCCTTAGAGCTTTCATCCGATGTATCACAACCCCATTCAAGTCTGTCGTAAATGCCCCCCCCCCCCACAACATGGAATATATGTGTCTGAAATATGAATAATTATATCCCACCCCTCGTAGCGTATCTCCTGAGAAACAACTGGGTATACCCTATATAGTTCTGAGATCTACTCCCTTAGAGCTTTCATCCGATGTATCACAAACCCATTCAGGTCTGTTCGAAATGGCCCTCCCACAACTTGAAATATAAACCATTGAAAAATATTGATATTATATTCCACCCCTCGTAGTATGTTCCCTGAGAAACAACTGGGTATACCCTATATAGTTCTGAGATCTACTCCCTTAGAGCTCTCATCCGATGTATCACAACCCCATTCAGGTCTGTCGTAAATGCCGCCCCCCCAACATGGAATATATATGTTTAAAATATGAATAATTATATTCCACCGCTCGTAGCATATCTCCTGAGAAACAACTGGATATACCCTATATAGTTCTGACAACTACTCCCTTAGAGCATTCATCCGATGTATCACAACCCCATTCAGGTCTGTCGTAAATGCCGCCCCCCCCCCACAACATGGAATATAAATCATTGAAAAATATTGATATTATATTCCACCCTCGTAGTATGTTCCTTGAGAAACAACTGGGTATACCCTATATAGTTCTGAGATCTAATCCCTTAGAGCTTTCATCCGATGTATCACAACCAAATTCAAGTCTGTCGTAAATGCCCCCCCCCCACCCACAACATGGAATATATGTGTCTGAAATATGAATAATTATATCCCACCCCTCGTAGCATATCTCCTGAGAAACAACTGGGTATACCCTATATAGTTCTGAGATCTACTCCCTTAGAGCTTTCATCCGATGTATCACAAACCCCATTTAGGTCTGTTCGAAATGGCCCTCCCACAACTCGAAATATAAACCATTGAAAAATATTGATATTATATTCCACCCCTATAGGGTATACCCTATATACTTCTGAGATCTAATCCCTTAGAGTTTTTATCCGATGTATCACAACCCCATTCAGGTCTGTCCAAAAAGCCCCCCATTCAGGTGTGAATTTATAAGAATTTGCGCAAAGTTCCGACCCTCGTAGTATCTTCCCTAGGAAATAAGTGAATACTGTCAAAACAGTTTTGGGTTCTACCCCACCAGACCTTTAATGTGAAGTACCATAACCCCATTCAGGTATGGCCAAAATCAAAATATGGCCCCCTGTTTCTTAGACTTATTGAATTTTGCCAAACTTCAGCACCTCGTAGCGTGTCTCCTGAGAAACAACTGGATATGCCCTGTGCAGTTTTGAGTTCTACTACTCTAGAGCTTTCGCGCGATATAACACAACCCCATTCAGGTCTGTCCGAACTGGCCCGCAATGTGACCTGAATATAGGTATTTTTGCTGCACCATATCCTAATGCTGTATATGTTTCTTTATTTTGTTTTTCTCCAAAAATTAATTATTGTGAGTTTTTTTAATAAAATAATGAAAATTGTTTTTAAAAAAGTGTTTTTTTTTTTTTTGCTTTAGAAATAATGGTGTTTATTCTTGAAAACGCGTCGAAGAAGCGAAATTTTCAATTAAAACAAAAACAAAGTTTAAAAAATTGTTTTTGTTTACCATATATTTTTAAAATGTAATAAACGTGAGAACTTTAACACGTTTCTCTCTCTTTTAAAAACGGCAAATACCATTTTAGAAATGTACGGTAAACAAAAACAACTTTTTAAACTTTGTTTTTGTTTTAATGGAAATTTTCACTCCTTCAACGCGTTTTCAAAAATAGACACCAATTTTTTTGAAATGCAAAATGTGTGGAACGTATTTAGCAAAGCGTGGAACATATTTAACAGTGTGTGGAACGTATTTAACAGAGGTGTGGGACGTATTTAAATTACGAATTTACCTTCACACACATTTATATTCCACCCCTCGTAGCATATCTCCTGAGAAACAACTAGGTATACCCTATCTAGTTCTGAGATCTACTCCCTTAGAGCTCTCATCCGATGCATCACAACCCCATTCAGGTCTGTCGTAAATGCCGCCCCCCCCAACATGGAATATATATGTTTGAAATATGAATAATTATATTCCACCGCTCGTAGCATATCTCCTGAGAAACAACTGGATATACCCTATATAGTTCTGACAACTACTCCCTTAGAGCATTCATCCGATGTATCACAACCCCATTCCGGTCTGTCGTAAATGCCGCCCCCCCCACAACATGGAATATAAATCATTGAAAAATATTGATATTATATTCCACCCCTCGTAGCATATCTCCTGAGAAATAACTGGGTATACCCTATATAGTTCTGAGATCTACTCCCTTAGAGCTTTCATCCGATGTATCACAATCCCATTCAGGTCTGTTCGAAATGGCCCTCCCACAACTTGAAATATAAATCATTGAAAAATATTGATATTATATTCCACCCCTCGTAGTATGTTTTACTGAGAAACAACTGGGTATACCCTATATAGTTCTGAGATCTACTCCCTTATAGCTTTCATCCGATGTATAACAACCCCATTCAGGTCTGTCGTAAATGCCGCCCCCCCCACAACATGGAATATATATGTTTGAAATATGAGTAATTATATTCCACCCCTCGTCGCATATGTCCTGAGAAACAACTGGATATACCATATATAGTTCTGACATCTACTCCCTTGGAGCATTCATCCGATGTATTACAATCCCATTCAGGTCTCTTCGAAATGGCCCTCCCACAACTTAAAATATAACCATTGAAAAATATTGATATTATATTCCACCCCTCGTAGCATGGTCCCTGAGAAACAACTGCGTATACCCTATATAGTTCTGAGATCTACTCCCTTAGAGCTTTCATTTGATGTATCAGAACCCCATTCAGGTCTGTCGTAAATGCCGCCCCCCCACAACATGGAATATATATGTTTGAAATATGAATAATTATATTCCACCCCTCGTAGCATATCTCCTCAGAAACAACTGGATATACCATATATAGTTCTTGCAACTACTCCCTTAGAGCATTCATCCGATGTATCACAACCCCATTCAGGTGTGTTGGAAATGGCCCTCCCACAACTTGAAATATAAATCATTGAAAAATATTGATATTATATTCCACCCCTCGTAGTATGTTCCCTGAGAAACAACTGGGTATACCCTATATAGCTCTGAGATCTAATCCCTTAGAGCTTTCGTCCGATGTATCACAACCCCATTCAGGTCTGTCCAAAAAGCCCACCATTCAGGTGTGAATTCATAAGAATTTGCGCAAAGTTCCGACCCTCGTAGTATCTTCCCTAGGAAATAAGTGAATACTGTCAGAACAGTTTTGGGTTCTACCCCACCAGACCTTTAATCTGAAGTACCATAACCCCATTAAGGTATGACCAAAATCAAAATATGGCCCCCTGTTTCTTAGACTTATTGAATTTTGCCAAACTTCAGCACCTCGTAGCGTGTCTCCTGAGAAACAACTGGATATGCCCTGTGCAGTTTTGAGTTCTACTACTCTAGAGCTTTCGCGTGGTATATCACAGCCCCATTCAGGTCTGTCCGAACTGGCCCGCAATGTGACCTGAATATAGGTATTTTTGCTGCACCATATCCTAATGCTGTATATGTTTCTTTATTTTGTTTTTCTCCAAAAATGAATTATTGTGAGTTTTTTTTTTTAATAAAATAATAAAAATTGTTTTTAAAAAAGTGTTTTTTTTTTGCTTTAGAAATAATGGTGTTTATTCTTGAAAACGCGTCGAAGAAGCGAAATTTTCAATTAAAACAAAAACAAAGTTTAAAAAATTGTTTTTGTTTACCATATATTTTTAAAATGTAATAAACGTGAGAACTTTAACACGTTTCTCTCTTTTTTAAAAACGGCAAATACCATTTCAGAAATGTACGGTAAACAAAAACAACTTTTTAAACTTTGTTTTTGTTTTAATGGAAATTTTCACTCCTTCAACGCGTTTTCAAAAATAGACACCAATTTTTTTGAAATGCAAAATGTGTGGAACGTATTTAGCAAAGCGTGGAACATATTTAACAGTGTGTGGAACGTATTTAACAGAGGTGTGGGACGTATTTAAATTACGAATTTACCTTCACACACATTTATATTCCACCTCTCGTAGCATGTTCCTTGAGAAACAACTGGGTATACCCTATATAGTTCTGAGATCTAATCCCTTAGAGTTTTCATCCGATGTATCACAACCAAATTCAAGTCTGTCGTAAATGCCCCCCCCCACCCACAACATGGAATATATGTGTCTGAAATATGAATAATTATATTCCACCCCTCGTAGCATATCTCCTGAGAAACAACTGGGTATACCCTATCTAGTTCTGAGATCTACTCCCTTAGAGCTCTCATCCGATGCATCACAACCCCAATCAGGTCTGTCGTAAATGCCGCCCCCCCCAACATGGAATATATATGTTTGAAATATGAATAATTATATTCCACCGCTCGTAGCATATCTCCTGAGAAACAACTGGATATACCCTATATAGTTCTGACAACTACTCCCTTAGAGCATTCATCCGATGTATCACAACCCCATTCAGGTCTGTCGTAAATGCCGCCCCCCCCACAACATGGAATATAAATCATTGAAAAATATTGATATTATATTCCACCCCTCGTAGCATATCTCCTGAGAAATAACTGGGTATACCCTATATAGTTCTGAGATCTACTCCCTTAGAGCTTTCATCCGATGTATCACAATCCCATTCAGGTCTGTTCGAAATGGCCCTCCCACAACTTGAAATATAAATCATTGAAAAATATTGATATTATATTCCACCCCTCGTAGTATGTTTCCTGAGAAACAACTGGGTATACCCTATATAGTTCTGAGATCTACTCCCTTATAGCTTTCATCCGATGTATAACAACCCCATTCAGGTCTGTCGTAAATGCCGCCCCCCCCCACAACATGGAATATATATGTTTGAAATATGAATAATTATATTCCACCCCTCGTCGCATATGTCCTGAGAAACAACTGGATATACCATATATAGTTCTGACATCTACTCCCTTGGAGCAATCATCCGATGTATCACAACCCCATTCAGGTCTGTCGTAAATGCCGCCCCCCCCACAACATGGAATATAAATCATTGAAAAATATTGATATTATATTCCACCCCTCGTAGCATATCTCCTGAGAAATAACTGGGTATACCCTATATAGTTCTGAGATCTACTCCCTTAGAGCTTTCATCCGATGTATCACAATCCCATTCAGGTCTGTTCGAAATGGCCCTCCCACAACTTGAAATATAAATCATTGAAAAATATTGATATTATATTCCACCCCTCGTAGTATGTTTCCTGAGAAACAACTGGGTATACCCTATATAGTTCTGAGATTTACTCCCTTATAGCTTTCATCCGATGTATAACAACCCCATTCAGGTCTGTCGTAAATGCCGCCCCCCCCACAACATGAAATATATATGTTTGAAATATGAATAATTATATTCCACCCCTCGTCGCATATGTCCTGAGAAACAACTGGATATACCATATATAGTTCTGACATCTACTCCCTTGGAGCAATCATCCGATGTATCACAACCCCATTCAGGTCTGTCGTAAATGCCGCCCCCCACAACATGGAATATATATGTTTGAAATATGAATAATTATATTCCACCCCTCGTAGCATATCTCCTGAGAAATAACTGGGTATACCCTATATAGTTCTGAGATCTACTCCCTTAGAGCTTTCATCCGATGCATTACAATCCCATTCAGGTCTCTTCGAAATGGCCCTCCCACAACTTAAAATATAACCATTGAAAAATATTGATATTATATTCCACCCCTCGTAGCATGGTCCCTGAGAAACAACTGCGTATACCCTATATAGTTCTGAGATCTACTCCTTTAGAGCTTTCATTCGATGTATCAGAACCCCATTCAGGTCTGTCGTAAATGCCGCCCCCCCACAACATGGACTATATATGTTTGAAATATGAATAATTATATTCCACCCCTCGTAGCATATCTCCTCAGAAACAACTGGATATACCATATATAGTTCTGACATCTACTCCCTTAGAGCAATCATCCGATGTATCACAACCCCATTCAGGTCTGTCGTAAATGCCGCCCCCCACAACATGGAATATATATGTTTGAAATATGAATAATTATATTCCACCCCTCGTAGTATGTTTCCTGAGAAACAACTGGATATACCCTATATAGTTCTGAGATCTACTCCCTTAGAGCTTTCATCCGATGTATCACAACCCCATTCAGGTCTGTTCGAAATGGGCCTCCCACAACTTGAAATATAAATCATTGAAAAATATTGATATTATATTCTCTGAGAAACAACTGGGTATACCCTATATAGTTCTGAGATCTACTCCCTTAGAGCTTTTATCCGATGTATCACAACCCCATTCAGGTCTGTCGTAAATGCTGCCCGCCCCAACATGGAATATATATGTTTAAAATATGAATAATTATATTCCACCGCTCGTAGCATATCTCCTGAGAAAAAACTGGATATACCCTATATAGTTCTGAGATCTACTCCCTTAGAGCTTTCATCCGATGTATCACAACCCCATTCAGGTCTGTTCGAAATGGCCCTCCCACAACTTGAAATATAAATCATTGAAAAATATTGATATTATATTCTGAGATCTACTCCCTTAGAGCTTTCATCCGATGTATCACAACCCCATTCAGGTCTGTTCGATATTATATTCCACCCCTCGTAGTATGTTCCCTGAGAAACAACTGGGTATACCCTATATAGTTCTGAGATCTACTCCCTTAGAGCTCTCATCCGATGTATCACAACCCCATTCAGGTCTGTCGTAAATGCCGCCCCCCCCCACAACATGGAATATATGTGTCTAAAATATGAATAATTATATTCCACCCCTCGTAGCATATCTCCTGAGAAACAACTGGATATACCCTATATAGTTCTGAGATCTACTCTCTTAGAGCTTTCATCCGATGTATCACAACCCCATTCAGGTTTGATCGAAATGGCCCTCCCACAGCTTGAAATATAAATCATTGAAAAATATTGATATTATATTCCACCCCTCGTAGTATGTTCCCTGAGAAACAACTTGGTATACCCTATATAGTTCTTAGATCTACTCCCTTAGAGCTTTCATCCGATGTATCACAAACCCATTCAGGTCTGTTCGAAATGGCCCTCCCACAACTTGAAATATAAACCATTGAAAAATATTGATATTATATTCCACCCCTATAGGGTATACCCTATATAGTTCTGAGATCTACTCCCTTAGAGCTTTCATCCGATGTATCACAACCCCATTCAGGTCTGTCTTAAATGCCGCCCCCCCCAACATGGAATATATATGTTTGAAATATGAATAATTATATTCCACCGCTCGTAGCATATCTCCTGAGAAACAACTGGGTATACCCTATATAGTTCTGAGATCTACTCCCTTAGAGCTTTCATCCGATGTATCACAAACCCATTCAGGTCTGTTCGAAATGGCCCTCCCACAACTTGAAATATAAACCATTGAAAAATATTGATATTATATTCCACCCCTCGTAGTATGTTCCCTGAGAAACAACTGGGTATACCCTATATAGTTCTGAGATCTACTCCCTTAGAGCTCTCATCCGATGTATCACAACCCCATTCAGGTCTGTCGTAAATGCCGCCCCCCCCCCAACATGGAATATATATGTTTGAAATATGAATAATTATATTCCACCGCTCGTAGCATATCTCCTGAGAAACAACTGGATATACCCTATATAGTTCTGACAACTACTCCCTTAGAGCATTCATCCGATGTATCACAACCCCATTCAGGTCTGTTCGAAATGGCCCTCCCACAACTTGAAATATAAATCATTGAAAAATATTGATATTATATTCCACCCCTCGTAGTATGTTCCCTGAGAAACAACTGGGTATACCCTATATAGTTCTGAGATCTACTCCCTTAGAGCTCTCATCCGATGTATCACAACCCCATTCAGGTCTGTCGTAAATGCCGCCCCCCCACAACATGGAATATATGTGTCTGAAATATGAATAATTATATCCCACCCCTCGTCGCATATGTCCTGAGAAACAACTGGATATACCATATATAGTTCTGACATCTACTCCCTTGGAGCAATCATCCGATGTATCACAACCCCATTCAGGTCTGTCGTAAATGCCGCCCCCCCCACAACATGGAATATAAATCATTGAAAAATATTGATATTATATTCCACCCCTCGTATCATATCTCCTGAGAAATAACTGGGTATACCCTATATAGTTCTGAGATCTACTCCCTTAGAGCTTTCATCCGATGTATCACAATCCCATTCAGGTCTGTTCGAAATGGCCCTCCCACAACTTGAAATATAAATCATTGAAAAATATTGATATTATATTCCACCCCTCGTAGTATGTTTCCTGAGAAACAACTGGGTATACCCTATATAGTTCTGAGATCCCTTATAGCTTTCATCCGATGTATAACAACCCCATTCAGGTCTGTCGTAAATGCCGCCCCCCCCACAACATGAAATATATATGTTTGAAATATGAATAATTATATTCCACCCCTCGTCGCATATGTCCTGAGAAACAACTGGATATACCATATATAGTTCTGACATCTACTCCCTTGGAGCAATCATCCGATGTATCACAACCCCATTCAGGTCTGTCGTAAATGCCGCCCCCCACAACATGGAATATATATGTTTGAAATATGAATAATTATATTCCACCCCTCGTAGCATATCTCCTGAGAAATAACTGGGTATACCCTATATAGTTCTGAGATCTACTCCCTTAGAGCTTTCATCCGATGTATTACAATCCCATTCAGGTCTCTTCGAAATGGCCCTCCCACAACTTAAAATATAACCATTGAAAAATATTGATATTATATTCCACCCCTCGTAGCATGGTCCCTGAGAAACAACTGCGTATACCCTATATAGTTCTGAGATCTACTCCTTTAGAGCTTTCATTCGATGTATCAGAACCCCATTCAGGTCTGTCGTAAATGCCGCCCCCCCACAACATGGACTATATATGTTTGAAATATGAATAATTATATTCCACCCCTCGTAGCATATCTCCTCAGAAACAACTGGATATACCATATATAGTTCTGACATCTACTCCCTTAGAGCAATCATCCGATGTATCACAACCCCATTCAGGTCTGTCGTAAATGCCGCCCCCCACAACATGGAATATATATGTTTGAAATATGAATAATTATATTCCACCCCTCGTAGTATGTTTCCTGAGAAACAACTGGATATACCCTATATAGTTCTGAGATCTACTCCCTTAGAGCTTTCATCCGATGTATCACAACCCCATTCAGGTCTGTTCGAAATGGGCCTCCCACAACTTGAAATATAAATCATTGAAAAATATTGATATTATATTCTCTGAGAAACAACTGGGTATACCCTATATAGTTCTGAGATCTACTCCCTTAGAGCTTTCATCCGATGTATCACAACCCCATTCAGGTCTGTCGTAAATGCTGCCCGCCCCAACATGGAATATATATGTTTAAAATATGAATAATTATATTCCACCGCTCGTAGCATATCTCCTGAGAAAAAACTGGATATACCCTATATAGTTCTGAGATCTACTCCCTTAGAGCTTTCATCCGATGTATCACAACCCCATTCAGGTCTGTTCGAAATGGCCCTCCCACAACTTGAAATATAAATCATTGAAAAATATTGATATTATATTCTGAGATCTACTCCCTTAGAGCTTTCATCCGATGTATCACAACCCCATTCAGGTCTGTTCGATATTATATTCCACCCCTCGTAGTATGTTCCCTGAGAAACAACTGGGTATACCCTATATAGTTCTGAGATCTACTCCCTTAGAGCTCTCATCCGATGTATCACAACCCCATTCAGGTCTGTCGTAAATGCCGCCCCCCCCCCCACAACATGGAATATATGTGTCTAAAATATGAATAATTATATTCCACCCCTCGTAGCATATCTCCTGAGAAACAACTGGATATACCCTATATAGTTCTGAGATCTACTCCCTTAGAGCTTTCATCCGATGTATCACAACCCCATTCAGGTCTGTCGTAAATGCTGCCCGCCCCAACATGGAATATATATGTTTAAAATATGAATAATTATATTCCACCGCTCGTAGCATATCTCCTGAGAAAAAACTGGATATACCCTATATAGTTCTGAGATCTACTCCCTTAGAGCTTTCATCCGATGTATCACAACCCCATTCAGGTCTGTTCGAAATGGCCCTCCCACAACTTGAAATATAAATCATTGAAAAATATTGATATTATATTCTGAGATCTACTCCCTTAGAGCTTTCATCCGATGTATCACAACCCCATTCAGGTCTGTTCGATATTATATTCCACCCCTCGTAGTATGTTCCCTGAGAAACAACTGGGTATACCCTATATAGTTCTGAGATCTACTCCCTTAGAGCTCTCATCCGATGTATCACAACCCCATTCAGGTCTGTCGTAAATGCCGCCCCCCCCCCACAACATGGAATATATGTGTCTAAAATATGAATAATTATATTCCACCCCTCGTAGCATATCTCCTGAGAAACAACTGGATATACCCTATATAGTTCTGAGATCTACTCCCTTAGAGCTTTCATCCGATGTATCACAACCCCATTCAGGTTTGATCGAAATGGCCCTCCCACAGCTTGAAATATAAATCATTGAAAAATATTGATATTATATTCCACCCCTCGTAGTATGTTCCCTGAGAAACAACTTGGTATACCCTATATAGTTCTTAGATCTACTCCCTTAGAGCTTTCATCCGATGTATCACAAACCCATTCAGGTCTGTTCGAAATGGCCCTCCCACAACTTGAAATATAAACCATTGAAAAATATTGATATTATATTCCACCCCTATAGGCTATACCCTATATAGTTCTGAGATCTACTCCCTTAGAGCTTTCATCCGATGTATCACAACCCCATTCAGGTCTGTCTTAAATGCCGCCCCCCCCCAACATGGAATATATATGTTTGAAATATGAATAATTATATTCCACCGCTCGTAGCATATCTCCTGAGAAACAACTGGGTATACCCTATATAGTTCTGAGATCTACTCCCTTAGAGCTTTCATCCGATGTATCACAAACCCATTCAGGTCTGTTCGAAATGGCCCTCCCACAACTTGAAATATAAACCATTGAAAAATATTGATATTATATTCCACCCCTCGTAGTATGTTCCCTGAGAAACAACTGGGTATACCCTATATAGTTCTGAGATCTACTCCCTTAGAGCTCTCATCCGATGTATCACAACCCCATTCAGGTCTGTCGTAAATGCCGCCCCCCCCCCAACATGGAATATATATGTTTGAAATATGAATAATTATATTCCACCGCTCGTAGCATATCTCCTGAGAAACAACTGGATATACCCTATATAGTTCTGACAACTACTCCCTTAGAGCATTCATCCGATGTATCACAACCCCATTCAGGTCTGTTCGAAATGGCCCTCCCACAACTTGAAATATAAATCATTGAAAAATATTGATATTATATTCCACCCCTCGTAGTATGTTCCCTGAGAAACAACTGGGTATACCCTATATAGTTCTGAGATCTACTCCCTTAGAGCTTTCATCCGATGTATCACAACCCCATTCAGGTCTGTCGTAAATGCCGCCCCCCCACAACATGGAATATATGTGTCTGAAATATGAATAATTATATCCCACCCCTCGTAGCGTATCTCCTGAGAAACAACTGGGTATACCCTATATAGTTCTGAGATCTACTCCCTTAGAGCTCTCATCCGATGTATCACAACCCCATTCAGGTCTGTCGTAAATGCCGCCCCCCCCAACATGGAATATATATGTTTGAAATATGAATAATTATATTCCACCGCTCGTAGCATATCTCCTGAGAAACAACTGGATATACCCTATATAGTTCTGACAACTACTCCCTTAGAGCATTCATCCGATGTATCACAACCCCATTCAGGTCTGTTCGAAATGGCCCTCCCACAACTTGAAATATAAATCATTGAAAAATATTGATATTATATTCCACCCCACGTAGTATGTTCCCTGAGAAACAACTGGGTATACCCTATATAGTTATGAGATCTACTCCCTTAGAGCTTTCATCCGATGTATCACAACCCCATTCATGTCTGTCGTAAATGCCGCCCCCCCACAACATGGAATATATGTGTCTGAAATATGAATAATTATATTCCACCCCTCGTAGCATGTCTCCTGAGAGACAACTGGGTATACCCTATCTAGTTCTGAGATCTACTCCCTTAGAGCTCTCATCCGATGCATCACAACCCCATTCAGGTCTGTCGTAAATGCCGCCCCCCCCAACATGGAATATATATGTTTGAAATATGAATAATTATATTCCACCGCTCGTAGCATATCTCCTGAGAAACAACTGGATATACCCTATATAGTTCTGACAACTACTCCCTTAGAGCATTCATCCGATGTATCACAACCCCATTCAGGTCTGTCGTAAATGCCGCCCCCCCCACAACATGGAATATAAATCATTGAAAAATATTGATATTATATTCCACCCCTCGTAGCATATCTCCTGAGAAATAACTGGGTATACCCTATATAGTTCTGAGATCTACTCCCTTAGAGCTTTCATCCGATGTATCACAACCCCATTCAGGTTTGTTCGAAATGGCCCACCCACAGCTTGAAATATAAATCATTGAAAAATATTGATATTATATTCCACCCCTCGTAGTATGTTCCCTGAGAAACAACTTGGTATACCCTATATAGTTCTGAGATCTACTCCCTTAGAGCTTTCATCCGATGTATCACAACCCCATTCAGGTCTGTCGTAAATGCCGCCCCCCCCAACATGGAATATATATGTTTGAAATATGAATAATTATATTCCACCGCTCGTAGCATATCTCCTGAGAAACAACTGGGTATACCCTATATAGTTCTGAGATCTACTCCCTTAGAGCTTTCATCCGATGTATCACAAACCCATTCAGGTCTGTTCGAAATGGCCCTCCCACAACTTGAAATATAAACCATTGAAAAATATTGATATTATATTCCACCCCTCGTAGTATGTTCCCTGAGAAACAACTGGGTATACCCTATATAGTTCTGAGATCTACTCGCTTAGAGCTCTCATCCGATGTATCACAACCCCATTCAGGTCTGTCGTAAATGCCGCCCCCCCCCAACATGGAATATATATGTTTGAAATATGAATAATTATATTCCACCGCTCGTAGCATATCTCCTGAGAAACAACTGGATATACCCTATATAGTTCTTGCAACTACTCCCTTAGAGCATTCATCCGATGTATCACAACCCCATCCAGGTCTGTTCGAAATGGCCCTCCCACAACTTGAAATATAAATCATTGAAAAATATTGATATTATATTCCACCCCTCGTAGTATGTTGCCTGAGAAACAACTGGGTATACCCTATATAGTTCTGAGATCTACTCCCTTAGAGCTTTCATCCGATGTATCACAACCCCATTCAGGTCTGTCGTAAATGCCGCCCCCCCACAACATGGAATATATGTGTCTGAAATATGTATAATTATATCCCACCCCTCATAGCGTATCTCCTGAGAAACAACTGGGTATACCCTATATAGCTCTGAGATCTACTCCCTTAGAGCTTTCATCCGATGTATCACAACCCCATTCAAGTCTGTCGTAAATGCCCCGCCCCCCACAACATGGAATATATGTGTCTGAAATATGAATAATTATATCCCACCCCTCGTAGCGTATCTCCTGAGAAATAACTGGGTATACCCTATATAGTTCTGAGATCTACTCCCTTAGAGCTTTCATCCGATGTATCACAAACCCATTCAGGTCTGTTCGAAATGGCCCTCCCACAACTTGAAATATAAACCATTGAAAAATATTGATATTATATTCCACCCCTCGTAGTATGTTCCCTGAGAAACAACTGGGTATACCCTATATAGTTCTGAGATCTACTCCCTTAGAGCTCTCATCCGATGTATCACAACCCCATTCAGGTCTGTCGTAAATGCCGCCCCCCCCCCAACATGGAATATATATGTTTGAAATATGAATAATTATATTCCACCGCTCGTAGCATATCTCCTGAGAAACAACTGGATATACCCTATATAGTTCTGACAACTACTCCCTTAGAGCATTCATCCGATGTATCACAACCCCATTCAGGTCTGTTCGAAATGGCCCTCCCACAACTTGAAATATAAATCATTGAAAAATATTGATATTATATTCCACCCCTAGTAGTATGTTCCCTGAGAAACAACTGGGTATATCCTCTATAGTTCTGAGATCTACTCCCTTAGAGCTTTCATCCGATGTATCACAACCCCATTCAGGTCTGTCGTAAATGCCGCCCCCCCACAACATGGAATATATGTGTCTGAAATATGAATAATTATATTCCACCCCTCGTAGCATGTTCCCTGAGAAACAACTGGGTATACCCTATATAGTTCTGAGATCTACTCCCTTAGAGCTTTCATCCGATGTATCACAACCCCATTCAGGTCTGTCCAAAAAGCCCCCCCATTCAGGTGTGAATTTATAAGAATTTGCGCAAAGTTCCGACCCTCGTAGTATCATCTTCCCTAGGAAATAAGTGAATACTGCCAGAACAGTTTTGGGTTCTACCCCACCAGACCTTTAATCTGAAGTACCATAACCCCATTCAGGTATGGCCAAAATCAAAATATGGCCCCCTGTTTCTTAGACTTATTGAATTTTGCCAAACTTCAGCACCTCGTAGCGTGTCTCCTGAGAAACAACTGAATATGCCCTGTGCAGTTTTGAGTTCTACTACTCTAGAGCTTTCGCGTGGTATATCACAGCCCCATTCAGGTCTGTCCGAACTGGCCCGCAATGTGACCTGAATATAGGTATTTTTGCTGCACCATATCCTAATGCTGTATATGTTTCTTTATTTGGTTTTTCTCCAAAAATGAATTATTGTGAGTTTTTTTTTTTATAAAATAATAAAAATTGTTTTTAAAAAAGTGTTTTTTTTTTTTGCTTTAGAAATAATGGTGTTTATTCTTGAAAACGCGTCGAAGAAGCGAAATTTTCAATTAAAACAAAAACAAAGTTTAAAAAATTGTTTTTGTTTACCATATATTTTTAAAATGTAATAAACGTGAGAACTTTAACACGTTTCTCTCTCTTTTAAAAACGGCAAATACCATTTTAGAAATGTACGGTAAACAAAAACAACTTTTTAAACTTTGTTTTTGTTTTAATGGAAATTTTCACTCCTTCAACGCGTTTTCAAAAATAGACACCAATTTTTTTGAAATGCAAAATGTGTGGAACGTATTTAGCAAAGCGTGGAACATATTTAACAGTGTGTGGAACGTATTTAACAGAGGTGTGGGACGTATTTAACTTACGAATTTACCTTCACACACATTTATATTCCACCTCTCGTAGCATGTTCCTTGAGAAACAACTGGGTATACCCTATATAGTTCTGAGATCTAATCCCTTAGAGCTTTCATCCGATGTATCACAACCAAATTCAAGTCTGTCGTAAATGCCCCCCCCACCCACAACATGGAATATATGTGTCTGAAATATGAATAATTATATACCACCCCTCGTAGCATATCTCCTGAGAAACAACTGGGTATACCCTATCTAGTTCTGAGATCTACTCCCTTAGAGCTCTCATCCGATGTATCACAACCCCATTCAGGTCTGTCGTAAATGCCGCCCCCCCCCAACATGGAAGATATATGTTTGAAATATGAATAATTATATTCCACCGCTCGTAGCATATCTCCTGAGAAACAACTGGATATACCCTATATAGTTCTGACAACTACTCCCTTAGAGCATTCATCCGATGTATCACAACCCCATTCAGGTCTGTCGTAAATGCCGCCCCCCCCCACAACATGGAATATAAATCATTGAAAAATATTGATATTATATTCCACCCCTCGTAGTATGTTCCCTGAGAAACAACTGGGTATACCCTATATAGTTCTGAGATCTACTCCCTTAGAGCTTTCATCCGATGTATCACAACCCCATTCAGGTCTGTCGTAAATGCCGCCGCCCCCCACAACATGGAATATATGTGTCTGAAATATGAATAATTATATGCCGCCCCTCGTAGCCCTCCCACAACTTGAAATATAAATCATTGAAAAATATTGATATTATATTCCACCCCTCGTAGTATGTTCCCTGAGAAACAACTGGGTATACCCTATATAGCTCTGAGATCTAATCCCTTAGAGCTTTCGTCCGATGTATCACAACCCCATTCAGGTCTGTCCAAAAAGCCCACCATTCAGGTGTGAATTCATAAGAATTTGCGCAAAGTTCCGACCCTCGTAGTATCTTCCCTAGGAAATAAGTGAATACTGTCAGAACAGTTTTGGGTTCTACCCCACCAGACCTTTAATCTGAAGTACCATAACCCCATTAAGGTATGGCCAAAATCAAAATATGGCCCCCTGTTTCTTAGACTTATTGAATTTTGCCAAACTTCAGCATCTCGTAGCGTGTCTCCTGAGAAACAACTGGATATGCCCTCAGTTTTGAGTTCTACTACTCTAGAGCTTTCGCGTGATATATCACAACCCCATTCAGGTCTGTCCGAACTGGCCCGCAATGTGACCTGAATATAGGTATTTTTGCTGCACCATATCCTAATGCTGTATATGTTTCTTTATTTTATTTTTCTCCAAAAATGAATTATTGTGAGTTTTTTTTTAAATAAAATAATAAAAATTGTTTTTAAAAAAGTGTTTTTTCTTTTGCTTTAGAAATAATGGTGTTTATTCTTGAAAACGCGTCGAAGAAGTGAAATTTTCAATTAAAACAAAAACAAAGTTTAAACATGGGAATATATATGTTTGAATATATGAATATGAATATATGTTTGAAATATGAATAATTATATTCCACCGCTCGTAGCATATCTCCTGAGAAACAACTGGATATACCCTATATAGTTCTGACAACTACTCCCTTAGAGCATTCATCCGATGTATCACAACCCCATTCAGGTCTGTTCGAAATGGCCCTCCCACAACTTGAAATATAAATCATTGAAAAATATTGATATTATATTCCACCCCTCGTAGTATGTTCCCTGAGAAACAACTGGGTATATCCTATATAGTTCTGAGATCTACTCCCTTAGAGCTTTCATCCGATGTATCACAACCCCATTCAGGTCTGTCGTAAATGCCGCCCCCCCACAACATGGAATATATGTGTCTGAAATATGAATAATTATATTCCACCCCTCGTAGCATGTCTCCTGAGAGACAACTGGGTATACCCTATATAGTTCTGAGATCTACTCCCTTAGAGCTTTCATCCGATGTATCACAACCCCATTCAGGTCTGTCCAAAAAGCCCCCCCATTCAGGTGTGAATTTATAAGAATTTGCGCAAAGTTCCGACCCTCGTAGTATCATCTTCCCTAGGAAATAAGTGAATACTGCCAGAACAGTTTTGGGTTCTACCCCACCAGACCTTTAATCTGAAGTACCATAACCCCATTCAGGTATGGCCAAAATCAAAATATGGCCCACTGTTTCTTAGACTTATTGAATTTTGCCAAACTTCAGCACCTCGTAGCGTGTCTCCTGAGAAACAACTGGATATGCCCTGTGCAGTTTTGAGTTCTACTACTCTAGAGCTTTCGCGTGGTATATCACAGCCCCATTCAGGTCTGTCCGAACTGGCCCGCAATGTGACCTGAATATAGGTATTTTTGCTGCACCATATCCTAATGCTGTATATGTTTCTTTATTTGGTTTTTCTCCAAAAATGAATTATTGTGAGTTTTTTTTTTTTTAATAAAATAATAAAAATTGTTTTTAAAAAAGTGTTTTTTTTTGCTTTAGAAATAATGGTGTTTATTCTTGAAAACGCGTCGAAGAAGCGAAATTTTCAATTAAAACAAAAACAAAGTTTAAAAAATTGTTTTTGTTTACCATATATTTTTAAAATGTAATAAACGTGAGAACTTTAACACGTTTCTCTCTCTTTTAAAAACGGCAAATACCATTTTAGAAATGTACGGTAAACAAAAACAACTTTTTAAACTTTGTTTTTGTTTTAATGGAAATTTTCACTCCTTCAACGCGTTTTCAAAAATAGACACCAATTTTTTTGAAATGCAAAATGTGTGGAACGTATTTAGCAAAGCGTGGAACATATTTAACAGTGTGTGGAACGTATTTAACAGAGGTGTGGGACGTATTTAACTTACGAATTTACCTTCACATTTATATATGTGTGTGAAGGTAAATTCGTAAGTTAAATACGTCCCACACCTCTGTTAAATACGTTCCACCCACTGTTAAATATGTTCCACGCTTTGCTAAATACGTTCCACACATTTTGCATTTCAAAAAAAATTGGTGTCTATTTTTGAAAACGCGTTGAAGGAGTGAAAATTTCCATTAAAACAAAAACAAAGTTTAAAAAGTTGTTTTTGTTTACCGTACATTTCTAAAATGGTATTTGCCGTTTTTAAAAGAGAGAGAAACGTGTTAAAGTTCTCACGTTTATTACATTTTAAAAATATATGGTAAACAAAAACAATTTTTTAAACTTTGTTTTTGTTTTAATTGAAAATTTCGCTTCTCCGACGCGTTTTCAAGAATAAACACCATTATTTCTAAAGCAAAAAAAAAGCACTTTTTTAAAAACAATTTTTATTATTTTATTAAAAAAAAAAAACTCACAATAATTCATTTTTGGAGAAAAACAAAATAAAGAAACATATACAGCATTAGGATATGGTGCAGCAAAAATACCTATATTCAGGTCACATTGCGGGCCAGTTCGGACAGACCTGAATGGGGCTGTGATATACCACGCGAAAGCTCTAGAGTAGTAGAACTCAAAACTGCACAGGGCATATCCAGTTGTTTCTCAGGAGACACGCAACGAGGTGCTGAAGTTTGGCAAAATTAAATAAGTCTAACACACAGGCGGCCATATTTTGATTTTGGCCATACCTGAATGGGGTTATGGTACTTCAGATTAAAGGTCTGGTGGGGTAGAACCCAAAACTGTTCTGGCAGTATTCACTTATTTCCTAGGGAAGATACTACGAGGGTCGGAACTTTGCGCAAATTCTTATAAATTCACACCTGAATGGGGGGCTTTTTGGACAGACCTGAATGGGGTTGTGATACATCGGATGAAAGCTCTAAGGGAGTAGATCTCAGAACTATATAGGGTATACCCAGTTGTCTCTACGAGGGGTGGAATATAATTATTCATATTTCAGACACATATATTCCATGTTGTGGGGGGGCGGCATTTACGACAGACCTGAATGGGGTTGTGATACATCGGATGAAAGCTCTAAGGGAGTAGATCTCAGAACTATATAGGATATACCCAGTTGTTTCTCAGGGAACATACTACGAGGGGTGGAATATAATATCAATATTTTTCAATGATTTATATTTCAAGTTGTGGGAGGGCCATTTCGAACAGACCTGAATGGGGTTGTGATACATCGGATGAATGCTCTAAGGGAGTAGTTGTCAGAACTATATAGGGTATATCCAGTTGTTTCTCAGGAGATATGCTACGAGCGGTGGAATATAATTATTCATATTTCAAACATATATATTCCATGTTGGGGGGGGGGCGGCATTTACGACAGACCTGAATGGGGTTGTGATACATCGGATGAGAGCTCTAAGGGAGTAGATCTCAGAACTATATAGGGTATACCCAGTTGTTTCTCAGGGAACATACTACGAGGGGTGTAATATAATATCAATATTTTTCAATGGTTTATATTTCAAGTTGTGGGAGGGCCATTTCGAACAGACCTGAATGGGTTTGTGATACATCGGATGAAAGCTCTAAGGGAGTAGATCTCAGAACTATATAGGGTATACCCAGTTATTTCTCAGGAGATACGCTACGAGAGGTGGAATATAATTATTCATATTTCAGACACATATATTCCATGTTGTGGGGGGGGGGTGGCATTTACGACAGACTTGAATGGGGTTGTGATACATCGGATGAAAGCTCTAAGGGAGTAGATCTCAGAGCTATATAGGGTATACCCAGTTGTTTCTCAGGAGATACGCTATGAGGGGTGGGATATAATTATTCATATTTCAGACACATATATTCCATGTTGTGGGGGGGCGGCATTTACGACAGACCTGAATGGGGTTGTGATATATCGGATGAAAGCTCTAAGGGAGTAGATCTCAGAACTATATAGGGTATACCCAGTTGTTTCTCAGGGAACATACTACGAGGGGTGGAATATAATATCAATATTTTTCAATGATTTATATTTCAAGTTGTGGGAGGGCCATTTCGAACAGACCTGAATGGGGTTGTGATACATCGGATGAATGCTCTAAGGGAGTAGTTGTCAGAACTATATAGGGTATATCCAGTTGTTTCTCAGGAGATATGCTACGAGCGGTGGAATATAATTATTCATATTTCAAACATATATATTCCATGTTGGGGGGGGGGCGGCATTTACGACAGACCTGAATGGGGTTGTGATACATCGGATGAGAGCTCTAAGGGAGTAGATCTCAGAACTATATAGGGTATACCCAGTTGTTTCTCAGGGAACATACTACGAGGGGTGGAATATAATATCAATATTTTTCAATGGTTTATATTTCAAGTTGTGGGAGGGCCATTTCGAACAGACCTGAATGGGTTTGTGATACATCGGATGAAAGCTCTAAGGGAGTAGATCTCAGAACTATATAGGGTATACCCAGTTATTTCTCAGGAGATACGCTACGAGGGGTGGGATATAATTATTCATATTTCAGACACATATATTCCATGTTGTGGGGGGGGGCATTTACGACAAACTTGAATGGGGTTGTGATACATCGGATGAAAGCTCTAAGGGAGTAGATCTCAGAACTATATAGGGTATACCCAGTTGTTTCTCAGGGAACATACTACGAGGGGTGGAATATAATATCAATATTTTTCAATGATTTATATTTCAAGTTGTGGGAGGGCCATTTCGAACAGACCTGAATGGGGTTGTGATACATCGGATGAATGCTCTAAGGGAGTAGTTGCAAGAACTATATAGGGTATATCCAGTTGTTTCTCAGGAGATATGCTACGAGCGGTGGAATATAATTATTCATATTTCAAACATATATATTCCATGTTGGGGGGGGGCGGCATTTACGACAGACCTGAATGGGGTTATGATACATCGGATGAGAGCTCTAAGGGAGTAGATCTCAGAACTATATAGGGTATACTCAGTTGTTTCTCAGGGAACATACTACGAGGGGTGGAATATAATATCAATATTTTTCAATGGTTTATATTTCAAGTTGTGGGAGGGCCATTTCGAACAGACCTGAATGGGTTTGTGATACATCGGATGAAAGCTCTAAGGGAGTAGATCTCAGAACTATATAGGGTATACCCAGTTGTTTCTCAGGAGATATGCTACGAGCGGTGGAATATAATTATTCATATTTCAAACATATATATTCCATGTTGGGGGGGGGGCGGCATTTACGACAGACCTGAATGGGGTTGTGATACATCGGATGAAAGCTCTAAGGGAGTAGATCTCAGAACTATATAGGGTATACCCAGTTGTTTCTCAGGGAACATACTACGAGGGGTGGAATATAATATCAATATTTTTCAATGATTTATATTTCAAGCTGTGGGAGGGCCATTTCGAACAAACCTGAATGGGGTTGTGATACATCGGATGAAAGCTCTAAGGGAGTAGATCTCAGAACTATATAGGGTATACCCAGTTATTTCTCAGGAGATACGCTACGATGGGTGGGATATAATTATTCATATTTCAGACACATATATTCCATGTTGTGGGGGGGGGGCCATTTACGACAGACTTGAATGTGGTTGTGATACATCGGATGAAAGCTCTAAGGGAGTAGATCTCAGAGCTATATAGGGTATACCCAGTTGTTTCTCAGGAGATACGCTATGAGGAGTGGGATATAATTATTCATATTTCAGACACATATATTCCATGTTGTGGGGGGGCGGCATTTACGACAGACCTGAATGGGGTTGTGATACATCGGATGAAAGCTCTAAGGGAGTAGATCTCAGAACTATATAGGGTATACCCAGTTGTTTCTCAGGGAACATACTACGAGGGGTGGAATATAATATCAATATTTTTCAATGATTTATATTTCAAGTTGTGGGAGGGCCATTTCGAACAGACCTGAATGGGGTTGTGATACATCGGATGAATGCTCTAAGGGAGTAGTTGCAAGAACTATATAGGGTATATCCAGTTGTTTCTCAGGAGATATGCTACGAGCGGTGGAATATAATTATTCATATTTCAAACATATATATTCCATGTTGGGGGGGGGCGGCATTTACGACAGACCTGAATGGGGTTATGATACATCGGATGAGAGCTCTAAGGGAGTAGATCTCAGAACTATATAGGGTATACCCAGTTGTTTCTCAGGGAACATACTACGAGGGGTGGAATATAATATCAATATTTTTCAATGGTTTATATTTCAAGTTGTGGGAGGGCCATTTCGAACAGACCTGAATGGGTTTGTGATACATCGGATGAAAGCTCTAAGGGAGTAGATCTCAGAACTATATAGGGTATACCCAGTTGTTTCTCAGGAGATATGCTACGAGCGGTGGAATATAATTATTCATATTTCAAACATATATATTCCATGTTGGGGGGGGCGGCATTTACGACAGACCTGAATGGGGTTGTGATACATCGGATGAAAGCTCTAAGGGAGTAGATCTCAGAACTATATAGGGTATACCAAGTTGTTTCTCAGGGAACATACTACGAGGGGTGGAATATAATATCAATATTTTTCAATGATTTATATTTCAAGCTGTGGGAGGGCCATTTCGAACAAACCTGAATGGGGTTGTGATACATCGGATGAAAGCTCTAAGGGAGTAGATCTCAGAACTATATAGGGTATACCCAGTTATTTCTCAGGAGATATGCTACGAGGGGTGGAATATAATATCAATATTTTTCAATGATTTATATTCCATGTTGTGGGGGGGGCGGCATTTACGACAGACCTGAATGGGGTTGTGATACATCGGATGAATGCTCTAAGGGAGTAGTTGTCAGAACTATATAGGGTATATCCAGTTGTTTCTCAGGAGATATGCTACGAGCGGTGGAATATAATTATTCATATTTCAGACACATATATTCCATGTTGTGGGTGGGGGGGGGGGCATTTACGACAGACTTGAATTTGGTTGTGATACATCGGATGAAAGCTCTAAGGGATTAGATCTCAGAACTATATAGGGTATACCCAGTTGTTTCTCAAGGAACATGCTACGAGAGGTGGAATATAAATGTGTGTGAAGGTAAATTCGTAAGTTAAATACGTCCCACACCTCTGTTAAATACGTTCCACACACTGTTAAATATGTTCCACGCTTTGCTAAATACGTTCCACACATTTTGCATTTCAAAAAAATTGGTGTCTATTTTTGAAAACGCGTTGAAGGAGTGAAAATTTCCATTAGAACAAAAACAAAGTTTAAAAAGTTGTTTTTGTTTACCGTACATTTCTAAAATGGTATTTGCCGTTTTTAAAAGAGAGAAACGTGTTAAAGTTCTCACGTTTATTACATTTTAAAAATATATGGTAAACAAAAACAATTTTTTAAACTTTGTTTTTGTTTTAATTGAAAATTTCGCTTCTTCGACGCGTTTTCAAGAATAAACACCATTATTTCTAAAGCAAAAAAAAAAACACTTTTTTAAAAACAATTTTTATTATTTTATTAAAAAAAAAAACTCACAATAATTCATTTTTGGAGAAAAACAAAATAAAGAAACATATACAGCATTAGGATATGGTGCAGCAAAAATACCTATATTCAGGTCACATTGCGGGCCAGTTCGGACAGACCTGAATGGGGCTGTGATATACCACGCGAAAGCTCTAGAGTAGTAGAACTCAAAACTGCACAGGGCATATCCAGTTGTTTCTCAGGAGATACGCTACGAGGTGCTAAAGTTTGGCAAAATTCAATAAGTCTAAGAAACAGGGGGCCATATTTTGATTTTGGCCATACCTTAATGGGGTTATGGTACTTCAGATTAAAGGTCTGGTGGGGTAGAACCCAAAACTGTTCTGACAGTATTCACTTATTTCCTAGGGAAGATACTACGAGGGTCGGAACTTTGCGCAAATTCTTATGAATTCACACCTGAATGGTGGGCTTTTTGGACAGACCTGAATGGGGTTGTGATACATCGGACGAAAGCTCTAAGGGATTAGATCTCAGAGCTATATAGGGTATACCCAGTTGTTTCTCAGGGAACATACTACGAGGGGTGGAATATAATATCAATATTTTTCAATGATTTATATTTCAAGTTGTGGGAGGGCTACGAGGGGCGACATATAATTATTCATATTTCAGACACATATATTCCATGTTGTGGGGGGGGGGGCGGCATTTACGACAGACCTGAATGGGGTTGTGATACATCGGATGAAAGCTCTAAGGGAGTAGATCTCAGAACTATATAGGGTATACCCAGTTGTTTCTCAGGGAACATACTACGAGGGGTGGAATATAATATCAATATTTTTCAATGATTTATATTCCATGTTGTGGGGGGGGGGGGGGCATTTACGACAGACCTGAATGGGGTTGTGATACATCGGATGAATGCTCTAAGGGAGTAGTTGTCAGAACTATATTGGGTATATCCAGTTGTTTCTCAGGAGATATGCTACGAGCGGTGGAATATAATTATTCATATTTCAAACATATATATTCCATGTTGGGGGGGGGCGGCATTTACGACAGACCTGAATGGGGTTGTGATACATCGGATGAGAGCTCTAAGGGAGTAGATCTCAGAACTAGATAGGGTATACCCAGTTGTTTCTCAGGAGATATGCTACGAGGGGTGGGATATAATTATTCATATTTCAGACACATATATTCCATGTTGTGGGTGGGGGGGGCATTTACGGCAGACTTGAATTTGGTTGTGATACATCGGATGAAAGCTCTAAGGGATTAGATCTCAGAACTATATAGGGTATACCCAGTTGTTTCTCAAGGAACATGCTACGAGAGGTGGAATATAAATGTGTGTGAAGGTAAATTCGTAAGTTAAATACGTCCCACACCTCTGTTAAATACGTTCCACCCACTGTTAAATATGTTCCACGCTTTGCTAAATACGTTCCACACATTTTGCATTTCAAAAAAAATTGGTGTCTATTTTTGAAAACGCGTTGAAGGAGTGAAAATTTCCATTAAAACAAAAACAAAGTTTAAAAAGTTGTTTTTGTTTACCGTACATTTCTAAAATGGTATTTGCCGTTTTTAAAAGAGAGAGAAACGTGTTAAAGTTCTCACGTTTATTACATTTTAAAAATATATGGTAAACAAAAACAATTTTTTAAACTTTGTTTTTGTTTTAATTGAAAATTTCGCTTCTTCGACGCGTTTTCAAGAATAAACACCATTATTTCTAAAGCAAAAAAAAGCACTTTTTTAAAAACAATTTTTATTATTTTATTAAAAAAAAAAACACAATAATTCATTTTTGGAGAAAAACAAAATAAAGAAACATATACAGCATTAGGATATGGTGCAGCAAAAATACCTATATTCAGGTCACATTGCGGGCCAGTTCGGACAGACCTGAATAGGGCTGTGATATACCACGCGAAAGCTCTAGAGTAGTAGAACTCAAAACTGCACAGGGCATATCCAGTTGTTTCTCAGGAGACACGCAACGAGGTGCTGAAGTTTGGCAAAATTAAATAAGTCTAACAAACAGGCGGCCATATTTTGATTTTGGCCATACCTGAATGGGGTTATGGTACTTCAGATTAAAGGTCTGGTGGGGTAGAACCCAAAACTGTTCTGGTAGTATTCACTTATTTCCTAGGGAAGATACTACGAGGGTCGGAACTTTGCGCAAATTCTTATAAATTCACACCTGAATGGGGGGCTTTTTGGACAGACCTGAATGGGGTGTGATACATCGGATGAAAGCTCTAAGGGAGTAGATCTCAGAACTATATAGGGTATACCCAGTTGTCTCTACGAGGGGTGGAATATAATTATTCATATTTCAGACACATATATTCCATGTTGTGGGGGGGCGGCATTTACGACAGACCTGAATGGGGTTGTGATACATCGGATGAAAGCTCTAAGGGAGTAGATCTCAGAACTATATAGGATATACCCAGTTGTTTCTCAGGGAACATACTACGAGGGGTGGAATATAATATCAATATTTTTCAATGATTTATATTTCAAGTTGTGGGAGGGCCATTTCGAACAGACCTGAATGGGGTTGTGATACATCGCATGAATGCTCTAAGGGAGTAGTTGTCAGAACTATATAGGGTATATCCAATTGTTTCTCAGGAGATATGCTACGAGCGGTGGAATATAATTATTCATATTTCAAACATATATATTCCATGTTGGGGGGGGGGCGGCATTTACGACAGACCTGAATGGGGTTGTGATACATCGGATGAGAGCTCTAAGGGAGTAGATCTCAGAACTATATAGGGTATACCCAGTTGTTTCTCAGGGAACATACTACGAGGGGTGGAATATAATATCAATATTTTTCAATGGTTTATATTTCAAGTTGTGGGAGGGCCATTTCGAACAGACCTGAATGGGTTTGTGATACATCGGATGAAAGCTCTAAGAGAGTAGATCTCAGAACTATATAGGGTATACCCAGTTATTTCTCAGGAGATACGCTACGAGAGGTGGGATATAATTATTCATATTTCAGACACATATATTCCATGTTGTGGGGGGGGGGGCATTTACGACAGACTTGAATGGGGTTGTGATACATCGGATGAAAGCTCTAAGGGAGTAGATCTCAGAGCTATATAGGGTATACCCAGTTGTTTCTCAGGAGATACGCTATGAGGGGTGGGATATAATTATTCATATTTCAGACACATATATTCCATGTTGTGGGGGGGCGGCATTTACGACAGACCTGAATGGGGTTGTGATACATCGGATGAAAGCTCTAAGGGAGTAGATCTCAGAACTATATAGGGTATACCCAGTTGTTTCTCAGGGAACATACTACGAGGGGTGGAATATAATATCAATATTTTTCAATGATTTATATTTCAAGTTGTGGGAGGGCCATTTCGAACAGACCTGAATGGGGTTGTGATACATCGGATGAATGCTCTAAGGGAGTAGTTGTCAGAACTATATAGGGTATATCCAGTTGTTTCTCAGGAGATATGCTACGAGCGGTGGAATATAATTATTCATATTTCAAACATATATATTCCATGTTGGGGGGGGGGCGGCATTTACGACAGACCTGAATGGGGTTGTGATACATCGGATGAGAGCTCTAAGGGAGTAGATCTCAGAACTATATAGGGTAGACCCAGTTGTTTCTCAGGGAACATACTACGAGGGGTGGAATATAATATCAATATTTTTCAATGGTTTATATTTCAAGTTGTGGGAGGGCCATTTCGAACAGACCTGAATGGGTTTGTGATACATCGGATGAAAGCTCTAAGGGAGTAGATCTCAGAACTATATAGGGTATACCCAGTTATTTCTCAGGAGATACGCTACGAGGGGTGGGATATAATTATTCATATTTCAGACACATATATTCCATGTTGTGGGGGGGGGGCATTTACGACAAACTTGAATGGGGTTGTGATACATCGGATGAAAGCTCTAAGGGAGTAGATCTCAGAGCTATATAGGGTATACCCAGTTGTTTCTCAGGAGATACGCTATGAGGGGTGGGATATAATTATTCATATTTCAGACACATATATTCCATGTTGTGGGGGGGCGGCATTTACGACAGACCTGAATGGGGTTGTGATACATCGGATGAAAGCTCTAAGGGAGTAGATCTCAGAACTATATAGGGTATACCCAGTTGTTTCTCAGGGAACATACTACGAGGGGTGGAATATAATATCAATATTTTTCAATGATTTATATTTCAAGTTGTGGGAGGGCCATTTCGAACAGACCTGAATGGGGTTGTGATACATCGGATGAATGCTCTAAGGGAGTAGTTGCAAGAACTATATAGGGTATATCCAGTTGTTTCTCAGGAGATATGCTACGAGCGGTGGAATATAATTATTCATATTTCAAACATATATATTCCATGTTGGGGGGGGGGGGCGGCATTTACGACAGACCTGAATGGGGTTATGATACATCGGATGAGAGCTCTAAGGGAGTAGATCTCAGAACTACATAGGGTATACCCAGTTGCTTCTCAGGGAACATACTACGAGGGGTGGAATATAATATCAATATTTTTCAATGGTTTATATTTCAAGTTGTGGGAGGGCCATTTCGAACAGACCTGAATGGGTTTGTGATACATCGGATGAAAGCTCTAAGGGAGTAGATCTCAGAACTATATAGGGTATACCCAGTTGTTTCTCAGGAGATATGCTACGAGCGGTGGAATATAATTATTCATATTTCAAACATATATATTCCATGTTGGGGGGGCGGCATTTACGACAGACCTGAATGGGGTTGTGATACATCGGATGAAAGCTCTAAGGGAGTAGATCTCAGAACTATATAGGGTATACCAAGTTGTTTCTCAAGGAACATACTACGAGGGGTGGAATATAATATCAATATTTTTCAATGATTTATATTTCAAGCTGTGGGAGGGCCATTTCGAACAAACCTGAATGGGGTTGTGATACATCGGATGAAAGCTCTAAGGAAATAGATCTCAGAACTATATAGGGTATACCCAGTTATTTCTCAGGAGATACGCTACGAGGGGTGGGATATAATTATTCATATTTCAGACACATATATTCCATGTTGTGGGGGGGGGGCCATTTACGACAGACTTGAATGGGGTTGTGATACATCGGATGAAAGCTCTAAGGGAGTAGATCTCAGAGCTATATAGGGTATACCCAGTTGTTTCTCAGGAGATACGCTATGAGGAGTGGGATATAATTATTCATATTTCAGACACATATATTCCATGTTGTGGGGGGGCGGCATTTACGACAGACCTGAATGGGGTTGTGATACATCGGATGAAAGCTCTAAGGGAGTAGATCTCAGAACTATATAGGGTATACCCAGTTGTTTCTCAGGGAACATACTACGAGGGGTGGAATATAATATCAATATTTTTCAATGATTTATATTTCAAGTTGTGGGAGGGCCATTTCGAACAGACCTGAATGGGGTTGTGATACATCGGATGAATGCTCTAAGGGAGTAGTTGCAAGAACTATATAGGGTATATCCAGTTGTTTCTCAGGAGATATGCTACGAGCGGTGGAATATAATTATTCATATTTCAAACATATATATTCCATGTTGGGGGGGGGGCGGCATTTACGACAGACCTGAATGGGGTTATGATACATCGGATGAGAGCTCTAAGGGAGTAGATCTCAGAACTATATAGGGTATACCCAGTTGTTTCTCAGGGAACATACTACGAGGGGTGGAATATAATATCAATATTTTTCAATGGTTTATATTTCAAGTTGTGGGAGGGCCATTTCGAACAGACCTGAATGGGTTTGTGATACATCGGATGAAAGCTCTAAGGGAGTAGATCTCAGAACTATATAGGGTATACCCAGTTGTTTCTCAGGAGATATGCTACGAGCGGTGGAATATAATTATTCATATTTCAAACATATATATTCCATGTTGGGGGGGGCGGCATTTACGACAGACCTGAATGGGGTTGTGATACATCGGATGAAAGCTCTAAGGGAGTAGATCTCAGAACTATATAGGGTATACCAAGTTGTTTCTCAGGGAACATACTACGAGGGGTGGAATATAATATCAATATTTTTCAATGATTTATATTTCAAGCTGTGGGAGGGCCATTTCGAACAAACCTGAATGGGGTTGTGATACATCGGATGAAAGCTCTAAGGGAGTAGATCTCAGAACTATATAGGATATACCCAGTTGTTTCTCAGGGAACATACTACGAGGGGTGGAATATAATATCAATATTTTTCAATGATTTATATTTCAAGTTGTGGGAGGGCCATTTCGAACAGACCTGAATGGGGTTGTGATACATCGCATGAATGCTCTAAGGGAGTAGTTGTCAGAACTATATAGGGTATATCCAATTGTTTCTCAGGAGATATGCTACGAGCGGTGGAATATAATTATTCATATTTCAAACATATATATTCCATGTTGGGGGGGGGGGGCGGCATTTACGACAGACCTGAATGGGGTTGTGATACATCGGATGAGAGCTCTAAGGGAGTAGATCTCAGAACTATATAGGGTATACCCAGTTGTTTCTCAGGGAACATACTACGAGGGGTGGAATATAATATCAATATTTTTCAATGGTTTATATTTCAAGTTGTGGGAGGGCCATTTCGAACAGACCTGAATGGGTTTGTGATACATCGGATGAAAGCTCTAAGAGAGTAGATCTCAGAACTATATAGGGTATACCCAGTTATTTCTCAGGAGATACGCTACGAGAGGTGGGATATAATTATTCATATTTCAGACACATATATTCCATGTTGTTGGGGGGGGGGGGGCATTTACGACAGACTTGAATGGGGTTGTGATACATCGGATGAAAGCTCTAAGGGAGTAGATCTCAGAGCTATATAGGGTATACCCAGTTGTTTCTCAGGAGATACGCTATGAGGGGTGGGATATAATTATTCATATTTCAGACACATATATTCCATGTTGTGGGGGGGCGGCATTTACGACAGACCTGAATGGGGTTGTGATACATCGGATGAAAGCTCTAAGGGAGTAGATCTCAGAACTATATAGGGTATACCCAGTTGTTTCTCAGGGAACATACTACGAGGGGTGGAATATAATATCAATATTTTTCAATGATTTATATTTCAAGTTGTGGGAGGGCCATTTCGAACAGACCTGAATGGGGTTGTGATACATCGGATGAATGCTCTAAGGGAGTAGTTGTCAGAACTATATAGGGTATATCCAGTTGTTTCTCAGGAGATATGCTACGAGCGGTGGAATATAATTATTCATATTTCAAACATATATATTCCATGTTGGGGGGGGGCGGCATTTACGACAGACCTGAATGGGGTTGTGATACATCGGATGAGAGCTCTAAGGGAGTAGATCTCAGAACTATATAGGGTAGACCCAGTTGTTTCTCAGGGAACATACTACGAGGGGTGGAATATAATATCAATATTTTTCAATGGTTTATATTTCAAGTTGTGGGAGGGCCATTTCGAACAGACCTGAATGGGTTTGTGATACATCGGATGAAAGCTCTAAGGGAGTAGATCTCAGAACTATATAGGGTATACCCAGTTATTTCTCAGGAGATACGCTACGAGGGGTGGGATATAATTATTCATATTTCAGACACATATATTCCATGTTGTGGGGGGGGGGCATTTACGACAAACTTGAATGGGGTTGTGATACATCGGATGAAAGCTCTAAGGGAGTAGATCTCAGAGCTATATAGGGTATACCCAGTTGTTTCTCAGGAGATACGCTATGAGGGGTGGGATATAATTATTCATATTTCAGACACATATAGTCCATGTTGTGGGGGGGCGGCATTTACGACAGACCTGAATGGGGTTGTGATACATCGGATGAAAGCTCTAAGGGAGTAGATCTCAGAACTATATAGGGTATACCCAGTTGTTTCTCAGGGAACATACTACGAGGGGTGGAATATAATATCAATATTTTTCAATGATTTATATTTCAAGTTGTGGGAGGGCCATTTCGAACAGACCTGAATGGGGTTGTGATACATCGGATGAATGCTCTAAGGGAGTAGTTGCAAGAACTATATAGGGTATATCCAGTTGTTTCTCAGGAGATATGCTACGAGCGGTGGAATATAATTATTCATATTTCAAACATATATATTCCATGTTGGGGGGGGGGGCGGCATTTACGACAGACCTGAATGGGGTTATGATACATCGGATGAGAGCTCTAAGGGAGTAGATCTCAGAACTACATAGGGTATACCCAGTTGTTTCTCAGGGAACATACTACGAGGGGTGGAATATAATATCAATATTTTTCAATGGTTTATATTTCAAGTTGTGGGAGGGCCATTTCGAACAGACCTGAATGGGTTTGTGATACATCGGATGAAAGCTCTAAGGGAGTAGATCTCAGAACTATATAGGGTATACCCAGTTGTTTCTCAGGAGATATGCTACGAGCGGTGGAATATAATTATTCATATTTCAAACATATATATTCCATGTTGGGGGGGCGGCATTTACGACAGACCTGAATGGGGTTGTGATACATCGGATGAAAGCTCTAAGGGAGTAGATCTCAGAACTATATAGGGTATACCAAGTTGTTTCTCAAGGAACATACTACGAGGGGTGGAATATAATATCAATATTTTTCAATGATTTATATTTCAAGCTGTGGGAGGGCCATTTCGAACAAACCTGAATGGGGTTGTGATACATCGGATGAAAGCTCTAAGGAAATAGATCTCAGAACTATATAGGGTATACCCAGTTATTTCTCAGGAGATACGCTACGAGGGGTGGGATATAATTATTCATATTTCAGACACATATATTCCATGTTGTGGGGGGGGGCCATTTACGACAGACTTGAATGGGGTTGTGATACATCGGATGAAAGCTCTAAGGGAGTAGATCTCAGAGCTATATAGGGTATACCCAGTTGTTTCTCAGGAGATACGCTATGAGGAGTGGGATATAATTATTCATATTTCAGACACATATATTCCATGTTGTGGGGGGGCGGCATTTACGACAGACCTGAATGGGGTTGTGATACATCGGATGAAAGCTCTAAGGGAGTAGATCTCAGAACTATATAGGGTATACCCAGTTGTTTCTCAGGGAACATACTACGAGGGGTGGAATATAATATCAATATTTTTCAATGATTTATATTTCAAGTTGTGGGAGGGCCATTTCGAACAGACCTGAATGGGGTTGTGATACATCGGATGAATGCTCTAAGGGAGTAGTTGCAAGAACTATATAGGGTATATCCAGTTGTTTCTCAGGAGATATGCTACGAGCGGTGGAATATAATTATTCATATTTCAAACATATATATTCCATGTTGGGGGGGGGGGCGGCATTTACGACAGACCTGAATGGGGTTATGATACATCGGATGAGAGCTCTAAGGGAGTAGATCTCAGAACTATATAGGGTATACCCAGTTGTTTCTCAGGGAACATACTACGAGGGGTGGAATATAATATCAATATTTTTCAATGGTTTATATTTCAAGTTGTGGGAGGGCCATTTCGAACAGACCTGAATGGGTTTGTGATACATCGGATGAAAGCTCTAAGGGAGTAGATCTCAGAACTATATAGGGTATACCCAGTTGTTTCTCAGGAGATATGCTACGAGCGGTGGAATATAATTATTCATATTTCAAACATATATATTCCATGTTGGGGGGGGCGGCATTTACGACAGACCTGAATGGGGTTGTGATACATCGGATGAAAGCTCTAAGGGAGTAGATCTCAGAACTATATAGGGTATACCAAGTTGTTTCTCAGGGAACATACTACGAGGGGTGGAATATAATATCAATATTTTTCAATGATTTATATTTCAAGCTGTGGGAGGGCCATTTCGAACAAACCTGAATGGGGTTGTGATACATCGGATGAAAGCTCTAAGGGAGTAGATCTCAGAACTATATAGGGTATACCCAGTTATTTCTCAGGAGATATGCTACGAGGGGTGGAATATAATATCAATATTTTTCAATGATTTATATTCCATGTTGTGGGGGGGGGGGCGGCATTTACGACAGACCTGAATGGGGTTGTGATACATCGGATGAATGCTCTAAGGGAGTAGTTGTCAGAACTATATAGGGTATATCCAGTTGTTTCTCAGGAGATATGCTACGAGCGGTGGAATATAATTATTCATATTTCAGACACATATATTCCATGTTGTGGGTGGGGGGGGGGGGGGCATTTACGACAGACTTGAATTTGGTTGTGATACATCGGATGAAAGCTCTAAGGGATTATATCTCAGAACTATATAGGGTATACCCAGTTGTTTCTCAAGGAACATGCTACGAGAGGTGGAATATAAATGTGTGTGAAGGTAAATTCGTAAGTTAAATACGTCCCACACCTCTGTTAAATACGTTCCACACACTGTTAAATATGTTCCACGCTTTGCTAAATACGTTCCACACATTTTGCATTTCAAAAAAATTGGTGTCTATTTTTGAAAACGCGTTGAAGCAGTGAAAATTTCCATTAAAACAAAAACAAAGTTTAAAAAGTTGTTTTTGTTTACCGTACATTTCTAAAATGGTATTTGCCGTTTTTAAAAGAGAGAAACGTGTTAAAGTTCTCACGTTTATTACATTTTAAAAATATATGGTAAACAAAAACAATTTTTTAAACTTTGTTTTTGTTTTAATTGAAAATTTCGCTTCTTCGACGCGTTTTCAAGAATAAACACCATTATTTCTAAAGCAAAAAAAAAACACTTTTTTAAAAACAATTTTTATTATTTTATTAAAAAAAAAACTCACAATAATTCATTTTTGGAGAAAAACAAAATAAAGAAACATATACAGCATTAGGATATGGTGCAGCAAAAATACCTATATTCAGGTCACATTGCGGGCCAGTTCGGACAGACCTGAATGGGGCTGTGATATACCACGCGAAAGCTCTAGAGTAGTAGAACTCAAAACTGCACAGGGCATATCCAGTTGTTTCTCAGGAGACACGCAACGAGGTGCTGAAGTTTGGCAAAATTCAATAAGTCTAAGAAACAGGGGGCCATATTTTGATTTTGGCCATACCTGAATGGGGTTATGATACTTCAGATTAAAGGTCTGGTGGGGTAGAACCCAAAACTGTTCTGGCAGTATTCACTTATTTCCTAGGGAAGATACTACGAGGGTCGGAACTTGGCGCAAATTCTTATAAATTCACACCTGAATGGGGGGCTTTTTGGACAGACCTGAATGGGGTTGTGATACATCGGATGAAAGCTCTAAGGGATTAGATCTCAGAACTATATAGGGTATACCCAGTTGTCTCTCAGGAGACATGCTACGAGGGGTGGAATATAATTATTCATATTTCAGACACATATATTCCATGTTGTGGGGGGGGCGGCATTTACGACAGACATGAATGGGGTTGTGATACATCGGATGAAAGCTCTAAGGGAGTAGATCTCATAACTATATAGGGTATACCCAGTTGTTTCTCAGGGAACATACTACGAGGGGTGGAATATAATATCAATATTTTTCAATGGTTTATATTTCAAGTTGTGGGAGGGCCATTTCGAACAGACCTGAATGGGTTTGTGATACATCGGATGAAAGCTCTAAGGGAGTAGATCTCAGAACTATATAGGGTATACCCAGTTGTTTCTCAGGAGATATGCTACGAGCGGTGGAATATAATTATTCATATTTCAAACATATATATTCCATGTTGGGGGGGGCGGCATTTACGACAGACCTGAATGGGGTTGTGATACATCGGATGAAAGCTCTAAGGGAGTAGATCTCAGAACTATATAGGGTATACCAAGTTGTTTCTCAGGGAACATACTACGAGGGGTGGAATATAATATCAATATTTTTCAATGATTTATATTTCAAGCTGTGGGAGGGCCATTTCGAACAAACCTGAATGGGGTTGTGATACATCGGATGAAAGCTCTAAGGGAGTAGATCTCAGAACTATATAGGGTATACCCAGTTATTTCTCAGGAGATATGCTACGAGGGGTGGAATATAATATCAATATTTTTCAATGATTTATATTCCATGTTGTGGGGGGGGGGGGCGGCATTTACGACAGACCTGAATGGGGTTGTGATACATCGGATGAATGCTCTAAGGGAGTAGTTGTCAGAACTATATAGGGTATATCCAGTTGTTTCTCAGGAGATATGCTACGAGCGGTGGAATATAATTATTCATATTTCAGACACATATATTCCATGTTGTGGGTGGGGGGGGGGCATTTACGACAGACTTGAATTTGGTTGTGATACATCGGATGAAAGCTCTAAGGGATTATATCTCAGAACTATATAGGGTATACCCAGTTGTTTCTCAAGGAACATGCTACGAGAGGTGGAATATAAATGTGTGTGAAGGTAAATTCGTAAGTTAAATACGTCCCACACCTCTGTTAAATACGTTCCACACACTGTTAAATATGTTCCACGCTTTGCTAAATACGTTCCACACATTTTGCATTTCAAAAAAATTGGTGTCTATTTTTGAAAACGCGTTGAAGCAGTGAAAATTTCCATTAAAACAAAAACAAAGTTTAAAAAGTTGTTTTTGTTTACCGTACATTTCTAAAATGGTATTTGCCGTTTTTAAAAGAGAGAAACGTGTTAAATTTCTCACGTTTATTACATTTTAAAAATATATGGTAAACAAAAACAATTTTTTAAACTTTGTTTTTGTTTTAATTGAAAATTTCGCTTCTTCGACGCGTTTTCAAGAATAAACACCATTATTTCTAAAGCAAAAAAAAAACACTTTTTTAAAAACAATTTTTATTATTTTATTAAAAAAAAAACTCACAATAATTCATTTTTGGAGAAAAACAAAATAAAGAAACATATACAGCATTAGGATATGGTGCAGCAAAAATACCTATATTCAGGTCACATTGCGGGCCAGTTCGGACAGACCTGAATGGGGCTGTGATATACCACGCGAAAGCTCTAGAGTAGTAGAACTCAAAACTGCACAGGGCATATCCAGTTGTTTCTCAGGAGACACGCAACGAGGTGCTGAAGTTTGGCAAAATTCAATAAGTCTAAGAAACAGGGGGCCATATTTTGATTTTGGCCATACCTGAATGGGGTTATGATACTTCAGATTAAAGGTCTGGTGGGGTAGAACCCAAAACTGTTCTGGCAGTATTCACTTATTTCCTAGGGAAGATACTACGAGGGTCGGAACTTTGCGCAAATTCTTATAAATTCACACCTGAATGGGGGGCTTTTTGGACAGACCTGAATGGGGTTGTGATACATCGGATGAAAGCTCTAAGGGAGTAGATCTCAGAACTATATAGGGTATACCCAGTTGTCTCTCAGGAGACATGCTACGAGGGGTGGAATATAATTATTCATATTTCAGACACATATATTCCATGTTGTGGGGGGGCGGCATTTACGACAGACATGAATGGGGTTGTGATACATCGGATGAAAGCTCTAAGGGAGTAGATCTCATAACTATATAGGGTATACCCAGTTGTTTCTCAGGGAACATACTACGTGGGGTGGAATATAATATCAATATTTTTCAATGATTTATATTTCAAGTTGTGGGAGGGCCATTTCGAACAGACCTGAATGGGGTTGTGATACATCGGATGAATGCTCTAAGGGAGTAGTTGTCAGAACTATATAGGGTATATCCAGTTGTTTCTCAGGAGATATGCTACCAGCGGTGGAATATAATTATTCATATTTCAAACATATATATTCCATGTTGGGGGGGGCGGCATTTACGACAGACCTGAATGGGGTTGTGATACATCGGATGAGAGCTCTAAGGGAGTAGATCTCAGAACTATATAGGGTATACCCAGTTGTTTCTCATGGAACATACTACGAGGGGTGGAATATAATATCAATATTTTTCAATGGTTTATATTTCAAGTTGTGGGAGGGCCATTTCGAACAGACCTGAATGGGTTTGTGATACATCGGATGAAAGCTCTAAGGGAGTAGATCTCAGAACTATATAGGGCATACCCAGTTGTTTCTCAGGAGATACGCTACGAGGGGTGGGATATAATTATTCATATTTCAGACACATATATTCCATGTTGTGGGGGGGCGGCATTTACGACAGACCTGAATGGGGTTGTGATACATCGGATGAAAGCTCTAAGGGAGTAGATCTCAGAACTATATAGGGTATACCCAGTTGTTTCTCAGGGAACATACTACGAGGGGTGGAATATAATATCAATATTTTTCAATGGTTTATATTTCAAGTTGTGGGAGGGCCATTTCGAACAGACCTGAATGGGTTTGTGATACATCGGATGAAAGCTCTAAGGGAGTAGATCTCAGAACTATGTAGGGTATACCCAGTTGTTTCTCAGGAGATATGCTACGAGCGGTGGAATATAATTATTCATATTTCAAACATATATATTCCATGTTGGGGGGGGCGGCATTTAAGACAGACCTGAATGGGGTTGTGATACATCGGATGAAAGCTCTAAGGGAGTAGATCTCAGAACTATATAGGGTATACCCTATAGGGGTGGAATATAATATCAATATTTTTCAATGATTTATATTTCAAGTTGTGGGAGGGCCATTTCGAACAGACCTGAATGGGGTTGTGATACATCGGATGAATGCTCTAAGGGAGTAGATCTCAGAACTATATAGGGTATATCCAGTTGTTTCTCAGGAGATATGCTACGAGGGGTGGAATATAATTATTCATATTTTAGACACATATATTCCATGTTGTGGGGGGGCGGCATTTACGACAGACCTGAATGGGGTTGTGATACATCGGATGAGAGCTCTAAGGGAGTAGATCTCAGAACTATATAGGGTATACCCAGTTGTTTCTCAGGGAACATACTACGAGGGGTGGAATATAATATCAATATTTTTCAATGGTTTATATTTCAAGTTGTGGGAGGGCCATTTCGAACAGACCTGAATGGGGTTGTGATACATCGGATGAAAGCTCTAAGGGAGTAGATCTCAGAATATAATATCAATATTTTTCAATGATTTATATTTCAAGTTGTGGGAGGGCCATTTCGAACAGACCTGAATGGGGTTGTGATACATCGGATGAAAGCTCTAAGGGAGTAGATCTCAGAACTATATAGGGTATATCCAGTTTTTTCTCAGGAGATATGCTACGAGCGGTGGAATATAATTATTCATATTTTAAACATATATATTCCATGTTGGGGCGGGCAGCATTTACGACAGACCTGAATGGGGTTGTGATACATCGGATGAAAGCTCTAAGGGAGTAGATCTCAGAACTATATAGGGTATACCCAGTTGTTTCTCAGGGAACGTACTACGAGGGGTGGAATATAATATCAATATTTTTCAATGATTTATATTTCAAGTTGTGGGAGGGCCATTTCGAACAGACCTGAATGGGGTTGTGATACATCGGATGAATGCTCTAAGGGAGTAGTTGTCAGAACTATATAGGGTATATCCAGTTGTTTCTCAGGAGATATGCTACCAGCGGTGGAATATAATTATTCATATTTCAAACATATATATTCCATGTTGGGGGGGGCGGCATTTACGACAGACCTGAATGGGGTTGTGATACATCGGATGAGAGCTCTAAGGGAGTAGATCTCAGAACTATATAGGGTATACCCAGTTGTTTCTCATGGAACATACTACGAGGGGTGGAATATAATATCAATATTTTTCAATGGTTTATATTTCAAGTTGTGGGAGGGCCATTTCGAACAGACCTGAATGGGTTTGTGATACATCGGATGAAAGCTCTAAGGGAGTAGATCTCAGAACTATATAGGGTATACCCAGTTGTTTCTCAGGAGATACGCTACGAGGGGTGGGATATAATTATTCATATTTCAGACACATATATTCCATGTTGTGGGGGGGGGGGCATTTACGACAGACTTGAATGGGGTTGTGATACATCGGATGAAAGCTCTAAGGGAGTAGATCTCAGAACTATATAGGGCATACCCAGTTGTTTCTCAGGAGATACGCTACGAGGGGTGGGATATAATTATTCATATTTCAGACACATATATTCCATGTTGTGGGGAGGCGGCATTTACGACAGACCTGAATGGGGTTGTGATACATCGGATGAAAGCTCTAAGGGAGTAGATCTCAGAACTATATAGGGTATACCCAGTTGTTTCTCAGGGAACATACTACGAGGGGTGGAATATAATATCAATATTTTTCAATGGTTTATATTTCAAGTTGTGGGAGGGCCATTTCGAACAGACCTGAATGGGTTTGTGATACATCGGATGAAAGCTCTAAGGGAGTAGATCTCAGAACTATGTAGGGTATACCCAGTTGTTTCTCAGGAGATATGCTACGAGCGGTGGAATATAATTATTCATATTTCAAACATATATATTCCATGTTGGGGGGGGCGGCATTTAAGACAGACCTGAATGGGGTTGTGATACATCGGATGAAAGCTCTAAGGGAGTAGATCTCAGAACTATATAGGGTATACCCTATAGGGGTGGAATATAATATCAATATTTTTCAATGATTTATATTTCAAGTTGTGGGAGGGCCATTTCGAACAGACCTGAATGGGGTTGTGATACATCGGATGAATGCTCTAAGGGAGTAGATCTCAGAACTATATAGGGTATATCCAGTTGTTTCTCAGGAGATATGCTACGAGGGGTGGAATATAATTATTCATATTTTAGACACATATATTCCATGTTGTGGGGGGGCGGCATTTACGACAGACCTGAATGGGGTTGTGATACATCGGATGAGAGCTCTAAGGGAGTAGATCTCAGAACTATATAGGGTATACCCAGTTGTTTCTCAGGGAACATACTACGAGGGGTGGAATATAATATCAATATTTTTCAATGGTTTATATTTCAAGTTGTGGGAGGGCCATTTCGAACAGACCTGAATGGGGTTGTGATACATCGGATGAAAGCTCTAAGGGAGTAGATCTCAGAATATAATATCAATATTTTTCAATGATTTATATTTCAAGTTGTGGGAGGGCCATTTCGAACAGACCTGAATGGGGTTGTGATACATCGGATGAAAGCTCTAAGGGAGTAGATCTCAGAACTATATAGGGTATATCCAGTTTTTTCTCAGGAGATATGCTACGAGCGGTGGAATATAATTATTCATATTTTAAACATATATATTCCATGTTGGGGCTGGCAGCATTTACGACAGACCTGAATGGGGTTGTGATACATCGGATGAAAGCTCTAAGGGAGTAGATCTCAGAACTATATAGGGTATACCCAGTTGTTTCTCAGGGAACATACTACGAGGGGTGGAATATAATATCAATATTTTTCAATGATTTATATTTCAAGTTGTGGGAGGGCCATTTCGAACAGACCTGAATGGGGTTGTGATACATCGGATGAATGCTCTAAGGGAGTAGTTGCAAGAACTATATAGGGTATATCCAGTTGTTTCTCAGGAGATATGCTACGAGCGGTGGAATATAATTATTCATATTTCAAACATATATATTCCATGTTGGGGGGGGGCGGCATTTACGACAGACCTGAATGGGGTTATGATACATCGGATGAGAGCTCTAAGGGAGTAGATCTCAGAACTATATAGGGTATACCCAGTTGTTTCTCAGGGAACATACTACGAGGGGTGGAATATAATATCAATATTTTTCAATGGTTTATATTTCAAGTTGTGGGAGGGCCATTTCGAACAGACCTGAATGGGTTTGTGATACATCGGATGAAAGCTCTAAGGGAGTAGATCTCAGAACTATATAGGGTATACCCAGTTGTTTCTCAGGAGATATGCTACGAGCGGTGGAATATAATTATTCATATTTCAAACATATATATTCCATGTTGGGGGGGGCGGCATTTACGACAGACCTGAATGGGGTTGTGATACATCGGATGAAAGCTCTAAGGGAGTAGATCTCAGAACTATATAGGGTATACCCAGTTATTTCTCAGGAGATATGCTACGAGGGGTGGAATATAATATCAATATTTTTCAATGATTTATATTCCATGTTGTGGGGGGGGCGGCATTTACGACAGACCTGAATGGGGTTGTGATACATCGGATGAATGCTCTAAGGGAGTAGTTGTCAGAACTATATAGGGTATATCCAGTTGTTTCTCAGGAGATATGCTACGAGCGGTGGAATATAATTATTCATATTTCAGACACATATATTCCATGTTGTGGGTGGGGGGGGGGCATTTACGACAGACTTGAATTTGGTTGTGATACATCGGATGAAAGCTCTAAGGGATTATATCTCAGAACTATATAGGGTATACCCAGTTGTTTCTCAAGGAACATGCTACGAGAGGTGGAATATAAATGTGTGTGAAGGTAAATTCGTAAGTTAAATACGTCCCACACCTCTGTTAAATACGTTCCACACACTGTTAAATATGTTCCACGCTTTGCTAAATACGTTCCACACATTTTGCATTTCAAAAAAATTGGTGTCTATTTTTGAAAACGCGTTGAAGCAGTGAAAATTTCCATTAAAACAAAAACAAAGTTTAAAAAGTTGTTTTTGTTTACCGTACATTTCTAAAATGGTATTTGCCGTTTTTAAAAGAGAGAAACGTGTTAAAGTTCTCACGTTTATTACATTTTAAAAATATATGGTAAACAAAAACAATTTTTTAAACTTTGTTTTTGTTTTAATTGAAAATTTCGCTTCTTCGACGCGTTTTCAAGAATAAACACCATTATTTCTAAAGCAAAAAAAAAACACTTTTTTAAAAACAATTTTTATTATTTTATTAAAAAAAAAACTCACAATAATTCATTTTTGGAGAAAAACAAAATAAAGAAACATATACAGCATTAGGATATGGTGCAGCAAAAATACCTATATTCAGGTCACATTGCGGGCCAGTTCGGACAGACCTGAATGGGGCTGTGATATACCACGCGAAAGCTCTAGAGTAGTAGAACTCAAAACTGCACAGGGCATATCCAGTTGTTTCTCAGGAGACACGCAACGAGGTGCTGAAGTTTGGCAAAATTCAATAAGTCTAAGAAACAGGGGGCCATATTTTGATTTTGGCCATACCTGAATGGGGTTATGATACTTCAGATTAAAGGTCTGGTGGGGTAGAACCCAAAACTGTTCTGGCAGTATTCACTTATTTCCTAGGGAAGATACTACGAGGGTCGGAACTTTGCGCAAATTCTTATAAATTCACACCTGAATGGGGGGCTTTTTGGACAGACCTGAATGGGGTTGTGATACATCGGATGAAAGCTCTAAGGGAGTAGATCTCAGAACTATATAGGGTATACCCAGTTGTCTCTCAGGAGACATGCTACGAGGGGTGGAATATAATTATTCATATTTCAGACACATATATTCCATGTTGTGGGGGGGGCGGCATTTACGACAGACATGAATGGGGTTGTGATACATCGGATGAAAGCTCTAAGGGAGTAGATCTCATAACTATATAGGGTATACCCAGTTGTTTCTCAGGGAACATACTACGTGGGGTGGAATATAATATCAATATTTTTCAATGATTTATATTTCAAGTTGTGGGAGGGCCATTTCGAACAGACCTGAATGGGGTTGTGATACATCGGATGAATGCTCTAAGGGAGTAGTTGTCAGAACTATATAGGGTATATCCAGTTGTTTCTCAGGAGATATGCTACCAGCGGTGGAATATAATTATTCATATTTCAAACATATATATTCCATGTTGGGGGGGGCGGCATTTACGACTGACCTGAATGGGGTTGTGATACATCGGATGAGAGCTCTAAGGGAGTAGATCTCAGAACTATATAGGGTATACCCAGTTGTTTCTTATGGAACATACTACGAGGGGTGGAATATAATATCAATATTTTTCAATGGTTTATATTTCAAGTTGTGGGAGGGCCATTTCGAACAGACCTGAATGGGTTTGTGATACATCGGATGAAAGCTCTAAGGGAGTAGATCTCAGAACTATATAGGGTATACCCAGTTGTTTCTCAGGAGATACGCTACGAGGGGTGGGATATAATTATTCATATTTCAGACACATATATTCCATGTTGTGGGGGGGGGGGCATTTACGACAGACTTGAATGGGGTTGTGATACATCGGATGAAAGCTCTAAGGGAGTAGATCTCAGAACTATATAGGGCATACCCAGTTGTTTCTCAGGAGATACGCTACGAGGGGTGGGATATAATTATTCATATTTCAGACACATATATTCCATGTTGTGGGGGGGGCGGCATTTACGACAGACCTGAATGGGGTTGTGATACATCGGATGAAAGCTCTAAGGGAGTAGATCTCAGAACTATATAGGGTATACCCAGTTGTTTCTCAGGGAACATTCTACGAGGGGTGGAATATAATATCAATATTTTTCAATGGTTTATATTTCAAGTTGTGGGAGGGCCATTTCGAACAGACCTGAATGGGTTTGTGATACATCGGATGAAAGCTCTAAGGGAGTAGATCTCAGAACTATGTAGGGTATACCCAGTTGTTTCTCAGGAGATATGCTACGAGCGGTGGAATATAATTATTCATATTTCAAACATATATATTCCATGTTGGGGGGGGCGGCATTTAAGACAGACCTGAATGGGGTTGTGATACATCGGATGAAAGCTCTAAGGGAGTAGATCTCAGAACTATATAGGGTATACCCTATAGGGGTGGAATATAATATCAATATTTTTCAATGGTTTATATTTCAAGTTGTGGGAGGGCCATTTCGAACAGACCTGAATGGGTTTGTGATACATCGGATGAAAGCTCTAAGGGAGTAGATCTCAGAACTATATAGGGTATACCAAGTTGTTTCTCAGGGAACATACTACGAGGGGTGGAATATAATATCAATATTTTTCAATGATTTATATTTCAAGCTGTGGGAGGGCCATTTCGATCAAACCTGAATGGGGTTGTGATACATCGGATGAAAGCTCTAAGGGAGTAGATCTCAGAACTATATAGGGTATATCCAGTTGTTTCTCAGGAGATATGCTACGAGGGGTGGAATATAATTATTCATATTTTAGACACATATATTCCATGTTGTGGGGGGGGCGGCATTTACGACAGACCTGAATGGGGTTGTGATACATCGGATGAGAGCTCTAAGGGAGTAGATCTCAGAACTATATAGGGTATACCCAGTTGTTTCTCAGGGAACATACTACGAGGGGTGGAATATAATATCAATATTTTTCAATGGTTTATATTTCAAGTTGTGGGAGGGCCATTTCGAACAGACCTGAATGGGGTTGTGATACATCGGATGAAAGCTCTAAGGGAGTAGATCTCAGAATATAATATCAATATTTTTCAATGATTTATATTTCAAGTTGTGGGAGGGCCATTTCGAACAGACCTGAATGGGGTTGTGATACATCGGATGAAAGCTCTAAGGGAGTAGATCTCAGAACTATATAGGGTATATCCAGTTTTTTCTCAGGAGATATGCTACGAGCGGTGGAATATAATTATTCATATTTTAAACATATATATTCCATGTTGGGGCGGGCAGCATTTACGACAGACCTGAATGGGGTTGTGATACATCGGATGAAAGCTCTAAGGGAGTAGATCTCAGAACTATATAGGGTATACCCAGTTGTTTCTCAGAGAATATAATATCAATATTTTTCAATGATTTATATTTCAAGTTGTGGGAGGCCCATTTCGAACAGACCTGAATGGGGTTGTGATACATCGGATGAAAGCTCTAAGGGAGTAGATCTCAGAACTATATAGGGTATATCCAGTTGTTTCTCAGGAAACATACTACGAGGGGTGGAATATAATTATTCATATTTCAAACATATATATTCCATGTTGTGGGGGGCGGCATTTACGACAGACCTGAATGGGGTTGTGATACATCGGATGATTGCTCTAAGGGAGTAGATGTCAGAACTATATATGGTATATCCAGTTGTTTCTGAGGAGATATGCTACGAGGGGTGGAATATAATTATTCATATTTCAAACATATATATTCCATGTTGTGGGGGGGCGGCATTTACGACAGACCTGAATGGGGTTCTGATTCATCGAATGAAAGCTCTAAGGGAGTAGATCTCAGAACTATATAGGGTATACGCAGTTGTTTCTCAGGGACCATGCTACGAGGGGTGGAATATAATATCAATATTTTTCAATGGTTATATTTTAAGTTTCGAAGAGCCATTCGAAGAGACCTGAATGGGATTGTAATACATCGGATGAATGCTCCAAGGGAGTAGATGTCAGAACTATATATGGTATATCCAGTTGTTTCTCAGGACATATGCGACGAGGGGTGGAATATAATTATTTATATTTCAAACATATATATTCCATGTTGTGGGGGGGGCGGCATTTACGACAGACCTGAATGGGGTTGTTATACATCGGATGAAAGCTATAAGGGAGTAGATCTCAGAACTATATAGGGTATACCCAGTTGTTTCTCAGGAAACATACTACGAGGGGTGGAATATAATATCAATATTTTTCAATGATTTATATTTCAAGTTGTGGGAGGGCCATTTCGAACAGTCCTGAATGGGATTGTGATACATCGGATTAAAGCTCTAAGGGAGTAGATCTCAGAACTATATAGGGTATACCCAGTTATTTCTCAGGAGATATGCTACGAGGGGTGGAATATAATATAAATATTTTTCAATGATTTATATTCCATGTTGTGGGGGGGGCGGCATTTACGACAGACCTGAATGGGGTTGTGATACATCGGATGAATGCTCTAAGGGAGTAGTTGTCAGAACTATATAGGGTATATCCAGTTGTTTCTCAGGAGATATGCTACGAGCGGTGGAATATAATTATTCATATTTCAAACATATATATTCCATGTTGGGGGGGGGCGGCATTTACGACAGACCTGAATGGGGTTGTGATGCATCGGATGAGAGCTCTAAGGGAGTAGATCTCAGAACTAGATAGGGTATACCCAGTTGTTTCTCAGGAGATATGCTACGAGGGGTGGAATATAATTATTCATATTTCAGACACATATATTCCATGTTGTGGGTGGGGGGGGGGGGCATTTACGACAGACTTGAATTTGGTTGTGATACATCGGATGAAAGCTCTAAGGGATTAGATCTCAGAACTATATAGGGTATACCCAGTTGTTTCTCAAGGAACATGCTACGAGAGGTGGAATATAAATGTGTGTGAAGGTAAATTCGTAATTTAAATACGTCCCACACCTCTGTTAAATACGTTCCACACACTGTTAAATATGTTCCACGCTTTGCTAAATACGTTCCACACATTTTGCATTTCAAAAAAATTGGTGTCTATTTTTGAAAACGCGTTGAAGGAGTGAAAATTTCCATTAAAACAAAAACAAAGTTTAAAAAGTTGTTTTTGTTTACCGTACATTTCTAAAATGGCATTTGCCGTTTTTAAAAAAGAGAGAAACGTGTTAAAGTTCTCACGTTTATTACATTTTAAAAATATATGGTAAACAAAAACAATTTTTTAAACTTTGTTTTTGTTTTAATTGAAAATTTCGCTTCTTCGACGCGTTTTCAAGAATAAACACCATTATTTCTAAAGCAAAAAAAAAACACTTTTTTAAAAACAATTTTTATTATTTTATTAAAAAAAAAACTCACAATAATTCATTTTTGGAGAAAAACAAAATAAAGAAACATATACAGCATTAGGATATGGTGCAGCAAAAATACCTATATTCAGGTCACATTGCGGGCCAGTTCGGACAGACCTGAATGGGGCTGTGATATACCACGCGAAAGCTCTAGAGTAGTAGAACTCAAAACTGCACAGGGCATATCCAGTTGTTTCTCAGGAGACACGCTACGAGGTGCTGAAGTTTGGCAAAATTCAATAAGTCTAAGAAACAGGGGGCCATATTTTGATTTTGGCCATACCTGAATGATGTTATGGTACTTCAGATTAAAGGTCTGGTGGGGTAGAACCCAAAACGTTCTGGCAGTATTCACTTATTTCCTAGGGAAGATACTACGAGGGTCGGAACTTTGCGCAAATTCTTATAAATTCACACCTGAATGGGGGGCTTTTTGGACAGACCTGAATGGAGTTGTGATACATCGGATGAAAGCTCTAAGGGAGTAGATCTCAGAACTATATAGGGTATACCCAGTTGTCTCTCAGGAGACATGCTACGAGGGGTGGAATATAATTATTCATATTTCAGACACATATATTCCATGTTGTGGGGGGGCGGCATTTACGACAGACCTGAATGGGGTTGTGATACATCGGATGAAAGCTCTAAGGGAGTAGATCTCAGAACTATATAGGGTATACCCAGTTGTTTCTCAGGGAACATACTACGAGGGGTGGAATATAATATCAATATTTTTCAATGATTTATATTTCAAGTTGTGGGAGGGCCATTTCGAACAGACCTGAATGGGGTTGTGATACATCGGATGAATGCTCTAAGGGAGTAGTTGTCAGAACTATATAGGGTATATCCAGTTGTTTCTCAGGAGATATGCTACGAGCGGTGGAATATAATTATTCATATTTCAAACATATATATTCCATGTTGGGGGGGGGGCGGCATTTACGACAGACCTGAATGGGGTTGTGATACATCGGATGAGAGCTCTAAGGGAGTAGATCTCAGAACTATATAGGGTATACCCAGTTGTTTCTCAGGGAACATACTACGAGGGGTGGAATATAATATCAATATTTTTCAATGGTTTATATTTCAAGTTGTGGGAGGGCCATTTCGAACAGACCTGAATGGGTTTGTGATACATCGGATGAAAGCTCTAAGGGAGTAGATCTCAGAACTATATAGGGTATACCCAGTTGTTTCTCAGGAGATACGCTACGAGGGGTGGGATATAATTATTCATATTTCAGACACATATATTCCATGTTGTGGGGGGGGGGCATTTACGACAGACTTGAATGGGGTTGTGATACATCGGATGAAAGCTCTAAGGGAGTAGATCTCAGAACTATATAGGGTATACCCAGTTGTTTCTCAGGAGATACGCTACGAGGGGTGGGATATAATTATTCATATTTCAGACACATATATTCCATGTTGTGGGGGGGCGGCATTTACGACAGACCTGAATGGGGTTGTGATACATCGGATGAAAGCTCTAAGGGAGTAGATCTTAGAACTATATAGGGTATACCCAGTTGTTTCTCAGGGAACATACTACGAGGGGTGGAATATAATATCAATATTTTTCAATGATTTATATTTCAAGTTGTGGGAGGGCCATTTCGAACAGATCTGAATGGGGTTGTGATACATCGGATGAATGCTCTAAGGGAGTAGATCTCAGAATATAATATCAATATTTTTCAATGATTTATATTTCAAGTTGTGGGAGGGCCATTTCGAACAGACCTGAATGGGGTTGTGATACATCGGATGAAAGCTCTAAGGGAGTAGATCTCAGAACTATATAGGGTATATCCAGTTTTTTCTCAGGAGATATGCTACGAGCGGTGGAATATAATTATTCATATTTTAAACATATATATTCCATGTTGGGGCGGGCAGCATTTACGACAGACCTGAATGGGGTTGTGATACATCGGATGAAAGCTCTAAGGGAGTAGATCTCAGAACTATATAGGGTATACCCAGTTGTTTCTCAGAGAATATAATATCAATATTTTTCAATGATTTATATTTCAAGTTGTGGGAGGCCCATTTCGAACAGACCTGAATGGGGTTGTGATACATCGGATGAAAGCTCTAAGGGAGTAGATCTCAGAACTATGTAGGGTATATCCAGTTGTTTCTCAGGAAACATACTACGAGGGGTGGAATATAATTATTCATATTTCAAACATATATATTCCATGTTGTGGGGGGCGGCATTTACGACAGACCTGAATGGGGTTGTGATACATCGGATGATTGCTCTAAGGGAGTAGATGTCAGAACTATATATGGTATATCCAGTTGTTTCTGAGGAGATATGCTACGAGGGGTGGAATATAATTATTCATATTTCAAACATATATATTCCATGTTGTGGGGGGGCGGCATTTACGACAGACCTGAATGGGGTTCTGATACATCGAATGAAAGCTCTAAGGGAGTAGATCTCAGAACTATATAGGGTATACGCAGTTGTTTCTCAGGGACCATGCTACGAGGGGTGGAATATAATATCAATATTTTTCAATGGTTATATTTTAAGTTGTGGGAGGGCCATTTCGAAGAGACCTGAATGGGATTGTAATACATCGGATGAATGCTCCAAGGGAGTAGATGTCAGAACTATATATGGTATATCCAGTTGTTTCTCAGGACATATGCGACGAGGGGTGGAATATAATTATTCATATTTCAAACATATATATTCCATGTTGTGGGGGGGGCGGCATTTACGACAGACCTGAATGGGGTTGTTATACATCGGATGAAAGCTATAAGGGAGTAGATCTCAGAACTATATAGGGTATACCCAGTTGTTTCTCAGGAAACATACTACGAGGGGTGGAATATAATATCAATATTTTTCAATGATTTATATTTCAAGTTGTGGGAGGGCCATTTCGAACAGACCTGAATGGGATTGTGATACATCGGATGAAAGCTCTAAGGGAGTAGATCTCAGAACTATATAGGGTATACCCAGTTATTTCTCAGGAGATATGCTACGAGGGGTGGAATATAATATCAATATTTTTCAATGATTTATATTCCATGTTGTGGGGGGGCGGCATTTACGACAGACCTGAATGGGGTTGTGATACATCGGATGAATGCTCTAAGGGAGTAGTTGTCAGAACTATATAGGGTATATCCAGTTGTTTCTCAGGAGATATGCTACGAGCGGTGGAATATAATTATTCATATTTCAAACATATATATTCCATGTTGGGGGGGCGGCATTTACGACAGACCTGAATGGGGTTGTGATGCATCGGATGAGAGCTCTAAGGGAGTAGATCTCAGAACTAGATAGGGTATACCCAGTTGTTTCTCAGGAGATATGCTACGAGGGGTGGAATATAATTATTCATATTTCAGACACATATATTCCATGTTGTGGGTGGGGGGGGGGCATTTACGACAGACTTGAATTTGGTTGCGATACATCGGATGAAAGCTCTAAGGGATTAGATCTCAGAACTATATAGGGTATACCCAGTTGTTTCTCAAGGAACATGCTACGAGAGGTGGAATATAAATGTGTGTGAAGATAAATTCGTAATTTAAATACGTCCCACACCTCTGTTAAATACGTTCCACACACTGTTAAATATGTTCCACGCTTTGCTAAATACGTTCCACGCATTTTGCATTTCAAAAAAATTGGTGTCTATTTTTGAAAACGCGTTGAAGGAGTGAAAATTTCCATTAAAACAAAAACAAAGTTTAAAAAGTTGTTTTTGTTTACCGTACATTTCTAAAATCGTATTTGCCGTTTTTAAAAGAGAGAGAAACGTGTTAAAGTTCTCACGTTTATTACATTTTAAAAATATATGGTAAACAAAAACAATTTTTTAAACTTTGTTTTTGTTTTAATTGAAAATTTCGCTTCTTCGACGCGTTTTCAAGAATAAACACCATTATTTCTAAAGCAAAAAAAAACACTTTTTTAAAAACAATTTTTATTATTTTATTAAAAAAAAAAACTCACAATAATTCATTTTTGGAGAAAAACAAAATAAAGAAACATATACAGCATTAGGATATGGTGCAGCAAAAATACCTATATTCAGGTCACATTGCGGGCCAGTTCGGACAGACCTGAATGGGGCTGTGATATACCACGCGAAAGCTCTAGAGTAGTAGAACTCAAAACTGCACAGGGCATATCCAGTTGTTTCTCAGGAGACACGCTACGAGGTGCTGAAGTTTGGCAAAATTCAATAAGTCTAAGAAACAGGGGGCCATATTTTGATTTTGGCCATACCTGAATGGGGTTATGGTACTTCAGATTAAAGGTCTGGTGGGGTAGAACCCTAAACTGTTCTGACAGTATTCACTTATTTCCTAGGGAAGATACTACGAGGGTCGGAACTTTGCGCAAATTCTTATAAATTCACACCTGAATGGGGGGCTTTTTGGACAGACCTGAATGGGGTTGTGATACATCGGATGAAAGCTCTAAGGGAGTAGATCTCAGAACTATATAGGGTATACCCAGTTGTCTCTCAGGAGACATGCTACCAGGGGTGGAATATAATTATTCATATTTCAGACACATATATTCCATGTTGTGGGGGGGCGGCATTTACGACAGACCTGAATGGGGTTGTGATACATCGGATGAAAGCTCTAAGGGAGTAGATCTCAGAACTATATAGGGTATACCCAGTTGTTTCTCAGGGAACATACTACGAGGGGTGGAATATAATATCAATATTTTTCAATGATTTATATTTCAAGTTGTGGGAGGGCCATTTCGAACAGACCTGAATGGGGTTGTGAAACATCGGATGAATGCTCTAAGGGAGTAGTTGTCAGAACTATATAGGGTATATCCAGTTGTTTCTCAGGAGATATGCTACGAGCGGTGGAATATAATTATTCATATTTCAAACATATATATTCCATGTTGGGGGGGGCGGCATTTACGACAGACCTGAATGGGGTTGTGATACATCGGATGAGAGCTCTAAGGGAGTAGATCTCAGAACTATATAGGGTATACCCAGTTGTTTCTCAGGGAACATACTACGAGGGGTGGAATATAATATCAATATTTTTCAATGGTTTATATTTCAAGTTGTGGGAGGGCCATTTCGAACAGACCTGAATGGGTTTGTGATACATCGGATGAAAGCTCTAAGGGAGTAGATCTCAGAACTATATAGGGTATACCCAGTTGTTTCTCAGGAGATACGCTACGAGGGGTGGGATATAATTATTCATATTTCAGACACATATATTCCATGTTGTGGGGGGGGGGGGGGGCATTTACGACAGACTTGAATGGGATTGTGATACATCGGATGAAAGCTCTAAGGGAGTAGATCTCAGAACTATATAGGGTATACCCAGTTGTTTCTCAGGAGATACGCTACGAGGGGTGGGATATAATTATTCATATTTCAGACACATATATTCCATGTTGTGGGGGGGCGGCATTTACGACAGACCTGAATGGGGTTGTGATACATCGGATGAAAGCTCTAAGGGAGTAGATCTCAGAACTATATAGGGTATACCCAGTTGTTTCTCAGGGAACATACTACGAGGGGTGGAATATAATATCAATATTTTTCAATGATTTATATTTCAAGTTGTGGGAGGGTCATTTCGAACAGATCTGAATGGGGTTGTGATACATCGGATGAATGCTCTAAGGGAGTAGTTGTCAGAACTATATAGGGTATATCCAGTTGTTTCTCAGGAGATATGCTACGAGCGGTGGAATATAATTATTCATATTTCAAACATATATATTCCATGTTGGGGGGGGCGGCATTTACGACAGACCTGAATGGGGTTGTGATACATAGGATGAGAGCTCTAAGGGAGTAGATCTCAGAACTATATAGGGTATACCCAGTTGTTTCTCAGGGAACATACTACGAGGGGTGGAATATAATATCAATATTTTTCAATGGTTTATATTTCAAGTTGTGGGAGGGCCATTTCGAACAGACCTGAATGGGTTTGTGATACATCGGATGAAAGCTCTAAGGGAGTAGATCTCAGAACTATATAGGGTATACCAAGTTGTTTCTCAGGGAACATACTACGAGGGGTGGGATATAATATCAATATTTTTCAATGATTTATATTTCAAGCTGTGGGAGGGCCATTTCGAACAAACCTGAATGGGGTTGTGATACATCGGATGAAAGCTCTAAGGGAGTAGATCTCAGAACTATATAGGGTATACCCAGTTATTTCTCAGGAGATATGCTACGAGGGGTGGAATATAATATCAATATTTTTCAATGATTTATATTCCATGTTGTGGGGGGGCGGCATTTACGACAGACCTGAATGGGGTTGTGATACATCGGATGAATGCTCTAAGGGAGTAGTTGTCAGAACTATATAGGGTATATCCAGTTGTTTCTCAGGAGATATGATACGAGCGGTGGAATATAATTATTCATATTTCAAACATATATATTCCATTTTGGGTGGGGCGGCATTTACGACAGACCTGAATGGGGTTGTGATACATCGGATGAGAGCTCTAAGGGAGTAGATCTCAGAACTAGATAGGGTATACCCAGTTGTTTCTCAGGAGATATGCTACGAGGGGTGGGATATAATTATTCATATTTCAGACACATATATTCCATGTTGTGGGTGGGGGGGGCATTTACGACAGACTTGAATTTGGTTGTGATACATCGGATGAAAGCTCTAAGGGATTAGGTCTCAGAACTATATAGGGTATAACCAGTTGTTTCTCAAGGAACATGCTACGAGAGGTGGAATATAAATGTGTGTGAAGGTAAATTCGTAAGTTAAATACGTCCCACACCTCTGTTAAATACGTTCCACACACTGTTAAATATGTTCCACGCTTTGCTAAATACGTTCCACACATTTTGCATTTCAAAAAAATTGGTGTCTATTTTTGATAACGCGTTGAAGGAGTGAAAATTTCCATTAAAACAAAAACAAAGTTTAAAAAGTTGTTTTTGTTTACCGTACATTTCTAAAATCGTATTTGCCGTTTTTAAAAGAGAGAGAAACGTGTTAAAGTTCTCACGTTTATTACATTTTAAAAATATATGGTAAACAAAAACAATTTTTTAAACTTTGTTTTTGTTTTAATTGAAAATTTCGCTTCTTCGACGCGTTTTCAAGAATAAACACCATTATTTCTAAAGCAAAAAAAAAGCACTTTTTTAAAAACAATTTTTATTATTTTATTAAAAAAAAAACTCACAATAATTCATTTTTGGAGAAAAACAAAATAAAGAAACATATACAGCATTAGGATATGGTGCAGCAAAAATACCTATATTCAGGTCACATTGCGGGCCAGTTCGGACAGACCTGAATGGGGCTGTGATATACCACGCGAAAGCTCTAGAGTAGTAGAACTCAAAACTGCACAGGGCATATCCAGTTGTTTCTCAGGAGACACGCAACGAGGTGCTGAAGTTTGGCAAAATTAAATAAGTCTAACAAACAGGCGGCCATATTTTGATTTTGGCCATACCTGAATGGGGTTATGGTACTTCAGATTAAAGGTCTGGTGGGGTAGAACCCAAAACTGTTCTGGCAGTATTCACTTATTTCCTAGGGAAGATACTACGAGGGTCGGAACTTTGCGCAAATTCTTATAAATTCACACCTGAATGGGGGGCTTTTTGGACAGACCTGAATGGGGTTGTGATACATCGGATGAAAGCTCTAAGGGAGTAGATCTCAGAACTATATAGGGTATACCCAGTTGTCTCTACGAGGGGTGGAATATAATTATTCATATTTCAGACACATATATTCCATGTTGTGGGGGGGCGGCATTTACGACAGACCTGAATGGGGTTGTGATACATCGGATGAAAGCTCTAAGGGAGTAGATCTCAGAACTATATAGGGTATACCCAGTTGTTTCTCAGGGAACATACTACGTGGGGTGGAATATAATATCAATATTTTTCAATGAATTATATTTCAAGTTGTGGGAGGGCCATTTCGAACAGACCTGAATGGGGTTGTGATACATCGGATGAATGCTCTAAGGGAGTGGTTGTCAGAACTATATAGGGTATATCCAGTTGTTTCTCAGGAGATATGCTACGAGCGGTGGAATATAATTATTCATATTTTAAACATATATATTCCATGTTGGGGGGGGCGGCATTTACGACAGACCTGAATGGGGTTGTGATACATCGGATGAGAGCTCTAAGGGAGTAGATCTCAGAACTATATAGGGTATACCCAGTTGTTTCTCAGGGAACATACTACGAGGGGTGGAATATAATATCAATATTTTTCAATGGTTTATATTTCAAGTTGTGGGAGGGCCATTTCGAACAGACCTGAATGGGTTTGTGATACATCGGATGAAGGCTCTAAGGGAGTAGATCTCAGAACTATATAGGGTATACCCAGTTGTTTCTCAGGAGATACGCTACGAGGGGTGGGATATAATTATTCATATTTCAGACACATATATTCCATGTTGTGGGGGGGCGGCATTTACGACAGACCTGAATGGGGTTGTGATACATCGGATGAAAGCTCTAAGGGAGTAGATCTCAGAACTATATAGGGTATACCCAGTTGTTTCTCAGGGAACATACTACGAGGGGTGGAATATAATATCAATATTTTTCAATGGTTATATTTCAAGTTGCGGGAGGGCCATTTCGAACAGACCTGAATGGGTTTGTGATACATCGGATGAAAGCTCTAAGGGATTAGATCTCAGAACTATATAGGGTATACCCAGTTGTTTCTCAAGGAACATGCTACGAGAGGTGGAATATAAATGTGTGTGAAGGTAAATTCGTAATTTAAATACGTCCCACACCTCTGTTAAATACGTTCCACACACTGTTAAATATGTTCCACGCTTTGCTAAATACGTTCCACACATTTTGGAGTGAAAATTTCCATTAAAACAAAAACAAAGTTTAAAAAGTTGTTTTTGTTTACCGTACATTTCTAAAATGGTATTTGCCGTTTTTAAAAGAGAGAGAAACGTGTTAAAGTTCTCACGTTTATTACATTTTAAAAATATATGGTAAACAAAAACAATTTTTTAAACTTTGTTTTTGTTTTAATTGAAAATTTCGCTTCTTCGACGCGTTTTCAAGAATAAACACCATTATTTCTAAAGCAAAAAAAAAACACTTTTTTAAAAACAATTTTTATTATTTTATTAAAAAAAAAAACTCACAATAATTTATTTTTGGAGAAAAACAAAATAAAGAAACATATACAGCATTAGGATATGGTGCAGCAAAAATACCTATATTCAGGTCACATTGCGGGCCAGTTCGGACAGACCTGAATGGGGCTGTGATATACCACGCGAAAGCTCTACAGTAGTAGAACTCAAAACTTCACAGGGCATATCCAGTGGTTTCTCAGGAGACACGCAACGAGGTGCTGAAGTTTGGCAAAATTCAATAAGTCTAAGAAACAGGGGGCCATATTTTGATTTTGGCCATACCTGAATGGGGTTATGGTACTTCAGATTAAAGGTCTGGTGGGGTAGAACCCAAAACGTTCTGGCAGTATTCACTTATTTCCTAGGGAAGATACTACGAGGGTCGGAACTTTGCGCAAATTCTTATAAATTCACACCTGAATGGGGGGCTTTTTGGACAGACCTGAATGGAGTTGTGATACATCGGATGAATGCTCTAAGGGAGTAGTTGTCAGAACTATATAGGGTATATCCAGTTGTTTCTCAGGAGATATGCTACGAGCGGTGGAATATAATTATTCATATTTCAAACATATATATTCCATGTTGGGGGGGGGCGGCATTTACGACAGACCTGAATGGGGTTGTGATACATCGGATGAGAGCTCTAAGGGAGTAGATCTCAGAACTATATAGGGTATACCCAGTTGTTTCTCAGGGAACATACTACGAGGGGTGGAATATAATATCAATATTTTTCAATGGTTTATATTTCAAGTTGTGGGAGGGCCATTTCGAACAGACCTGAATGGGTTTGTGATACATCGGATGAAAGCTCTAAGGGAGTAGATCTCAGAACTATATAGGGTATACCCAGTTGTTTCTCAAGGAACATACTACGAGGGGTGGAATATAATTATTCATATTTCAAACATATATATTCCATGTTGTGGGGGGGCGGCATTTAAGACAGACCTGAATGGGGTTGTTATACATCGGATGAAAGCTATAAGGGAGTAGATCTCAGAACTATATAGGGTATACCCAGTTGTTTCTCAGGAAACATACTACGAGGGGTGGAATATAATATCAATATTTTTCAATGATTTATATTTCAAGTTGTGGGAGGGCCATTTCGAACAGACCTGAATGGGATTGTGATACATCGGATGAAAGCTCTAAGGGAGTATATCTCAGAACTATATAGGGTATACCCAGTTGTTTCTCAGGGAACATACTACGTGGGGTGGAATATAATATCAATATTTTTCAATGATTTATATTTCAAGTTGTGGGAGGGCCATTTCGAACAGACCTGAATGGGGTTGTGATACATCGGATGAATGCTCTAAGGGAGTAGTTGTCAGAACTATATAGGGTATATCCAGTTGTTTCTCAGGAGATATGCTACGAGCGGTGGAATATAATATCAATATTTTTCAATGATTTATATTCCATGTTGTGGGGGGGGCGGCATTTACGACAGACCTGAATGGGGTTGTGATACATCGGATGAGAGCTCTAAGGGATTAGATCTCAGAACTATATAGGGTATACCCAGTTGTTTCTCAAGGAACATGCTACGAGGGGCGGCATATAATTATTCATATTTCAGACACATATATTCCATGTTTTGGGGGGGCGGCATTTACGACAGACCTGAATGGGGTTGTGATACATCGGATGAGAGCTCTAAGGGAGTAGATCTCAGAACTATATAGGGTATACCCAGTTATTTCTCAGGAGATATGCTACGAGGGGTGGAATATAATATCAATATTTTTCAATGATTTATATTCCATGTTGTGGGGGGGGCGGCATTTACGACAGACCTGAATGGGGTTGTGATACATCGGATGAATGCTCTAAGGGAGTAGTTGTCAGAACTATATAGGGTATATCCAGTTGTTTCTCAGGAGATATGCTACGAGCGGTGGAATATAATTATTCATATTTCAAACATATATATTCCATGTTGGGTGGGGCCGCATTTACGACAGACCTGAATGGGGTTGTGATACATCGGATGAGAGCTCTAAGGGAGTAGATCTCAGAACTAGATAGGGTATACCCAGTTGTTTCTCAGGAGATATGCTACGAGGGGTGGGATATAATTATTCATATTTCAGACACATATATTCCATGTTGTGGGTGGGGGGGGGGGGGCATTTACGACAGACTTGAATTTGGTTGTGATACATCGGATGAAAGCTCTAAGGGATTAGATCTCAGAACTATATAGGGTATACCCAGTTGTTACTCAAGGAACATGCTACGAGAGGTGGAATATAAATGTGTGTGAAGGTAAATTCGTAAGTTAAATACGTCCCACACCTCTGTTAAATACGTTCCACACACTGTTAAATATGTTCCACGCTTTGCTAAATACGTTCCACACATTTTGCATTTCAAAAAAATTGGTGTCTATTTTTGAAAACGCGTTGAAGGAGTGAAAATTTCCATTAAAACAAAAACAAAGTTTAAAAAGTTGTTTTTGTTTACCGTACATTTCTAAAATGGTATTTGCCGTTTTTAAAAGAGAGAGAAACGTGTTAAAGTTCTCACGTTTATTACATTTTAAAAATATATGGTAAACAAAAACAATTTTTTAAACTTTGTTTTTGTTTTAATTGAAAATTTCGCTTCTTCGACGCGTTTTCAAGAATAAACACCATTATTTCTAAAGCAAAAAAAAAACACTTTTTTAAAAACAATTTTTATTATTTTATTAAAAAAAAAACTCACAATAATTTATTTTTGGAGAAAAACAAAATAAAGAAACATATACAGCATTAGGATATGGTGCAGCAAAAATACCTATATTCAGGTCACATTGCGGGCCAGTTCGGACAGACCTGAATGGGGCTGTGATATACCACGCGAAAGCTCTACAGTAGTAGAACTCAAAACTTCACAGGGCATATCCAGTGGTTTCTCAGGAGACACGCAACGAGGTGCTGAAGTTTGGCAAAATTCAATAAGTCTAAGAAACAGGGGGCCATATTTTGATTTTGGCCATACCTGAATGGGGTTATGGTACTTCAGATTAAAGGTCTGGTGGGGTAGAACCCAAAACGTTCTGGCAGTATTCACTTATTTCCTAGGGAAGATACTACGAGGGTCGGAACTTTGCGCAAATTCTTATAAATTCACACCTGAATGGGGGGCTTTTTGGACAGACCTGAATGGAGTTGTGATACATCGGATGAATGCTCTAAGGGAGTAGTTGTCAGAACTATATAGGGTATATCCAGTTGTTTCTCAGGAGATATGCTACGAGCGGTGGAATATAATTATTCATATTTCAAACATATATATTCCATGTTGGGGGGGGGCGGCATTTACGACAGACCTGAATGGGGTTGTGATACATCGGATGAGAGCTCTAAGGGAGTAGATCTCAGAACTATATAGGGTATACCCAGTTGTTTCTCAGGGAACATACTACGAGGGGTGGAATATAATATCAATATTTTTCAATGGTTTATATTTCAAGTTGTGGGAGGGCCATTTCGAACAGACCTGAATGGGTTTGTGATACATCGGATGAAAGCTCTAAGGGAGTAGATCTCAGAACTATATAGGGTATACCCAGTTGTTTCTCAAGGAACATACTACGAGGGGTGGAATATAATTATTCATATTTCAAACATATATATTCCATGTTGTGGGGGGGCGGCATTTAAGACAGACCTGAATGGGGTTGTTATACATCGGATGAAAGCTATAAGGGAGTAGATCTCAGAACTATATAGGGTATACCCAGTTGTTTCTCAGGAAACATACTACGAGGGGTGGAATATAATATCAATATTTTTCAATGATTTATATTTCAAGTTGTGGGAGGGCCATTTCGAACAGACCTGAATGGGATTGTGATACATCGGATGAAAGCTCTAAGGGAGTATATCTCAGAACTATATAGGGTATACCCAGTTGTTTCTCAGGGAACATACTACGTGGGGTGGAATATAATATCAATATTTTTCAATGATTTATATTTCAAGTTGTGGGAGGGCCATTTCGAACAGACCTGAATGGGGTTGTGATACATCGGATGAATGCTCTAAGGGAGTAGTTGTCAGAACTATATAGGGTATATCCAGTTGTTTCTCAGGAGATATGCTACGAGCGGTGGAATATAATATCAATATTTTTCAATGATTTATATTCCATGTTGTGGGGGGGGCGGCATTTACGACAGACCTGAATGGGGTTGTGATACATCGGATGAGAGCTCTAAGGGATTAGATCTCAGAACTATATAGGGTATACCCAGTTGTTTCTCAAGGAACATGCTACGAGGGGCGGCATATAATTATTCATATTTCAGACACATATATTCCATGTTTTGGGGGGGCGGCATTTACGACAGACCTGAATGGGGTTGTGATACATCGGATGAGAGCTCTAAGGGAGTAGATCTCAGAACTATATAGGGTATACCCAGTTATTTCTCAGGAGATATGCTACGAGGGGTGGAATATAATATCAATATTTTTCAATGATTTATATTCCATGTTGTGGGGGGGGGCGGCATTTACGACAGACCTGAATGGGGTTGTGATACATCGGATGAATGCTCTAAGGGAGTAGTTGTCAGAACTATATAGGGTATATCCAGTTGTTTCTCAGGAGATATGCTACGAGCGGTGGAATATAATTATTCATATTTCAAACATATATATTCCATGTTGGGTGGGGCCGCATTTACGACAGACCTGAATGGGGTTGTGATACATCGGATGAGAGCTCTAAGGGAGTAGATCTCAGAACTAGATAGGGTATACCCAGTTGTTTCTCAGGAGATATGCTACGAGGGGTGGGATATAATTATTCATATTTCAGACACATATATTCCATGTTGTGGGTGGGGGGGGGGGGCATTTACGACAGACTTGAATTTGGTTGTGATACATCGGATGAAAGCTCTAAGGGATTAGATCTCAGAACTATATAGGGTATACCCAGTTGTTACTCAAGGAACATGCTACGAGAGGTGGAATATAAATGTGTGTGAAGGTAAATTCGTAAGTTAAATACGTCCCACACCTCTGTTAAATACGTTCCACACACTGTTAAATATGTTCCACGCTTTGCTAAATACGTTCCACACATTTTGCATTTCAAAAAAATTGGTGTCTATTTTTGAAAACGCGTTGAAGGAGTGAAAATTTCCATTAAAACAAAAACAAAGTTTAAAAAGTTGTTTTTGTTTACCGTACATTTCTAAAATGGTATTTGCCGTTTTTAAAAGAGAGAGAAACGTGTTAAAGTTCTCACGTTTATTACATTTTAAAAATATATGGTAAACAAAAACAATTTTTTAAACTTTGTTTTTGTTTTAATTGAAAATTTCGCTTCTTCGACGCGTTTTCAAGAATAAACACCATTATTTCTAAAGCAAAAAAAAACACTTTTTTAAAAACAATTTTTATTATTTTATTAAAAAAAAAAACTCACAATAATTTATTTTTGGAGAAAAACAAAATAAAGAAACATATACAGCATTAGGATATGGTGCAGCAAAAATACCTATATTCAGGTCACATTGCGGGCCAGTTCGGACAGACCTGAATGGGGCTGTGATATACCACGCGAAAGCTCTACAGTAGTAGAACTCAAAACTTCACAGGGCATATCCAGTGGTTTCTCAGGAGACACGCAACGAGGTGCTGAAGTTTGGCAAAATTCAATAAGTCTAAGAAACAGGGGGCCATATTTTGATTTTGGCCATACCTGAATGGGGTTATGGTACTTCAGATTAAAGGTCTGGTGGGGTAGAACCCAAAACTGTTCTGGCAGTATTCACTTATTTCCTAGGGAAGATACTACGAGGGTCGGAACTTTGCGCAAATTCTTATAAATTCACACCTGAATGGGGGGCTTTTTGGACAGACCTGAATGGGGTTGTGATACATCGGATGAAAGCTCTAAGGGAGTAGATCTCAGAACTATATAGGGTATACCCAGTTGTCTCTCAGGAGACATGCTACGAGGGGTGGGATATAATTATTCATATTTCAGACACATATATTCCATGTTGTGGGGGGGCGGCATTTACGACAGACCTGAATGGGGTTGTGATACATCGGATGAAAGCTCTAAGGGAGTAGATCTCAGAATTATATAGGGTATACCCAGTTGTTTCTCAGGGAACATACTACGTGGGGTGGAATATAATATCAATATTTTTCAATGATTTATATTTCAAGTTGTGGGAGGGCCATTTCGAACAGACCTGAATGGGGTTGTGATACATCGGATGAATGCTCTAAGGGAGTAGTTGTCAGAACTATATAGGGTATATCCAGTTGTTTCTCAGGAGATATGCTACGAGCGGTGGAATATAATTATTCATATTTTAAACATATATATTCCATTTAGGGGGGGGGCGGCATTTACGACAGACCTGAATGGGGTTGTGATACATCGGATGAGAGCTCTAAGGGAGTAGATCTCAGAACTATATAGGGTATACCCAGTTGTTTCTCAGGGAACATACTACGAGGGGTGGAATATAATATCAATATTTTTCAATGGTTTATATTTCAAGTTGTGGGAGGGCCATTTCGAACAGACCTGAATGGGTTTGTGATACATCGGATGAAAGCTCTAAGGGAGTAGATCTCAGAACTATGTAGGGTATACCCAGTTGTTTCTCAGGAGATACGCTACGAGGGGTGGGATATAATTATTCATATTTCAGACACATATATTCCATGTTGTGGGGGGGGCATTTACGACAGACTTGAATGGGGTTGTGATACATCGGATGAAAGCTCTAAGGGAGTAGTTGTCAGAACTATATAGGGTATATCCAGTTGTTTCTCAGGAGATATGCTACGAGCGGTGGAATATAATTATTCATATTTCAAACATATATATTCCATGTTGGGGGGGGGCGGCATTTACGACAGACCTGAATGGGGTTGTGATACATCGGATGAGAGCTCTAAGGGAGTAGATCTCAGAACTATATAGGGTATACCCAGTTGTTTCTCAGGGAACATACTACGAGGGGTGGAATATAATATCAATATTTTTCAATGGTTTATATTTCAAGTTGTGGGAGGGCCATTTCGAACAGACCTGAATGGGTTTGTGATACATCGGATGAAAGCTCTAAGGGAGTAGATCTCAGAACTATATAGGGTATACCCAGTTGTTTCTCAGGAGATATGCTACGAGCGGTGGAATATAATTATTCATATTTCAAACATATATATTCCATGTTGGGGCGGGGGCGGCATTTAAGACAGACCTGAATGGGGTTGTGATATATCGGATGAAAGCTCTAAGGGAGTAGATCTCAGAACTATATAGGGTATACCCTATAGGGGTGGAATATAATATCAATATTTTTCAATGGTTTATATTTCAAGTTGTGGGAGGGCCATTTCGAACAGACCTGAATGGGTTTGTGATACATCGGATGAAAGCTCTAAGGGAGTAGATCTCAGAACTATATAGGGTATACCAAGTTGTTTCTCAGGGAACTTACTACGAGGGGTGGAATATAATATCAATATTTTTCAATGATTTATATTTCAAGCTGTGGGAGGGCCATTTCCATCAAACCTGAATGGGGTTGTGATACATCGGATGAAAGCTCTAAGGGAGTAGATCTCAGAACTATATAGGGTATACCCAGTTGTTTCTCAGGGAACATACTACGAGGGGTGGAATATAATTATTCATATTTTAGACACATATATTCCATGTTGTGGGGGGGGCGGCATTTACGACAGACCTGAATGGGGTTGTGATACATCGGATGAGAGCTCTAAGGGAGTAGATCTCAGAACTATATAGGGTATACCCAGTTGTTTCTCAGGGAACATACTACGAGGGGTGGAATATAATATCAATATTTTTCAATGGTTTATATTTCAAGTTGTGGGAGGGCCATTTCGAACAGACCTGAATGGGGTTGTGATACATCGGATGAAAGCTCTAAGGGAGTAGATCTCAGAATATAATATCAATATTTTTCAATGATTTATATTTCAAGTTGTGGGAGGGCCATTTCGAACAGACCTGAATGGGGTTGTGATACATCGGATGAAAGCTCTAAGGGAGTAGATCTCAGAACTATATAGGGTATATCCAATTTTTTCTCAGGGGATATGCTACGAGCGGTGGAATATAATTATTCATATTTTAAACATATATATTCCATGTTGGGGCGGGCAGCATTTACGACAGACCTGAATGGGGTTGTGATACATCGGATGAAAGCTCTAAGGGAGTAGATCTCAGAACTATATAGGGTATACCCAGTTGTTTCTCAGAGAATATAACATCAATATTTTTCAATGATTTATATTTCAAGTTGTTGGAGGCCCATTTCGAACATACCTGAATGGGGTTATGATACATCGGATGAAAGCTCTAAGGGAGTAGATCTCAGAACTATATAGGGTATACCCAGTTGTTTCTCAAGGAACATACTACGAGGGGTGGAATATAATTATTCATATTTCAAACATATATATTCCATGTTGTGGGGGGCGGCATTTACGACAGACCTGAATGGGGTTGTGATACATCGGGTGATTGCTCTAAGGGAGTAGATGTCAGAACTATATATGGTATATCCAGTTGTTTCTGAGGAGATATGCTACGAGGGGTGGAATATAATTATTCATATTTCAAACATATATATTCCATGTTGTGGGGGGGCGGCATTTACGACAGACCTGAATGGGGTTGTTATACATCGGATGAAAGCTATAAGGGAGTAGATCTCAGAACTATATAGGGTATACCCAGTTGTTTCTCAGGAAACATACTACGAGGGGTGGAATATAATATCAATATTTTTCAATGATTTATATTTCAAGTTGTGGGAGGGCCATTTCGAAGAGACCTGAATGGGATTGTAATACATCGGATGAATGCTCCAAGGGAGTAGATGTCAGAACTATATATGGTATATCCAGTTGTTTCTCAGGACATATGCGACGAGGGGTGGAATATAATTATTCATATTTCAAACATATATATTCCATGTTGTGGGGGGGGGGGGCGGCATTTACGACAGACCTGAATGGGGTTGTTATACATCGGATGAAAGCTATAAGGGAGTAGATCTCAGAACTATATAGGGTATACCCAGTTGTTTCTCAGGAAACATACTACGAGGGGTGGAATATAATATCAATATTTTTCAATGATTTATATTTCAAGTTGTGGGAGGGCCATTTCGAACAGACCTGAATGGGATTGTGATACATCGGATGAAAGCTCTAAGGGAGTAGATCTCAGAACTATATAGGGTGTATCCAGTTGTTTCTCAGGAGATATGCTACAAGGGGTGGAATATAATTATTCATATTTCAGACACATATATTCCATGTTGTGGGGGGGGGCGGCATTTACGACAGACCTGAGTGGGGTTGTGATACATCGGATGAGAGCTCTAAGGGAGTAGATCTCAGAATAATATAGGGTATATGCTACGAGGGGTGGGATATAATTATTCATATTTCAGACACATATATTCCATGTTGTGGGGGGGGGCATTTACGACAGACCTGAATTTGGTTGTGATACATCGGATGAAAGCTCTAAGGGATTAGATCTCAGAACTATATAGGGTATACCCAGTTGTTTCTCAAGGAACATGCTACGAGAGGTGGAATATAAATGTGTGTGAAGGTAAATTCGTAAGTTTAATACGTCCCACACTTCTGTTAAACGCTTTGCTAAATACGTTCCACACATTTTGCATTTCAAAAAAATTGATGTCTATTTTTGAAAACGCGTTGAAGGAGTGAAAATTTCCATTAAAACAAAAACAAAGTTTAAAAAGTTGTTTTTGTTTACCGTACATTTCTAAAATGGTATTTGCCGTTTTTAAAAGAGAGAGAAACGTGTTAAAGTTCTCACGTTTATTACATTTTAAAAATATATGGTAAACAAAAACAATTTTTTAAACTTTGTTTTTGTTTTAATTGAAAATTTCGCTTCTTCGACGCGTTTTCAAGAATAAACACCATTATTTCTAAAGCAAAAAAAAAAACACTTTTTTAAAAACAATTTTTATTATTTTATTAAAAAAAAAACTCACAATAATTCATTTTTGGCGAAAAACAAAATAAAGAAACATATACAGCATTAGGATATGGTGCAGCAAAAATACCTATATTCAGGTCACATTGCGGGCCAGTTCGGACAGACCTGAATGGGGCTGTGACATACCACGCGAAAGCTCTAGAGTAGTAGAACTCAAAACTGCACAGGGCATATCCAGTTGTTTCTCAGGAGACACGCTACGAGGTGCTGAAGTTTGGCAAAATTCAATAAGTCTAAGAAACAGTGGGCCATATTTTGATTTTGGCCATACCTGAATGGGGTTATGGTACTTCAGATTAAAGGTCTGGTGGGGTAGAACCCAAAACTGTTCTGGCAGTATTCACTTATTTCCTAGGGAAGATACTACGAGGGTCGGAACTTTGCGCAAATTCTTATAAATTCACACCTGAATGGGGGGCTTTTTGGACAGACCTGAATGGGGTTGTGATACATCGGATGAAAGCTCTAAGGGAGTAGATCTCAGAACTATATAGGGTATACCCAGTTGTCTCTCAGGAGACATGCTACGAGGGGTGGGATATAATTATTCATATTTCAGACACATATATTCCATGTTGTGGGGGGGCGGCATTTACGACAGACCTGAATGGGGTTGTGATACATCGGATGAAAGCTCTAAGGGAGTAGATCTCAGAACTATATAGGGTATACCCAGTTGTTTCTCAGGGAACATACTACGTGGGGTGGAATATAATATCAATATTTTTCAATGATTTATATTTCAAGTTGTGGGAGGGCCATTTCGAACAGACCCGAATGGGGTTGTGATACATCGGATGAATGCTCTAAGGGAGTAGTTGTCAGAACTATATAGGGTATATCCAGTTGTTTCTCAGGAGATATGCTACGAGCGGTGGAATATAATTATTCATATTTTAAACATATATATTCCATGTTGGGGGGGGCGGCATTTACGACAGACCTGAATGGGGTTGTGATACATCGGATGAGAGCTCTAAGGGAGTAGATCTCAGAACTATATAGGGTATACCCAGTTGTTTCTCAGGGAACATACTACGAGGGGTGGAATATAATATCAATATTTTTCAATGGTTTATATTTCAAGTTGTGGGAGGGCCATTTCGAACAGACCTGAATGGGTTTGTGATACATCGGATGAAAGCTCTAAGGGAGTAGATCTCAGAACTATGTAGGGTATACCCAGTTGTTTCTCAGGAGATACGCTACGAGGGGTGGGATATAATTATTCATATTTCAGACACATATATTCCATGTTGTGGGGGGGGGCATTTACGACAGACTTGAATGGGGTTGTGATACATCGGATGAAAGCTCTAAGGGAGTAGTTGTCAGAACTATATAGGGTATATCCAGTTGTTTCTCAGGAGATATGCTACGAGCGGTGGAATATAATTATTCATATTTCAAACATATATATTCCATGTTGGGGGGGGGCGGCATTTACGACAGACCTGAATGGGGTTGTGATACATCGGATGAGAGCTCTAAGGGAGTAGATCTCAGAACTATATAGGGTATACCCAGTTGTTTCTCAGGGAACATACTACGAGGGGTGGAATATAATATCAATATTTTTCAATGGTTTATATTTCAAGTTGTGGGAGGGCCTTTTCGAACAGACCTGAATGGGTTTGTGATACATCGGATGAAAGCTCTAAGGGAGTAGATCTCAGAACTATATAGGGTATACCCAGTTGTTTCTCAGGAGATATGCTACGAGCGGTGGAATATAATTATTCATATTTCAAACATATATATTCCATGTTGGGGCGGGGGCGGCATTTAAGACAGACCTGAATGGGGTTGTGATATATCGGATGAAAGCTCTAAGGGAGTAGATCTCAGAACTATATAGGGTATACCCTATAGGGGTGGAATATAATATCAATATTTTTCAATGGTTTATATTTCAAGTTGTGGGAGGGCCATTTCGAACAGACCTGAATGGGTTTGTGATACATCGGATGAAAGCTCTAAGGGAGTAGATCTCAGAACTATATAGGGTATACCAAGTTGTTTCTCAGGGAACATACTACGAGGGGTGGAATATAATATCAATATTTTTCAATGATTTATATTTCAAGCTGTGGGAGGGCCATTTCCATCAAACCTGAATGGGGTTGTGATACATCGGATGAAAGCTCTAAGGGAGTAGATCTCAGAACTATATAGGGTATACCCAGTTGTTTCTCAGGGAACATACTACGAGGGGTGGAATATAATTATTCATATTTTAGACACATATATTCCATGTTGTGGGGGGGGCGGCATTTACGACAGACCTGAATGGGGTTGTGATACATCGGATGAGAGCTCTAAGGGAGTAGATCTCAGAACTATATAGGGTATACCCAGTTGTTTCTCAGGGAACATACTACGAGGGGTGGAATATAATATCAATATTTTTCAATGGTTTATATTTCAAGTTGTGGGAGGGCCATTTCGAACAGACCTGAATGGGGTTGTGATACATCGGATGAAAGCTCTAAGGGAGTAGATCTCAGAATATAATATCAATATTTTTCAATGATTTATATTTCAAGTTGTGGGAGGGCCATTTCGAACAGACCTGAATGGGGTTGTGATACATCGGATGAAAGCTCTAAGGGAGTAGATCTCAGAACTATATAGGGTATATCCAATTTTTTCTCAGGGGATATGCTATGAGCGGTGGAATATAATTATTCATATTTTATACATATATATTCCATGTTGGGGCGGGCAGCATTTACGACAGACCTGAATGGGGTTGTGATACATCGGATGAAAGCTCTAAGGGAGTAGATCTCAGAACTATATAGGGTATACCCAGTTGTTTCTCAGAGAATATAATATCAATATTTTTCAATGATTTATATTTCAAGTTGTTGGAGGCCCATTTCGAACATACCTGAATGGGGTTGTGATACATCGGATGAAAGCTCTAAGGGAGTAGATCTCAGAACTATATAGGGTATACCCAGTTGTTTCTCAAGGAACATACTACGAGGGGTGGAATATAATTATTCATATTTCAAACATATATATTCCATGTTGTGGGGGGCGGCATTTACGACAGACATGAATGGGGTTGTGATACATCGGGTGATTGCTCTAAGGGAGTAGATGTCAGAACTATATATGGTATATCCAGTTGTTTCTGAGGAGATATGCTACGAGGGGTGGAATATAATTATTCATATTTCAAACATATATATTCCATGTTGTGGGGGGGCGGCATTTACGACAGACCTGAATGGGGTTCTGATACATCGAATGAAAGCTCTAAGGGAGTAGATCTCAGAACTATATAGGGTATACGCAGTTGTTTCTCAGGGACCATGCTACGAGGGGTGGAATATAATATCAATATTTTTCAATGGTTATATTTCAAGTTGTGGGAGGGCCATTTCGAAGAGACCTGAATGGGATTGTAATACATCGGATGAATGCTCCAAGGGAGTAGATGTCAGAACTATATACGGTATATCCAGTTGTTTCTCAGGACATATGCGACGAGGGGTGGAATATAATTATTCATATTTCAAACATATATATTCCATGTTGTGGGGGGGGCGGCATTTACGACAGACCTGAATGGGGTTGTTATACATCGGATGAAAGCTAAAGGGAGTAGATCTCAGAACTATATAGGGTATACCCAGTTGTTTCTCAGGAAACATACTACGAGGGGTGGAATATAATATCAATATTTTTCAATGATTTATATTTCAAGTTGTGGGAGGGCCATTTCGAACAGACCTGAATGGGATTGTGATACATCGGATGAAAGCTCTAAGGGAGTAGATCTCAGAACTATATAGGGTGTATCCAGTTGTTTCTCAGGAGATATGCTACAAGGGGTGGAATATAATTATTCATATTTCAGACACATATATTCCATGTTGTGGGGGGGGGGGCGGCATTTACGACAGACCTGAGTGGGGTTGTGATACATCGGATGAGAGCTCTAAGGGAGTAGATCTCAGAACTATATAGGGTATATGCTACGAGGGGTGGGATATAATTATTCATATTTCAGACACATATATTCCATGTTGTGGGGGGGGGCATTTACGACAGACCTGAATTTGGTTGTGATACATCGGATGAAAGCTCTAAGGGATTAGATCTCAGAACTATATAGGGTATACCCAGTTGTTTCTCAAGGAACATGCTACGAGAGGTGGAATATAAATGTGCGTGAAGGTAAATTCGTAAGTTTAATACGTCCCACACTTCTGTTAAACGCTTTGCTAAATACGTTCCACACATTTTGCATTTCAAAAAAATTGATGTCTATTTTTGAAAACGCGTTGAAGGAGTGAAAATTTCCATTAAAACAAAAACAAAGTTTAAAAAGTTGTTTTTGTTTACCGTACATTTCTAAAATGGTATTTGCCGTTTTTAAAAGAGAGAGAAACGTGTTAAAGTTCTCACGTTTATTACATTTTAAAAATATATGGTAAACAAAAACAATTTTTTAAACTTTGTTTTTGTTTTAATTGAAAATTTCGCTTCTTCGACGCGTTTTCAAGAATAAACACCATTATTTCTAAAGCAAAAAAAAAACACTTTTTTAAAAACAATTTTTATTATTTTATTAAAAAAAAAACTCACAATAATTCATTTTTGGAGAAAAACAAAATAAAGAAACATATACAGCATTAGGATATGGTGCAGCAAAAATACCTATATTCAGGTCACATTGCGGGCCAGTTCGGACAGACCTGAATGGGGCTGTGACATACCACGCGAAAGCTCTAGAGTAGTAGAACTCAAAACTGCACAGGGCATATCCAGTTGTTTCTCAGGAGACACGCTACGAGGTGCTGAAGTTTGGCAAAATTCAATAAGTCTAAGAAACAGGGGGCCATATTTTGATTTTGGCCATACCTGAATGGGGTTATGGTACTTCAGATTAAAGGTCTGGTGGGGTAGAACCCAAAACTGTTCTGGTAGTATTCACTTATTTCCTAGGGAAGATACTACGAGGGTCGGAACTTTGCGCAAATTCTTATAAATTCACACCTGAATGGGGGGCTTTTTGGACAGACCTGAATGGGGTTGTGATACATCGGATGAAAGCTCTAAGGGAGTAGATCTCAGAACTATATAGGGTATACCCAGTTGTCTCTCAGGAGACATGCTACGAGGGGTGGAATATAATTATTCATATTTCAGACACATATATTCCATGTTGTGGGGGGGGGCGGCATTTACGACAGACCTGAATGGGGTTGTGATACATCGGATGAGAGCTCTATGGGAGTAGATCTCAGAACTATATAGGGTATACCCAGTTGTTTCTCAGGGAACATACTACGAGGGGTGGAATATAATATCAATATTTTTGAATGATTTATATTTCAAGTTGTGGGAGGGCCATTTCGAACAGACCTGAATGGGGTTGTGATACATCGGATGAATGCTCTAAGGGAGTAGATGTCAGATCTATATAGGGTATACCCAGTTGTTTCTCAGGGAACATACTACGAGGGGTGGAATATAATATCAATATTTTTGAATGATTTATATTTCAAGTTGTGGGAGGGCCATTTCGAACAGACCTGAATGGGGTTGTGATACATCGGATGAATGCTCTAAGGGAGTAGTTGTCAGAACTATATAGGGTATATCCAGTTGTTTCTCAGGAGATATGCTACGAGCGGTGGAATATAATTATTCATATTTCAAACATATATATTCCATGTTGGGGGGGGGGGGGCGGCATTTACGACAGACCTGAATGGGGTTGTGATACATCGGATGAAAGCTCTAAGGGAGTAGATCTCAGAACTATATAGGGTATACCCAGTTATTTCTCAGGGAACATACTACGAGGGGTGGAATATAATATCAATATTTTTCAATGATTTATATTCCATGTTGTGGGGGGGCGGCATTTACGACAGACCTGAATGGGGTTGTGATACATCGGATGAATGCTCTAAGGGAGTAGTTGTCAGAACTATATAGGGTATATCCAGTTGTTTCTCAGGAGATATGCTACGAGCGGTGGAATATAATTATTCATATTTCAAACATATACATTCCATGTTGGTGGGGCGGCATTTACGACAGACCTGAATGGGGTTGTGATACATCGGATGAGAGCTAAGGGAGTAGATCTCAGAACTAGATAGGGTATACCCAGTTGTCTCTCAGGAGATATGCTACGAGGGGTGGGATATAATTATTAATATTTCAGACACATATATTCCATGTTGTGGGTGGGGGGGGCATTTACGACAGACTTGAATTTGGTTGTGATACATCGGATGAAAGCTCTAAGGGATTAGATCTCAGAACTATATAGGGTATACCCAGTTGTTTCTCAAGGAACATGCTACGAGAGGTGGAATATAAATGTGTGTGAAGGTAAATTCGTAAGTTAAATACGTCCCACACCTCTGTTAAATACGTTCCACACACTGTTAAATATGTTCCACGCTTTGCTAAATACGTTCCACACATTTTGCATTTCAAAAAGATTGATGTCTATTTTTGAAAACGCGTTGAAGGAGTGAAAATTTCCATTAAAACAAAAACAAAGTTTAAAAAGTTGTTTTTGTTTACCGTACATTTCTAAAATGGTATTTGCCGTTTTAAAAGAGAGAGAAACGTGTTAAAGTTCTCACGTTTATTACATTTTAAAAATATATGGTAAACAAAAACAATTTTTTAAACTTTGTTTTTGTTTTAATTGAAAATTTCGCTTCTTCGACGCGTTTTCAAGAATAAACACCATTATTTCTAAAGCAAAAAAAAAACACTTTTTTAAAAACAATTTTTATTATTTTATTAAAAAAAAAACTCACAATAATTCATTTTTGGAGAAAAACAAAATAAAGAAACATATACAGCATTAGGATATGGTGCAGCAAAAATACCTATATTCAGGTCACATTGCGGGCCAGTTCGGACAGACCTGAATGGGGCTGTGATATACCACGCGAAAGCTCTAGAGTAGTAGAACTCAAAACTGCACAGGGCATATCCAGTTGTTTCTCAGGAGACACGCTACGAGGTGCTGAAGTTTGGCAAAATTCAATAAGTCTAAGAAACAGGGGGCCATATTTTGATTTTGGCCATACCTGAATGGGGTTATGGTACTTCAGATTAAAGGTCTGGTGGGGTAGAACCCAAAACTGTTCTGGCAGTATTCACTTATTTCCTAGGGAAGATACTACGAGGGTCGGAACTTTGCGCAAATTCTTATAAATTCACACCTGAATGGGGGGCTTTTTGGACAGACCTGAATGGGGTTCTGATACATCGAATGAAAGCTCTAAGGGAGTAGATCTCAGAACTATATAGGGTATACGCAGTTGTTTCGCAGGGACCATGCTACGAGGGGTGGAATATAATATCAATATTTTTCAATGGTTATATTTCAAGTTGCGGGAGGGCCATTTCGAACAGACCTGAATGGGTTTGTGATACATCGGATGAAAGCTCTAAGGGATTAGATCTCAGAGCTATATAGGGTATACCCAGTTGTTTCTCAAGGAACATGCTACGAGAGGTGGAATATAAATGTGTGTGAAGGTAAATTCGTAAGTTAAATACGTCCCACACCTCTGTTAAATACGTTCCACACACTGTTAAATATGTTCCACGCTTTGCTAAATACGTTCCACACATTTTGCATTTCAAAAAGATTGATGTCTATTTTTGAAAACGCGTTGAAGGAGTGAAAATTTCCATTAAAACAAAAACAAAGTTTAAAAAGTTGTTTTTGTTTACCGTACATTTCTAAAATGGTATTTGCCGTTTTTAAAAGAGAGAGAAACGTGTTAAAGTTCTCACGTTTATTACATTTTAAAAATATATGGTAAACAAAAACAATTTTTTAAACTTTGTTTTTGTTTTAATTGAAAATTTCGCTTCTTCGACGCGTTTTCAAGAATAAACACCATTATTTCTAAAGCAAAAAAAAAAACACTTCTTTAAAAACAATTTTTATTATTTTATTAAAAAAAAACTCACAATAATTCATTTTTGGAGAAAAACAAAATAAAGAAACATATACAGCATTAGGATATGGTGCAGCAAAAATACCTATATTCAGGTCACATTGCGGGCCAGTTCGGACAGACCTGAGTGGGGATGTGATATACCACGCGAAAGCTCTAGAGTAGTAGAACTCAAAACTGCACAGGGCATATCCAGTTGTTTCTCAGGAGACACGCTACGAGGTGCTGAAGTTTGGCAAAATTCAATAAGTCTAAGAAACAGGGGGCCATATTTTGATTTTGGCCATACCTGAATGGGGTTATGGTACTTCAGATTAAAGGTCTGGTGGGGTAGAACCCAAAACTGTTCTGGCAGTATTCACTTATTTCCTAGGGAAGATACTACGAGGGTCGGAACTTTGCGCAAATTCTTATAAATTCACACCTGAATGGGGGGCTTTTTGGACAGACCTGAATGGGGTTGTGATACATCGGATGAAAGCTCTAAGGGAGTAGATCTCAGAACTATATAGGGTATACCCAGTTGTCTCTCAGGAGACATGCTACGAGGGGTGGAATATAATTATTCATATTTCAGACACATATATTCCATGTTGTGGGGGGGCGGCATTTACGACAGACCTGAATGGGGTTGTGATACATCGGATGAAAGCTCTAAGGGAGTAAATCTCAGAACTATATAGGGTATACCCAGTTGTTTCTCAGGGAACATACTACGAGGGGTGGAATATAATATCAATATTTTTCAATGATTTATATTCCATGTTGTGTGGGGGGGCGGCATTTACGATAGACCTGAATGGGGTTGTGATACATCGGATGAATGCTCTAAGTGAGTAGTTGTCAGAACTATATAGGGTATATCCAGTTGTTTCTCAGGAGATATGCTACGAGCGGTGGAATATAATTATTCATATTTCAAACATATATATTCCAAGTTGGGGGGGGGGCGGCATTTACGATAGACCTGAATGGGGTTGTGATACATCGGATGAAAGCTCTAAGGGTGTAGATCTCAGAACTATATAGGGTATACCCAGTTATTTCTCAGGGAACATACTACGAGGGTGGAATATAATATCAATATTTTTCAATGATTTATATTCCATGTTGTGGGGGGGGGGGGGGCGGCATTTACGACAGACCTGAATGGGGTTGTGATACATCGGATGAGAGCTAAGGGAGTAGATCTCAGAACTAGATAGGGTATACCCAGTTGTTTCTCAGGAGATATGCTACGAGGGGTGGGATATAATTATTAATATTTCAGACACATATATTCCATGTTGTGGGTGGGGGGGGGGGGCATTTACGACAGACTTGAATTTGGTTGTGATACATCGAATGAAAGCTCTAAGGGATTAGATCTCAGAACTATGTAGGGTATACCCAGTTGTTTCTCAAGGAACATGCTACGAGATGTGGAATATAAATGTGTGTGAAGGTAAATTCGTAAGTTAAATACGTCCCACACCTCTGTTAAATACGTTCCACACACTGTTAAATATGTTCCACGCTTTGCTAAATACGTTCCACACATTTTGCAATTCAAAAAAATTGATGTCTATTTTTGAAAACGCGTTGAAGGAGTGAAAATTTCCATTAAAACAAAAACAAAGTTTAAAAAGTTGTTTTTGTTTACCGTACATTTCTAAAATGGTATTTGCCGTTTTTAAAAGAGAGAGAAACGTGTTAAAGTTCTCACGTTTATTACATTTTAAAAATATATGGTAAACAAAAACAATTTTTTAAACTTTGTTTTTGTTTTAATTGAAAATTTCGCTTCTTCGACGCGTTTTCAAGAATAAAGACCATTATTTCTAAAGCAAAAAAAAAAAAACACTTTTTTAAAAACAATTTTTATTATTTTATTAAAAAAAAAACTCACAATAATTCATTTTTGGAGAAAAACAAAATAAAGAAACATATACAGCATTAGGATATGGTGCAGCAAAAATACCTATATTCAGGTCACATTGCGGGCCAGTTCGGACAGACCTGAATGGGGTTGTGATACATCGGATGAAAGCTCTAAGGGAGTAAATCTCAGAACTGTATAGGGTATACCCAGTTGTTTCTCAGGGAACATACTAAGAGGGGTGGAATATAATATCAATATTTTTCAATGATTTATATTTCAAGTTGTGGGAGGGCCATTTCGAACAGACCTGAATGGGGTTGTGATACATCGGATGAATGCTCTAAGGGAGTAGTTGTCAGAACTATATATGGTACATCCAGTTGTTTCTCAGGAGATATGCTACGAGGGGTGGAATATAATTATTCATATTTCAAACATATATATTCCATGTTGTGGGGGGGCGGCATTTGCGACAGACCTGAATGGGGTTCTGATACATCGAATGAAAGCTCTAAGGGAGTAGATCTCAGAACTATATAGGGTATACGCAGTTGTTTCGCAGGGACCATGCTACGAGGGGTGGAATATAATATCAATATTTTTCAATGGTTATATTTCAAGTTGCGGGAGGGCCATTTCGAACAGACCTGGATGGGTTTGTGATACATCGGATGAAAGCTCTAAGGGATTAAATCTCAGAACTATATAGGGTATACCCAGTTGTTTCTCAAGGAACATGCTACGAGAGGTGGAATATAAATGTGTGTGAAGGTAAATTCGTAAGTTAAATACGTCCCACACCTCTGTTAAATACGTTCCACACACTGTTAAATATGTTCCACGCTTTGCTAAATACGTTCCACACATTTTGCATTTCAAAAAGATTGATGTCTATTTTTGAAAACGCGTTGAAGGAGTGAAAATTTCCATTAAAACAAAAACAAAGTTTAAAAAGTTGTTTTTGTTTACCGTACATTTCTAAAATGGAATTTACCGTTTTTAAAAGAGAGAGAAACGTGTTAAAGTTCTCACGTTTATTATATTTTAAAAATATATGGTAAACAAAAACAATTTTTTAAACTTTGTTTTTGTTTTCAAGAATAAACACCATTATTTCTAAAGCAAAAAAAAAAACACTTTTTTAAAAACAATTTTCATTATTTTATTAAAAAAAAAAACTCACAATAATTCATTTTTGGAGAAAAACAAAATAAAGGAACATATACAGCATTAGGATATGGTGCAACAAAAATACCTATATTCAGGTCACATTGCGGGCCAGTTCGGACAGACCTGAATGGGGTTGTGATATATCACGCGAAAGCTCTAGAGTAGTAGAACTCAAAACTGCCCAGGGCATATCCAGTTGGTGCTGAAATTTGGCAAAATTCAATAAGTCTAAGAAACAGGGGGCCATATTTTGATTTTGGCCATACCTGAATGGGGTTATGGTACTTCAGAATAAAGGTTTGGTGGAGTAGAACCCAAAACTGTTTTGACAGTATTCACTTATTTCCTAAGGAAGATACTACGAGGGTCGGAACTTTGCGCAAATTCTTATAAATTCACACCTGAATGGGGGGCTTTTTGGACAGACCTGAATGGGGTTGTGATACATCGGATGAAAGCTCTAAGGGAGTAGATCTCAGAACTATATAGGGTATACCCAGTTGTCTCTCAGGAGACATGCTACGAGGGGTGGAATATAATTATTCATATTTCAGACACATATATTCCATGTTGTGGGGGGGGCGGCATTTACGACAGACCTGAATGGGGTTGTGATACATCGGATGAGAGCTCTAAGGGAGTAGATCTCAGAACTATATAGGGTATACCCAGTTGTTTCTCAGGGAACATACTACGAGGGGTGGAATATAATATCAATATTTTTGAATGATTTATATTTCAAGTTGTGGGAGGGCCATTTCGAACAGACCTGAATGGGGTTGTGATACATCGGATGAATGCTCTAAGGGAGTAGATGTCAGATCTATATAGGGTATACCCAGTTCTTTCTCAGGGAACATACTACGAGGGGTGGAATATAATATCAATATTTTTCAATGGTTTATATATCAAGTTGTGGGAGGGCCATTTCGAACAGACTTGAATGGGTTTGTGATACATCGAATGAAAACTCTAAGGGAGTAGATCTCATACTATATAGGGTATACCCAGTTGTTTCTCAGGAGATATGCTACGAGGGATGGGATATAATTATTCATATTTCAGACACATATATTCCATGTGGTGGGGGGGGGGGCGGGCATTTACGACAGACTTGAATTTGGTTGTGATACATGCTACGAGAGGTGGAATATAAATGTGTGTGAAGGTAAATTCGTAAGTTAAATACGTCCCACACTTCTGTTAAACGCTTTGCTAAATACGTTCCACACATTTTGCATTTCAAAAAAATTGGTGTCTATTCTTGAAAACGCGTCGAAGGAGTGAAAATTCCCATTAAAACAAAAACAAAGTTTAAAAAGTTGTTTTTGTTTACCGTACATTTCTAAAATGCAATTTACCTTTTTTAAAAGAGAGGTTCTCACGTTTATTATATTTTAAAAATATATGGTAAACAAAAACAATTTTTTAAACTTTGTTTTTGTTTTAATTGAAAATTTCACTTCTTCGACGCGTTTTCAAGAATAAACACCATTATTTCTAAAGCAAAAAAAAAACACTTTTTTAAAAACAATTTTCATTATTTTATTAAAAAAAAAAAAAAAACTCACAATAATTAATTTTTGGAGAAAAACAAAATAAAGAAACATATACAGCATTAGGATATGGTGCAGCAAAAATACCTATATTCAGGTCACATTGCGGGCCAGTTCGGACAGACCTGAATGGGGTTGTGTTATATCACGCGAAAGCTCTAGAGTAGTAGAACTCAAAAGTGCACAGGGCATATCCAGTTGTTTCTCAGGAGACACGCTACGAGGTGCTGAAATTTGGCAAAATTCAATAAGTCTAAGAAACAGGGGGCCATATTTTGATTTTGGCCATACCTGAATGGGGTTATGGTACTTCACATTAAAGGTCTGGTGGGGTAGAACCCAAAACTGTTCTGGCAGTATTCACTTATTTCCTAGGGAAGATACTACGAGGGTCGGAACTTTGCGCAAATTCTTATAAATTCACACCTGAATGGGGGGCTTTTTGGACAGACCTGAATGGGGTTGTGATACATCGGATAAAAACTCTAAGGGATTAGATCTCAGAACTATATAGGGTATACCCTATAGGGGTGGAATATAATATCAATATTTTTCAATGGTTTATATTTCGAGTTGTGGGAGGGCCATTTCGAACAGACCTGAATGGGGTTTGTGATACATCGGATGAAAGCTCTAAGGGAGTAGATCTCAGAACTATATAGGGTATACCCAGTTGTTTCTCAGGAGATATGCTACGAGGGGTGGGATATAATTATTCATATTTCAGACACATATATTCCATGTTGTGGGTGGGGGGGGGGCATTTACGACAGACTTGAATTTGGTTGTGATACATCGGATGAAAGCTCTAAGGGATTAGATCTCAGAACTATATAGGGTATACCCAGTTGTTTCTCAAGGAACATACTACGAGGGTGGAATATAATATCAATATTTTTCAATGATTTATATTCCATGTTTTGGGGGGGGGGCGGCATTTACGACAGACCTGAATGGGGTTGTGATACATCGGATGAATGCTCTAAGGGAGTAGTTGTCAGAACTATATAGGGTATATCCAGTTGTTTCTCAGGAGATATGCTACGAGCGGTGGAATATAATTATTCATATTTCAAACATATATATTACAAGTTGGGGGGGGCGGCATTTACGACAGACCTGAATGGGGTTGTGATACATCGGATGAAAGCTCTAAGGGTGTAGATCTCAGAACTATATAGGGTATACCCAGTTATTTCTCAGGGAACATACTACGAGGGTGGAATATAATATCAATATTTTTCAATGATTTATATTACATGTTGTGGGGGGGGCGGCATTTACGACAGACCTGAATGGGGTTGTGATACATCGGATGAATGCTCTAAGGGAGTAGTTGTCAGAACTATATAGGGTATATCCAGTTGTTTCTCAGGAGATATGCTACGAGCGGTGGAATATAATTATTCATATTTCAAACATATATATTCCATGTTGGGGGGGCGGCATTTACGACAGACCTGAATGGGGTTGTGATACATCGGATGAGAGCTAAGGGAGTAGATCTGAGAACTAGATAGGGTATACCCAGTTGTTTCTCAGGAGATATGCTACGAGGGGTGGGATATAATTATTAATATTTCAGACACATATATTCCATGTTGTGGGTGGGGGGGGGGCATTTACGACAGACTTGAATTTGGTTGTGATACATCGAATGAAAGCTCTAAGGGATTAGATCTCAGAACTATGTAGGGTATACCCAGTTGTTTCTCAAGGAACATGCTACGAGAGGTGGAATATAAATGTGTGTGAAGGTAAATTCGTAAGTTAAATACGTCGCACACCTCTGTTAAATACGTTCCACACACTGTTAAATATGTTCCACGCTTTGCTAAATACGTTCCACACATTTTGCAATTCAAAAAAATTGATGTCTATTTTTGAAAACGCGTTGAAGGAGTGAAAATTTCCATTAAAACAAAAACAAAGTTTAAAAAGTTGTTTTTGTTTACCGTACATTTCTAAAATGGTATTTGCCGTTTTTAAAAGAGAGAGAAACGTGTTAAAGTTCTCACGTTTATTACATTTTAAAAATATATGGTAAACAAAAACAATTTTTTAAACTTTGTTTTTGTTTTAATTGAAAATTACGCTTCTTCGACGCGTTTTCAAGAATAAACACCGTTATTTCTAAAGCAAAAAAAAAAACACTTTTTTAAAAACAATTTTCATTATTTTATTAAAAAAAAAAAAACTCACAATAATTAATTTTTGGAGAAAAACAAAATAAAGAAACATATACAGCATTAGGATATGGTGCAGCAAAAATACCTATATTCAGGTCACATTGCGGGCCAGTTCGGACAGACCTGAATGGGGTTGTGTTATATCACGCGAAAGCTCTAGAGTAGTAGAACTTAAAACTGCACAGGGCATATCCAGTTGTTTCTCAGGAGACACGCTACGAGGTGCTGAAGTTTGGCAAAATTCAATAAGTCTAAGAAACAGGGGGCCATATTTTGATTTTGGCCATACCTGAATGGGGTTATGGTACTTCACATTAAAGGTCTGGTGGGGTAGAACCCAAAACTGTTTTGACAGTATTCACTTATTTCCTAGGGAAGATACTACGAGGGTCGGAACTTTGCGCAAATTCTTATAAATTCACACCTGAATGGGGGGCTTTTTGGACAGACCTGAATGGGGTTGTGATACATCGGATAAAAACTCTAAGGGATTAGATCTCAGAACTATATAGGGTATACCCTATAGGGGTGGAATATAATATCAATATTTTTCAATGGTTTATATTTCGAGTTGTGGGAGGGCCATTTCGAACAGACCTTAATGGGGTTTGTGATACATCGGATGAAAGCTCTAAGGGAGTAGATCTCAGAACTATATAGGGTATACCCAGTTGTTTCTCAGGAGATATGCTACGAGGGGTGGGATATAATTATTCATATTTCAGACACATATATTCCATGTTGTGGGTGGGGGGGGGGGCATTTACGACAGACTTGAATTTGGTTGTGATACATCGGATGAAAGCTCTAAGGGATTAGATCTCAGAACTATATAGGGTATACCCAGTTGTTTCTCAAGGAACATACTACGAGGGTGGAATATAATATCAATATTTTTCAATGATTTATATTCCATGTTGTGGGGGGGGCGGCATTTACGACAGACCTGAATGGGGTTGTGATACATCGGATGAATGCTCTAAGGGAGTAGTTGTCAGAACTATATAGGGTATATCCAGTTGTTTCTCAGGAGATATGCTACGAGCGGTGGAATATAATTATTCATATTTCAAACATATATATTCCAAGTTGGGGGGGGGGCGGCATTTACGACAGACCTGAATGGGGTTGTGATACATCGGATGAAAGCTCTAAGGGTGTAGATCTCAGAACTATATAGGGTATACCCAGTTATTCCTCAGGGAACATACTACGAGGGTGGAATATAATATCAATATTTTTCAATGATTTATATTCCATGTTGTGGGGGGGGGGCGGCATTTACGACAGACCTGAATGGGGTTGTGATACATCGGATGAATGCTCTAAGGGAGTAGTTGTCAGAACTATATAGGGTATATCCAGTTGTTTCTCAGGAGATATGCTACGAGCGGTGGAATATAATTATTCATATTTCAAACATATATATTCCATGTTGGGGGGGCGGCATTTACGACAGACCTGAATGGGGTTGTGATACATCGGATGAGAGCTAAGGGAGTAGATCTCAGAACTAGATAGGGTATACCCAGTTGTTTCTCAGGAGATATGCTACGAGGGGTGGGATATAATTATTAATATTTCAGACACATATATTCCATGTTGTGGGTGGGGGGGGGGGCATTTACGACAGACTTGAATTTGGTTGTGATACATCGAATGAAAGCTCTAAGGGATTAGAATTCAGAACTATGTAGGGTATACCCAGTTGTTTCTCAAGGAACATGCTACGAGAGGTGGAATATAAATGTGTGTGAAGGTAAATTCGTAAGTTAAATACGTCCCACACCTCTGTTAAATACGTTCCACACACTGTTAAATATGTTCCACGCTTTGCTAAATACGTTCCACACATTTTGCAATTCAAAAAAATTGATGTCTATTTTTGAAAACGCGTTGAAGGAGTGAAAATTTCCATTAAAACAAAAACAAAGTTTAAAAAGTTGTTTTTGTTTACCGTACATTTCTAAAATGGTATTTGCCGTTTTTAAAAGAGAGAGAAACGTGTTAAAGTTCTCACGTTTATTACATTTTAAAAATATATGGTAAACAAAAACAATTTTTTAAACTTTGTTTTTGTTTTAATTGAAAATTTCGCTTCTTCGACGCGTTTTCAAGAATAAACACCATTATTTCTAAAGCAAAAAAAAAACACTTTTTTAAAAACAATTTTTATTATTTTATTAAAAAAAAAACTCACAATAATTCATTTTTGGAGAAAAACAAAATAAAGGAACATATACAGCATTAGGATATGATGCAGCAAAAATACCTATATTCAGGTCACATTGCGGGCCAGTTCGGACAGACCTGAATGGGGTTGTGATACATCGGATGAAAGCTCTAAGGGAGTAAATCTCAGAACTATATAGGGTATACCCAGTTGTTTCTCAGGGAACATACTACGAGGGGTGGAATATAATATCAATATTTTTCAATGATTTATATTTCAAGTTGTGGGAGGGCCATTTCGAACAGACCTGAATGGGGTTGTGATACATCGGATGAATGCTCTAAGGGAGTAGTTGTCAGAACTATATAGGGTATATCCAGTTGTTTCTCAGGAGATATGCTACGAGCGGTGGAATATAATTATTCATATTTCAAACATATATATTCCATGTTGGGGGGGGCGGCATTTACGACAGACTTGAATTTGGTTGTGATACATCGGATGAAAGCTCTAAGGGATTAGATCTCAGAACTATATAGGGTATACCCAGTTGTTTCTCAGGGAACATACTACGAGGGGTGGAATATAATATCAATATTTTTCAATGGTTTATATTTCAAGTTGTGGGAGGGCCATTTCGAACAGACCTGAATGGGTTTGTGATACATCGGATGAAAGCTCTAAGGGAGTAGATCTCAGAACTATATAGGGTATACCCAGTTGTTTCTCAGGAGATACGCTACGAGGGGTGGGATATAATTATTCATATTTCATACACATATATTCCATGTTGTGGGGGGGGGGCATTTACGACAGACTTGAATTTGGTTGTGATACATCGGATGAAAGCTCTAAGGGATTAGATCTCAGAACTATATAGGGTATACCCAGTTGTTTCTCAAGGAACATGCTACGAGAGGTGGAATATAAATGTGTGTGAAGGTAAATTCGTAAGTTAAATACGTCCCACACCTCTGCTAAATACGTTCCACACACTGTTAAATATGTTGCACGCTTTGCTAAATATGTTCCACACATTTTGCATTTCAAAAAAATTGGTGTCTATTCTTGAAAACGCGTTGAAGGAGTGAAAATTTCCATTAAAACAAAAACAAAGTTTAAAAAGTTGTTTTTGTTTACCGTACATTTCTAAAATGGAATTTACCGTTTTTAAAAGAGAGAGAAACGTGTTAAAGTTCTCACGTTTATTATATTTTAAAAATATATGGTAAACAAAAACAATTTTTTAAACTTTGTTTTTGTTTTCAAGAATAAACACCATTATTTCTAAAGCAAAAAAAAACACTTTTTTAAAAACAATTTTTATTATTTTATTTTAAAAAAAACTCACAATAATTCATTTTTGGAGAAAAACAAAATAAAGAAACATATACAGCATTAGGATATGGTGCAGCAAAAATACCTATATTCAGGTCACATTGCGGGCCAGTTCGGGCAGACCTGAATGGGGTTGTGATATACCACGCGAAAGCTCTAGAGTAGTAGAACTCAAAACTGCAGAGGGCATATCCAGTTGTTTCTCAGGAGACACGCTACGAGGTGCTGAAGTTTGGCAAAATTCAATAAGTCTAAGAAACAGGGGGCCATATTTTGATTTTGGCCATACCTGAATGGGGTTATGGTACTTCAGAATAAAGGTTTGGTGGAGTAGAACCCAAAACTGTTTTGACAGTATTCACTTATTTCCTAAGGAAGATACTACGAGGGTCGGAACTTTGCGCAAATTCTTATAAATTCACACCTGAATGAGGGGCTTTTTGGACAGACCTGAATGGGGTTGTGATACATCGGATGAAAGCTCTAAGGGAGTAGATCTCAGAACTATATAGGGTGTACCCAGTTGTCTCTCAGGAGACATGCTACGAGGGGTGGAATATAATTATTCATATTTCAGACACATATATTCCATGTTGTGGGGGGGGGGCGGCATTTACGACAGACCTGAATGGGGTTGTGATACATCGGATGAGAGCTCTAAGGGAGTAGATCTCAGAACTATATAGGGTATACCCAGTTGTTTCTCAGGGAACATACTACGAGGGGTGGAATATAATATCAATATTTTTGAATGATTTATATTTCAAGTTGTGGGAGGGCCATTTCGAACAGACCTGAATGGGGTTGTGATACATCGGATGAATGCTCTAAGGGAGTAGATGTCAGATCTATATAGGGTATACCCAGTTGTTTCTCAGGGAACATACTACGAGGGGTGGAATATAATATCAATATTTTTCAATGGTTTATATTTCAAGTTGTGGGAGGGCCATTTCGAACAGACTTGAATGGGTTTGTGATACATCGAATGAAAACTCTAAGGGAGTAGATCTCATACTATATAGGGTATACCCAGTTGTTTCTCAGGAGATATGCTACGAGGGGTGGGATATAATTATTCATATTTCAGACACATATATTCCATGTTGTGGGGAGGGGGGCATTTACGACAGACTTGAATTTGGTTGTGATACATGCTACGAGAGGTGGAATATAAATGTGTGTGAAGGTAAATTCGTAAGTTAAATACGTCCCACTCTTCTGTTAAACGCTTTGCTAAATACGTTCCACACATTTTGCATTTCAAAAAAATTGGTGTCTATTCTTGAAAACGCGTCGAAGGAATGAAAATTTCCATTAAAACAAAAACAAAGTTTAAAAAGTTGTTTTTGTTTACCGTACATTTCTAAAATGGAATTTACCTTTTTTAAAAGAGAGGTTCTCACGTTTATTATATTTTAAAAATATATGGTAAACAAAAACAATTTTTTAAACTTTGTTTTTGTTTTAATTGAAAATTTCACTTCTTCGACGCGTTTTCAAGAATAAACACCATTATTTCTAAAGCAAAAAAAAACACTTTTTTAAAAACAATTTTCATTATTTAATTAAAAAAAAAAACTCACAATAATTAATTTTTGGAGAAAAACAAAATAAAGAAACATATACAGCATTAGGATATGGTGCAGCAAAAATACCTATATTCAGGTCACATTGCGGGCCAGTTCGGACAGACCTGAATGGGGTTGTGTTATATCACGCGAAAGCTCTAGAGTAGTAGAACTCAAAACTGCACAGGGCATATCCAGTTGTTTCTCAGGAGACACGCTACGAGGTGCTGAAGTTTGGCAAAATTCAATAAGTCTAAGAAACAGGGGGCCATATTTTGATTTTGGCCATACCTGAATGGGGTTATGTTACTTCACATTAAAGGTCTGGTGGGGTAGAACCCAAAACTGTTTTGACAGTATTCACTTATTTCCTAGGGAAGATACTACGAGGGTCGGAACTTTGCGCAAATTCTTATAAATTCACACCTGAATGGGGGGCTTTTTGGACAGACCTGAATGGGGTTGTGATACATCGGATAAAAACTCTAAGGGATTAGATCTCAGAACTATATAGGGTATACCCTATAGGGGTGGAATATAATATCAATATTTTTCAATGGTTTATATTTCGAGTTGTGGGAGGGCCATTTCGAACAGACCTGAATGGGGTTTGTGATACATCGGATGAAAGCTCTAAGGGAGTAGATCTCAGAACTATATAGGGTATACCCAGTTGTTTCTCAGGAGATATGCTACGAGGGGTGGGATATAATTATTCATATTTCAGACACATATATTCCATGTTGTGGGGGGGGGGGGCATTTACGACAGACCTGAATGGGGTTGTGATACATCGGATGAAAGCTCTAAGGGAGTAGATCTCGGAACTATATAGGGTATACCCAGTTGTCTCTCAGGAGACATGCTACGAGGGGTGGAATATAATTATTCATATTTCAGACACATATATTCCATGTTGTGGGGGGGGGGCGGCATTTACGACAGACCTGAATGGGGTTGTGATACATCGGATGAGAGCTCTAAGGGAGTAGATGTCAGATCTATATAGGGTATACCCAGTTGTTTCTCAGGGAACATACTACGAGGGGTGGAATATAATATCAATATTTTTGAATGATTTATATTTCAAGTTGTGGGAGGGCCATTTCGAACAGACCTGAATGGGGTTGTGATACATCGGATGAATGCTCTAAGGGAGTAGATGTCAGATCTATATAGGGTATACCCAGTTGTTTCTCAGGGAACATACTACGAGGGGTGGAATATAATATCAATATTTTTCAATGGTTTATATTTCAAGTTGTGGGAGGGCCATTTCGAACAGACTTGAATGGGTTTGTGATAAATCGGATGAAAACTCTAAGGGAGTAGATCTCAGAACTAGATAGGGTATACCCAGTTGTTTCTCAGGAGATACGCTACGAGGGGTGGGATATAATTATTCATATTTCAGACACATATATTCCATGTTGTGGGGGGGGGGGGGCATTTACGACAGACTTGAATTTGGTTGTGATACATCGGATGAAAGCTCTAAGGGATTAGATCTCAGAACTATATAGGGTATACCCAGTTGTTTCTCAAGGAACATGCTACGAGAGGTGGAATATAAATGTGTGTGAAGGTAAATTCGTAAGTTAAATACGTCCCACACCTCTGCTAAATACGTTCCACACACTGTTAAATATGTTGCACGCTTTGCTAAATACGTTCCACACATTTTGCATTTCAAAAAAATTGGTGTCTATTCTTGAAAACGCGTTGAAGGAGTGAAAATTTCCATTAAAACAAAAACAAAGTTTAAAAAGTTGTTTTTGTTTACCGTACATTTCTAAAATGGAATTTACCGTTTTTAGAAGAGAGAGAAACGTGTTAAAGTTCTCACGTTTATTATATTTTAAAAATATATGGTAAACAAAAACAATTTTTTAAACTTTGTTTTTGTTTACAAGAATAAACACCATTATTTCTAAAGCAAAAAAAAAACACTTTTTTAAAAACAATTTTCATTATTTTATTGAAAAAAAAACTCACAATAATTCATTTTTGGAGAAAAACAAAATAAAGAAACATATAGAGCATTAGGATATGGTGCAGCAAAAATACCTATATTCAGGTCACATTGCGGGCCAGTTCGAACAGACCTGAATGGGGTTGTGATATATAAAGCGAAAGCTCTAGAGTAGTAGAAATCAAAACTGCACAGGGCATATCCAGTTGTTTCTCAGGAGACACGCTACGAGGTGCTGAAGTTTGGCAAAATTCAATAAGTCTAAGAAACAGGGGGCCATATTTTGATTTTGGCCATACCTGAATGGGGTTATGGTACTTCAGATTAAAGGTCTGGTGGGGTAGAACCCAAAACTGTTCTGGCAGTATTCACTTATTTCCTAGGGAAGATACTACGAGGGTCGGAACTTTGTGCAAATTCTTATAAATTCACACCTGAATGGGGGGCTTTTTGGACAGACCTGAATGGGGTTGTGATACATCGGATGAAAGCTCTAAGGGAGTAGATCTCAGAACTATATAGGGTATACCCAGTTGTCTCTCAGGAGACATGCTACGAGGGGTGGAATATAATTATTCATATTTCAGACACATATATTCCATGTTGTGGGGGGGGCGGCATTTACGACAGACCTGAATGGGGTTGTGATACATCGGATGAAAGCTCTAAGGGAGTAAATCTCAGAACTATATAGGGTATACCCAGTTGTTTCTCAGGGAACATACTACGAGGGGTGGAATATAATATCAATATTTTTCAATGATTTATATTCCATGTTGTGGGGGGGCGGCATTTACGACAGACCTGAATGGGGTTGTGATACATCGGATGAATGCTCTAAGGGAGTAGTTGTCAGAACTATATAGGGTATATCCAGTTGTTTCTCAGGAGATATGCTACGAGCGGTGGAATATAATTATTCATATTTCAAACATATATATTCCATGTTGCGGGGGGGCGGCATTTACGACAGACCTGAATGGGGTTGTGATACATCGGATGAAAGCTCTAAGGGTGTAGACCTCAGAACTATATAGGGTATACCCAGTTATTTCTCAGGGAACATACTACGAGGGGTGGAATATAATATCAATATTTTTCAATGATTTATATTCCATGTTGTGGGGGGGGCGGCATTTACGACAGACCTGAATGGGGTTGTGATACATCGGATGAATGCTCTAAGGGAGTAGTTGTCAGAACTATATAGGGTATATCCAGTTGTTTCTCAGGAGATATGCTACGAGCGGTGGAATATAATTATTCATATTTCAAACATATATATTCCATGTTGGGGGGGCGGCATTTACGACAGACCTGAATGGGGTTGTGATACATCGGATGAGAGCTAAGGGAGCAGATCTCAGAACTAGATAGGGTATACCCAGTTGTTTCTCAGGAGATATGCTACGAGGGGTGGGATATAATTATTAATATTTCAGACACATATATTCCATGTTGTGGGTGGGGGGGGGCATTTACGACAGACTTGAATTTGGTTGTGATACATCGGATGAAAGCTCTAAGGGAGTAGATCTCAGAACTATGTAGGGTATACCCAGTTGTTTCTCAAGGAACATGCTACGAGAGGTGGAATATAAATGTGTGTGAAGGTAAATTCGTAAGTTAAATACGTCCCACACCTCTGTTAAATACGTTCCACACACTGTTAAATATGTTCCACGCTTTGCTAAATACGTTCCACACATTTTGCATTTCAAAAAGATTGATGTCTATTTTTGAAAACGCGTTGAAGGAGTGAAAATTTCCATTAAAACAAAAACAAAGTTTAAAAAGTTGTTTTTGTTTACCGTACATTTCTAAAATGGTATTTGCCGTTTTTAAAAGAGAGAGAAACGTGTTTAAGTTCTCACGTTTATTACATTTTAAAAATATATGGTAAACAAAAACAATTTTTTAAACTTTGTTTTTGTTTTAATTGAAAATTTCGCTTCTTCGACGCGTTTTCAAGAATAAACACCATTATTTCTAAAGCAAAAAAAAAAAACACTTTTTTAAAAACAATTTTTATTATTTTATTAAAAAAAAAAACTCACAATAATTCATTTTTGGAGAAAAACAAAATAAAGAAACATATACAGCATTAGGATATGGTGCAGCAAAAATACCTATATTCAGGTCACATTGCGGGCCAGTTCGGACAGACCTGAATGGGGCTGTGATATACCACGCGAAAGCTCTAGAGTAGTAGAACTCAAAACTGCACAGGGCATATCCAGTTGTTTCTCAGGAGACACGCTACGAGGTGCTGAAATTTGGCAAAATTCAATAAGTCTAAGAAACAGGGGGCCATATTTTGATTTTGGCCATACCTGAATGGGGTTATGGTACTTCAGATTAAAGGTCTGGTGGGGTAGAACCCAAAACTGTTCTGGCAGTATTCACTTATTTCCTAGGGAAGATACTACGAGGGTCGGAACTTTGCGCAAATTCTTATAAATTCACACCTGAATGGGGGGCTTTTTCGACAGACCTGAATGGGGTTCTGATACATCGAATGAAAGCTCTAAGGGAGTAGATCTCAGAACTATATAGGGTGTACCCAGTTGTCTCTCAGGAGACATGCTACGAGGGGTGGAATATAATTATTCATATTTCAGACACATATATTCCATGTTGTGGGGGGGGGGCGGCATTTACGACAGACCTGAATGGGGTTGTGATACATCGGATGAGAGCTCTAAGGGAGTAGATCTCAGAACTATATAGGGTATACCCAGTTGTTTCTCAGGGAACATACTACGAGGGGTGGAATATAATATCAATATTTTTGAATGATTTATATTTCAAGTTGTGGGAGGGCCATTTCGAACAGACCTGAATGGGGTTGTGATACATCGGATGAATGCTCTAAGGGAGTAGATGTCAGATCTATATAGGGTATACCCAGTTCTTTCTCAGGGAACATACTACGAGGGGTGGAATATAATATCAATATTTTTCAATGGTTTATATATCAAGTTGTGGGAGGGCCATTTCGAACAGACTTGAATGGGTTTGTGATACATCGAATGAAAACTCTAAGGGAGTAGATCTCATACTATATAGGGTATACCCAGTTGTTTCTCAGGAGATATGCTACGAGGGGTGGGATATAATTATTCATATTTCAGACACATATATTCCATGTGGTGGGGGGGGGGGCGGGCATTTACGACAGACTTGAATTTGGTTGTGATACATGCTACGAGAGGTGGAATATAAATGTGTGTGAAGGTAAATTCGTAAGTTAAATACGTCCCACACTTCTGTTAAACGCTTTGCTAAATACGTTCCACACATTTTGCATTTCAAAAAAATTGGTGTCTATTCTTGAAAACGCGTCGAAGGAGTGAAAATTCCCATTAAAACAAAAACAAAGTTTAAAAAGTTGTTTTTGTTTACCGTACATTTCTAAAATGCAATTTACCTTTTTTAAAAGAGAGGTTCTCACGTTTATTATATTTTAAAAATATATGGTAAACAAAAACAATTTTTTAAACTTTGTTTTTGTTTTAATTGAAAATTTCACTTCTTCGACGCGTTTTCAAGAATAAACACCATTATTTCTAAAGCAAAAAAAAAACACTTTTTTAAAAACAATTTTCATTATTTTATTAAAAAAAAAAAAAAAACTCACAATAATTAATTTTTGGAGAAAAACAAAATAAAGAAACATATACAGCATTAGGATATGGTGCAGCAAAAATACCTATATTCAGGTCACATTGCGGGCCAGTTCGGACAGACCTGAATGGGGTTGTGTTATATCACGCGAAAGCTCTAGAGTAGTAGAACTCAAAAGTGCACAGGGCATATCCAGTTGTTTCTCAGGAGATATGCTACGAGGGGTGGGATATAATTATTAATATTTCAGACACATATATTCCATGTTGTGGGTGGGGGGGGGGGGCATTTACGACAGACTTGAATTTGGTTGTGATACATCGAATGAAAGCTCTAAGGGATTAGAATTCAGAACTATGTAGGGTATACCCAGTTGTTTCTCAAGGAACATGCTACGAGAGGTGGAATATAAATGTGTGTGAAGGTAAATTCGTAAGTTAAATACGTCCCACACCTCTGTTAAATACGTTCCACACACTGTTAAATATGTTCCACGCTTTGCTAAATACGTTCCACACATTTTGCAATTCAAAAAAATTGATGTCTATTTTTGAAAACGCGTTGAAGGAGTGAAAATTTCCATTAAAACAAAAACAAAGTTTAAAAAGTTGTTTTTGTTTACCGTACATTTCTAAAATGGTATTTGCCGTTTTTAAAAGAGAGAGAAACGTGTTAAAGTTCTCACGTTTATTACATTTTAAAAATATATGGTAAACAAAAACAATTTTTTAAACTTTGTTTTTGTTTTAATTGAAAATTTCGCTTCTTCGACGCGTTTTCAAGAATAAACACCATTATTTCTAAAGCAAAAAAAAAACACTTTTTTAAAAACAATTTTTATTATTTTATTAAAAAAAAAACTCACAATAATTCATTTTTGGAGAAAAACAAAATAAAGGAACATATACAGCATTAGGATATGATGCAGCAAAAATACCTATATTCAGGTCACATTGCGGGCCAGTTCGGACAGACCTGAATGGGGTTGTGATACATCGGATGAAAGCTCTAAGGGAGTAGATCTCAGAACTATATAGGGTATACCCAGTTGTTTCTCAGGGAACATACTACGAGGGGTGGAATATAATATCAATATTTTTCAATGATTTATATTTCAAGTTGTGGGAGGGCCATTTCGAACAGACCTGAATGGGGTTGTGATACATCGGATGAATGCTCTAAGGGAGTAGTTGTCAGAACTATATAGGGTATATCCAGTTGTTTCTCAGGAGATATGCTACGAGCGGTGGAATATAATTATTCATATTTCAAACATATATATTCCATGTTGGGGGGGGCGGCATTTACGACAGACTTGAATTTGGTTGTGATACATCGGATGAAAGCTCTAAGGGATTAGATCTCAGAACTATATAGGGTATACCCAGTTGTTTCTCAGGGAACATACTACGAGGGGTGGAATATAATATCAATATTTTTCAATGGTTTATATTTCAAGTTGTGGGAGGGCCATTTCGAACAGACCTGAATGGGTTTGTGATACATCGGATGAAAGCTCTAAGGGAGTAGATCTCAGAACTATATAGGGTATACCCAGTTGTTTCTCAGGAGATACGCTACGAGGGGTGGGATATAATTATTCATATTTCATACACATATATTCCATGTTGTGGGGGGGGGGCATTTACGACAGACTTGAATTTGGTTGTGATACATCGGATGAAAGCTCTAAGGGATTAGATCTCAGAACTATATAGGGTATACCCAGTTGTTTCTCAAGGAACATGCTACGAGAGGTGGAATATAAATGTGTGTGAAGGTAAATTCGTAAGTTAAATACGTCCCACACCTCTGCTAAATACGTTCCACACACTGTTAAATATGTTGCACGCTTTGCTAAATATGTTCCACACATTTTGCATTTCAAAAAAATTGGTGTCTATTCTTGAAAACGCGTTGAAGGAGTGAAAATTTCCATTAAAACAAAAACAAAGTTTAAAAAGTTGTTTTTGTTTACCGTACATTTCTAAAATGGAATTTACCGTTTTTAAAAGAGAGAGAAACGTGTTAAAGTTCTCACGTTTATTATATTTTAAAAATATATGGTAAACAAAAACAATTTTTTAAACTTTGTTTTTGTTTTCAAGAATAAACACCATTATTTCTAAAGCAAAAAAAAACACTTTTTTAAAAACAATTTTTATTATTTTATTTTAAAAAAAACTCACAATAATTCATTTTTGGAGAAAAACAAAATAAAGAAACATATACAGCATTAGGATATGGTGCAGCAAAAATACCTATATTCAGGTCACATTGCGGGCCAGTTCGGGCAGACCTGAATGGGGTTGTGATATACCACGCGAAAGCTCTAGAGTAGTAGAACTCAAAACTGCAGAGGGCATATCCAGTTGTTTCTCAGGAGACACGCTACGAGGTGCTGAAGTTTGGCAAAATTCAATAAGTCTAAGAAACAGGGGGCCATATTTTGATTTTGGCCATACCTGAATGGGGTTATGGTACTTCAGAATAAAGGTTTGGTGGAGTAGAACCCAAAACTGTTTTGACAGTATTCACTTATTTCCTAAGGAAGATACTACGAGGGTCGGAACTTTGCGCAAATTCTTATAAATTCACACCTGAATGAGGGGCTTTTTGGACAGACCTGAATGGGGTTGTGATACATCGGATGAAAGCTCTAAGGGAGTAGATCTCAGAACTATATAGGGTGTACCCAGTTGTCTCTCAGGAGACATGCTACGAGGGGTGGAATATAATTATTCATATTTCAGACACATATATTCCATGTTGTGGGGGGGGGGCGGCATTTACGACAGACCTGAATGGGGTTGTGATACATCGGATGAGAGCTCTAAGGGAGTAGATCTCAGAACTATATAGGGTATACCCAGTTGTTTCTCAGGGAACATACTACGAGGGGTGGAATATAATATCAATATTTTTGAATGATTTATATTTCAAGTTGTGGGAGGGCCATTTCGAACAGACCTGAATGGGGTTGTGATACATCGGATGAATGCTCTAAGGGAGTAGATGTCAGATCTATATAGGGTATACCCAGTTGTTTCTCAGGGAACATACTACGAGGGGTGGAATATAATATCAATATTTTTCAATGGTTTATATTTCAAGTTGTGGGAGGGCCATTTCGAACAGACTTGAATGGGTTTGTGATACATCGAATGAAAACTCTAAGGGAGTAGATCTCATACTATATAGGGTATACCCAGTTGTTTCTCAGGAGATATGCTACGAGGGGTGGGATATAATTATTCATATTTCAGACACATATATTCCATGTTGTGGGGAGGGGGGCATTTACGACAGACTTGAATTTGGTTGTGATACATGCTACGAGAGGTGGAATATAAATGTGTGTGAAGGTAAATTCGTAAGTTAAATACGTCCCACTCTTCTGTTAAACGCTTTGCTAAATACGTTCCACACATTTTGCATTTCAAAAAAATTGGTGTCTATTCTTGAAAACGCGTCGAAGGAATGAAAATTTCCATTAAAACAAAAACAAAGTTTAAAAAGTTGTTTTTGTTTACCGTACATTTCTAAAATGGAATTTACCTTTTTTAAAAGAGAGGTTCTCACGTTTATTATATTTTAAAAATATATGGTAAACAAAAACAATTTTTTAAACTTTGTTTTTGTTTTAATTGAAAATTTCACTTCTTCGACGCGTTTTCAAGAATAAACACCATTATTTCTAAAGCAAAAAAAAACACTTTTTTAAAAACAATTTTCATTATTTAATTAAAAAAAAAAACTCACAATAATTAATTTTTGGAGAAAAACAAAATAAAGAAACATATACAGCATTAGGATATGGTGCAGCAAAAATACCTATATTCAGGTCACATTGCGGGCCAGTTCGGACAGACCTGAATGGGGTTGTGTTATATCACGCGAAAGCTCTAGAGTAGTAGAACTCAAAACTGCACAGGGCATATCCAGTTGTTTCTCAGGAGACACGCTACGAGGTGCTGAAGTTTGGCAAAATTCAATAAGTCTAAGAAACAGGGGGCCATATTTTGATTTTGGCCATACCTGAATGGGGTTATGTTACTTCACATTAAAGGTCTGGTGGGGTAGAACCCAAAACTGTTTTGACAGTATTCACTTATTTCCTAGGGAAGATACTACGAGGGTCGGAACTTTGCGCAAATTCTTATAAATTCACACCTGAATGGGGGGCTTTTTGGACAGACCTGAATGGGGTTGTGATACATCGGATAAAAACTCTAAGGGATTAGATCTCAGAACTATATAGGGTATACCCTATAGGGGTGGAATATAATATCAATATTTTTCAATGGTTTATATTTCGAGTTGTGGGAGGGCCATTTCGAACAGACCTGAATGGGGTTTGTGATACATCGGATGAAAGCTCTAAGGGAGTAGATCTCAGAACTATATAGGGTATACCCAGTTGTTTCTCAGGAGATATGCTACGAGGGGTGGGATATAATTATTCATATTTCAGACACATATATTCCATGTTGTGGGGGGGGGGGGCATTTACGACAGACCTGAATGGGGTTGTGATACATCGGATGAAAGCTCTAAGGGAGTAGATCTCGGAACTATATAGGGTATACCCAGTTGTCTCTCAGGAGACATGCTACGAGGGGTGGAATATAATTATTCATATTTCAGACACATATATTCCATGTTGTGGGGGGGGGGCGGCATTTACGACAGACCTGAATGGGGTTGTGATACATCGGATGAGAGCTCTAAGGGAGTAGATGTCAGATCTATATAGGGTATACCCAGTTGTTTCTCAGGGAACATACTACGAGGGGTGGAATATAATATCAATATTTTTGAATGATTTATATTTCAAGTTGTGGGAGGGCCATTTCGAACAGACCTGAATGGGGTTGTGATACATCGGATGAATGCTCTAAGGGAGTAGATGTCAGATCTATATAGGGTATACCCAGTTGTTTCTCAGGGAACATACTACGAGGGGTGGAATATAATATCAATATTTTTCAATGGTTTATATTTCAAGTTGTGGGAGGGCCATTTCGAACAGACTTGAATGGGTTTGTGATAAATCGGATGAAAACTCTAAGGGAGTAGATCTCAGAACTAGATAGGGTATACCCAGTTGTTTCTCAGGAGATACGCTACGAGGGGTGGGATATAATTATTCATATTTCAGACACATATATTCCATGTTGTGGGGGGGGGGGGGCATTTACGACAGACTTGAATTTGGTTGTGATACATCGGATGAAAGCTCTAAGGGATTAGATCTCAGAACTATATAGGGTATACCCAGTTGTTTCTCAAGGAACATGCTACGAGAGGTGGAATATAAATGTGTGTGAAGGTAAATTCGTAAGTTAAATACGTCCCACACCTCTGCTAAATACGTTCCACACACTGTTAAATATGTTGCACGCTTTGCTAAATACGTTCCACACATTTTGCATTTCAAAAAAATTGGTGTCTATTCTTGAAAACGCGTTGAAGGAGTGAAAATTTCCATTAAAACAAAAACAAAGTTTAAAAAGTTGTTTTTGTTTACCGTACATTTCTAAAATGGAATTTACCGTTTTTAGAAGAGAGAGAAACGTGTTAAAGTTCTCACGTTTATTATATTTTAAAAATATATGGTAAACAAAAACAATTTTTTAAACTTTGTTTTTGTTTACAAGAATAAACACCATTATTTCTAAAGCAAAAAAAAAACACTTTTTTAAAAACAATTTTCATTATTTTATTGAAAAAAAAACTCACAATAATTCATTTTTGGAGAAAAACAAAATAAAGAAACATATAGAGCATTAGGATATGGTGCAGCAAAAATACCTATATTCAGGTCACATTGCGGGCCAGTTCGAACAGACCTGAATGGGGTTGTGATATATAAAGCGAAAGCTCTAGAGTAGTAGAAATCAAAACTGCACAGGGCATATCCAGTTGTTTCTCAGGAGACACGCTACGAGGTGCTGAAGTTTGGCAAAATTCAATAAGTCTAAGAAACAGGGGGCCATATTTTGATTTTGGCCATACCTGAATGGGGTTATGGTACTTCAGATTAAAGGTCTGGTGGGGTAGAACCCAAAACTGTTCTGGCAGTATTCACTTATTTCCTAGGGAAGATACTACGAGGGTCGGAACTTTGTGCAAATTCTTATAAATTCACACCTGAATGGGGGGCTTTTTGGACAGACCTGAATGGGGTTGTGATACATCGGATGAAAGCTCTAAGGGAGTAGATCTCAGAACTATATAGGGTATACCCAGTTGTCTCTCAGGAGACATGCTACGAGGGGTGGAATATAATTATTCATATTTCAGACACATATATTCCATGTTGTGGGGGGGGCGGCATTTACGACAGACCTGAATGGGGTTGTGATACATCGGATGAAAGCTCTAAGGGAGTAAATCTCAGAACTATATAGGGTATACCCAGTTGTTTCTCAGGGAACATACTACGAGGGGTGGAATATAATATCAATATTTTTCAATGATTTATATTCCATGTTGTGGGGGGGCGGCATTTACGACAGACCTGAATGGGGTTGTGATACATCGGATGAATGCTCTAAGGGAGTAGTTGTCAGAACTATATAGGGTATATCCAGTTGTTTCTCAGGAGATATGCTACGAGCGGTGGAATATAATTATTCATATTTCAAACATATATATTCCATGTTGCGGGGGGGCGGCATTTACGACAGACCTGAATGGGGTTGTGATACATCGGATGAAAGCTCTAAGGGTGTAGACCTCAGAACTATATAGGGTATACCCAGTTATTTCTCAGGGAACATACTACGAGGGGTGGAATATAATATCAATATTTTTCAATGATTTATATTCCATGTTGTGGGGGGGGCGGCATTTACGACAGACCTGAATGGGGTTGTGATACATCGGATGAATGCTCTAAGGGAGTAGTTGTCAGAACTATATAGGGTATATCCAGTTGTTTCTCAGGAGATATGCTACGAGCGGTGGAATATAATTATTCATATTTCAAACATATATATTCCATGTTGGGGGGGCGGCATTTACGACAGACCTGAATGGGGTTGTGATACATCGGATGAGAGCTAAGGGAGCAGATCTCAGAACTAGATAGGGTATACCCAGTTGTTTCTCAGGAGATATGCTACGAGGGGTGGGATATAATTATTAATATTTCAGACACATATATTCCATGTTGTGGGTGGGGGGGGGCATTTACGACAGACTTGAATTTGGTTGTGATACATCGGATGAAAGCTCTAAGGGAGTAGATCTCAGAACTATGTAGGGTATACCCAGTTGTTTCTCAAGGAACATGCTACGAGAGGTGGAATATAAATGTGTGTGAAGGTAAATTCGTAAGTTAAATACGTCCCACACCTCTGTTAAATACGTTCCACACACTGTTAAATATGTTCCACGCTTTGCTAAATACGTTCCACACATTTTGCATTTCAAAAAGATTGATGTCTATTTTTGAAAACGCGTTGAAGGAGTGAAAATTTCCATTAAAACAAAAACAAAGTTTAAAAAGTTGTTTTTGTTTACCGTACATTTCTAAAATGGTATTTGCCGTTTTTAAAAGAGAGAGAAACGTGTTTAAGTTCTCACGTTTATTACATTTTAAAAATATATGGTAAACAAAAACAATTTTTTAAACTTTGTTTTTGTTTTAATTGAAAATTTCGCTTCTTCGACGCGTTTTCAAGAATAAACACCATTATTTCTAAAGCAAAAAAAAAAAACACTTTTTTAAAAACAATTTTTATTATTTTATTAAAAAAAAAAACTCACAATAATTCATTTTTGGAGAAAAACAAAATAAAGAAACATATACAGCATTAGGATATGGTGCAGCAAAAATACCTATATTCAGGTCACATTGCGGGCCAGTTCGGACAGACCTGAATGGGGCTGTGATATACCACGCGAAAGCTCTAGAGTAGTAGAACTCAAAACTGCACAGGGCATATCCAGTTGTTTCTCAGGAGACACGCTACGAGGTGCTGAAATTTGGCAAAATTCAATAAGTCTAAGAAACAGGGGGCCATATTTTGATTTTGGCCATACCTGAATGGGGTTATGGTACTTCAGATTAAAGGTCTGGTGGGGTAGAACCCAAAACTGTTCTGGCAGTATTCACTTATTTCCTAGGGAAGATACTACGAGGGTCGGAACTTTGCGCAAATTCTTATAAATTCACACCTGAATGGGGGGCTTTTTCGACAGACCTGAATGGGGTTCTGATACATCGAATGAAAGCTCTAAGGGAGTAGATCTCAGAACTATATAGGGTATACGCAGTTGTTTCGCAGGGACCATGCTACGAGGGGTGGAATATAATATCAATATTTTTCAATGGTTATATTTCAAGTTGCGGGAGGGCCATTTCGGACAGACCTGAATAGGTTTGTGATACATCGGATGAAAGCTCTAAGGGATTAGATCTCAGAACTATATAGGGTATACCCAGTTGTTTCTCAAGGAACATGCTACGAGAGGTGGAATATAAATGTGTGTGAAGGTAAATTCGTAAGTTAAATACGTCCCACACCTCTGTTAAATACGTTCCACACACTGTTAAATATGTTCCACGCTTTGCTAAATACGTTCCACACATTTTGCATTTCAAAAAGATTGATGTCTATTTTTGAAAACGCGTTGAAGGAGTGAAAATTTCCATTAAAACAAAAACAAAGTTTAAAAAGTTGTTTTTGTTTACCGTACATTTCTAAAATGGTATTTGCCGTTTTTAAAAGAGAGAGAAACGTGTTAAAGTTCTCACGTTTATTACATTTTAAAAATATATGCTAAACAAAAACAATTTTTTAAACTTTGTTTTTGTTTTAATTGAAAATTTCGCTTCTTCGACGCGTTTTCAAGAATAAACACCATTATTTCTAAAGCAAAAAAAAAACACTTTTTTAAAAATAATTTTTATTATTTTATTAAAAAAAAAACTCACAATAATTCATTTTTGGAGAAAAACAAAATAAAGAAACATATACAGCATTAGGATATGGTGCAGCAAAAATACCTATATTCAGGTCACATTGCGGGCCAGTTCGGACAGACCTGAATGGGGTTGTGATATATAACGCGAAAGCTCTAGAGTAGTAGAACTCAAAACTGCACAGGGCATATCCAGTTGTTTCTCAGGAGACACGCTACGAGGTGCTGAAGTTTGGCAAAATTCAATAAGTCTAAGAAACAGGGGGCCATATTTTGATTTTGGCCATACCTGAATGGGGTTATGGTACTTCAGATTAAAGGTCTGGTGGGGTAGAACCCAAAACTGTTCTGGCAGTATTCACTTATTTCCTAGGGAGATACTACGAGGGTCGGAACTTTGCGCAAATTCTTATAAATTCACACCTGAATGGGGGGCTTTTTGGACAGACCTGAATGGGTTGTGATACATCGGATGAAAGCTCTAAGGGAGTAGATCTCAGAACTATATAGGGTATACCCAGTTGTCTCTCAGGAGACATGCTACGAGGGATGGAATATAATTATTCATATTTCAGACACATATATTCCATGTTGTGGGGGGGCGGCATTTACGACAGACCTGAATGGGCTTGTGATACATCGGATGAAAGCTCTAAGGGAGTAGATCTCAGAACTATATAGGGTATACCCAGTTGTTTCTCAGGGAACATACTACGAGGGGTGGAATATAATATCAATATTTTTCAATGATTTATATTTCAAGTTGTGGGAGGGCCATTTCGAACAGACCTGAATGTGGTTGTGATACATCGGATGAATGCTCTAAGGGAGTAGTTGTCAGAACTATATAGGGTATATCCAGTTGTTTCTCAGGAGATATGCTACGAGCGGTGGAATATAATTATTCATATTTCAAACATATATATTCCATGTTGGGGGGGGGCGGCATTTACGACAGACCTGAATGGGGTTGTGATACATCGGATGAAAGCTCTAAGGGAGTAGATCTCAGAACTATATAGGGTGTACCCAGTTGTTTCTCAGGGAACATACTACGAGGGGTGGAATATAATATCAATATTTTTCAATGGTTTATATTTCAAGTTGTGGGAGGGCCATTTCGAACAGACCTGAATGGGTTTGTGATACATCGGATGAAAGCTCTAAGGGAGTAGATTTCAGAACTATATAGGGTATACCCAGTTGTTTCTCAGGAGATACGCTACGAGGGGTGGGATATAATTATTCATATTTCAGACACATATATTCCATGTTGTGGGGGGGGGGCATTTACGACAGACTTGAATTTGGTTGTGATACATCGGATGAAAGCTCTAAGGGATTAGATCTCAGAACTATATAGGGTATACCCAGTTGTTTCTCAAGGAACATGCTACGAGAGGTGGAATATAAATGTGTGTGAAGGTAAATTCGTAAGTTAAATACGTCCCACACCTCTGCTAAATACGTTCCACACACTGTTAAATATGTTGCACGCTTTGCTAAATACGTTCCACACATTTTGCATTTCAAAAAAATTGGTGTCTATTCTTGAAAACGCGTTGAAGGAGTGAAAATTTCCATTAAAACAAAAACAAAGTTTAAAAAGTTGTTTTTGTTTACCGTACATTTCTAAAATGGAATTTACCGTTTTTAAAAGAGAGAGAAACGTGTTAAAGTTCTCACGTTTATTATATTTTAAAAATATATGGTAAACAAAAACAATTTTTTAAACTTTGTTTTTGTTTTCAAGAATAAACACCATTATTTCTAAAGCAAAAAAAACACTTTTTTAAAAACAATTTTTATTATTTCATTTAAAAAAAAACTCACAATAATTCATTTTTGGAGAAAAACAAAATAAAGAACCATATACAGCATTAGGATATGGTGCAGCAAGAATACCTATATTCAGGTTACATTGCGGGCCAGTTCGGGCAGACCTGAATGGGGTTGTGATATACCACGCGAAAGCTCTAGAGTAGTAGAACTCAAAACTGCACAGGGCATATCCAGTTGTTTCTCAGGAGACACGCTACGAGGTGCTGAAGTTTGGCAAAATTCAATAAGTCTAAGAAACAGGGGGCCATATTTTGATTTTGGCCATACCTGAATGGGGTTATGGTACTTCAGATTATAGGTTTGGTGGGGTAGAACCCAAAACTGTTCTGACAGTATTCACTTATTTCCTAGGGAAGATACTACGAGGGTCGGAACTTTGCGCAAATTCTTATAAATTCACACCTGAATGGGGGGCTTTTTGGACAGACCTGAATGGGGTTGTGATACATCGGATGAAAGCTCTAAGGGAGTAGATCTCAGAACTATATAGGGTATACCCAGTTGTCTCTCAGCAGACATGCTACGGGGGGTGGAATATAATTATTCATATTTCAGACACATATATTCCATGTTGTGGGGGGGCGGCATTTACGACAGACCTGAATGGGGTTGTGATACATCGGATGAAAGCTCTAAGGGAGTAGATCTCAGAACTATATACGGTATACCCAGTTGTTTCTCAGGGAACATACTACGAGGGGTGGAATATAATATCAATATTTTTCAATGATTTATATTTCAAGTTGTGGGAGGGCCATTTCGAACAGACCTGAATGGGGTTGTGATACATCGGATGAATGCTCTAAGGGGTAGTTGTCAGAACTATATAGGATATATCCAGTTGTTTCTAAGGAGATATGCTACAAGGGGTGGAATATAATTATTCATATTTCAGACACATATATTCCATGTTGTGGATGGGGGGGGGCATTTACGACAGACTTGAATTTGGTTGTGATACATCGGATGAAAGCTCTAAGGGATTAGATCTCAGAACTATATAGGGTATACCCAGTTGTTTCTCAAGGAACATGCTACGAGAGGTGGAATATAAATGTGTGTGAAGGTAAATTCGTAAGTTAAATACGTCCCACACCTCTGCTAAATACGTTCCACACACTGTTAAATATGTTGCACGCTTTGCTAAATACGTTCCACACATTTTGCATTTCAAAAAAATTGGTGTCTATTCTTGAAAACGCGTTGAAGGAGTGAAAAGTTCCATTAAAACAAAAACAAAGTTTAAAAATTTGTTTTTGTTTACCGTACATTTCTAAAATGGAATTTACCGTTTTTAAAAGAGAGAGAAACGTGTTAAAGTTCTCACGTTTATTATATTTTAAAAATATATGGTAAACAAAAACAATTTTTTAAACTTTGTTTTTGTTTTCAAGAATAAACACCATTATTTCTAAAGCAAAAAAAACACTTTTTTAAAAACAATTTTCATTATTTTATTAAAAAAAAAAACTCACAATAATTCATTTTTGGAGAAAAACAAAATAAAGGAACATATACAGCATTAGGATATGGTGCAACAAAAATACCTATATTCAGGTCACATTGCGGGCCAGTTCGGACAGACCTGAATGGGGTTGTGATATATAACGCGAAAGCTCTAGAGTAGTAGAACTCAAAACTGCCCAGGGCATATCCAGTTGGTGCTGAAATTTGGCAAAATTCAATAAGTCTAAGAAACAGGGGGCCATATTTTGATTTTGGCCATACCTGAATGGGGTTATGGTACTTCACATTAAAGGTCTGGTGGGGTAGAACCCAAAACTGTTTTGACAGTATTCACTTATTTCCTAGGGAAGATACTACGAGGGTCGGAACTTTGCGCAAATTCTTATAAATTCACACCTGAATGGGGGGCTTTTTGGACAGACCTGAATGGGGTTGTGATACATCGGATAAAAACTCTAAGGGAGTAGATCTCAGAACTATATAGGGTATACCCAGTTGTTTCTCAGGAAACATGCTACGAAGGGTGGAATATAATTATTCATATTTCAAACATATATTCCATGTTGTGGGGGGGCGGCACTTACGACAGACCTGAATGGGGTTGTGATACATCGGATGAAAGCTCTAAGGGAGTAGATCTCAGAACTATATAGGGTATACCCAGTTGTTTCTCAGGGAACATACTACGAGGGGTGGAATATAATATCAATATTTTTCAATGATTTATATTTCAAGTTGTGGGAGGGCCATTTCGAACAGACCTGAATGGGGTTGTGATACATCGGATGAATGCTCTAAGGGAGTAGTTGTCAGAACTATATATGGTATATCCAGTTGTTTCTCAGGAGATATGCTACGAGGGGTGGAATATAATTATTCATATTTCAAACATATATATTCCATGTTGTGGGGGGGCGGCATTTGCGACAGACCTGAATGGGGTTCTGATACATCGAATGAAAGCTCTAAGGGAGTAGATCTCAGAACTATATAGGGTATACGCAGTTGTTTCGCAGGGACCATGCTACGAGGGGTGGAATATAATATCAATATTTTTCAATGGTTATATTTCAAGTTGCGGGAGGGCCATTTCGAACAGACCTGAATGGGTTTGTGATACATCGGATGAAAGCTCTAAGGGATTAGATCTCAGAACTATATAGGGTATACCCAGTTGTTTCTCAAGGAACATGCTACGAGAGGTGGAATATAAATGTGTGTGAAGGTAAATTCGTAAGTTAAATACGTTCCACACCTCTGTTAAATACGTTTCACACACTGTTAAATATGTTCCACGCTTTGCTAAATACGTTCCACACATTTTGCATTTAAAAAAAATTGGTGTCTATTCTTGAAAACGCGTTGAAGGAGTGAAAATTTCCATTAAAACAAAAACAAAGTTTAAAAAGTTGTTTTTGTTTACCGTACATTTCTAAAATGGAATTTACCTTTTTTAAAAGAGAGAGAAACGTGTTAAAGTTCTCACGTTTATTATATTTTAAAAATATATGGTAAACAAAAACAATTTTTTAAACTTTGTTTTTGTTTTAATTGAAAATTTCACTTCTTCGACGCGTTTTCAAGAATAAACACCATTATTTCTAAAGCAAAAAAAAACACTTTTTTAAAAACAATTTTCATTATTTTATTAAAAAAAAAAACTCACTATAATTCATTTTTGGAGAAAAACAAAATAAAGAAACATATACAGCATTAGGATATGGTGCAGCAAAAATACCTATATTCAGGTCACATTGCGGGCCAGTTCGGACAGACCTGAATGGGGTTGTGATATATAACGCGAAAGCTCTAGAGTAGTACAACTCAAAACTGCACAGGGCATATCCAGTTGTTTCTCAGGAGACACGCTACGAGGTGCTGAAGTTTGGCAAAATTCAATAAGTCTAAGAAACAGGGGGCCATATTTTGATTTTGACCATACCTGAATGGGGTTATGGTACTTCACATTAAAGGTCTGGTGGGGTAGAACCCAAAACTGTTTTGACAGTATTCACTTATTTCCTAGAAAAGATACTACGAGGGTCGGAACTTTGCGCAAATTCTTATAAATTCACACCTGAATGGGGGGCTTTTTGGACAGACCTGAATGGGGTTGTGATACATCGGATGAAAGCTCTAAGGGAGTAGATCTCAGAACTATATAGGGTATACCCAGTTGTTTCTCAGGAGATATGCTACGAGGGGTGGGATATAATTATTCATATTTCAGACACATATATTCCATGTTGTGGGGGGGGGCAATTACGACAGACCTGAATTTGGTTGTGATACATCGGATGAAAGCTCTAAGGGATTAGATCTCAGAACTATATAGGGTATACCCTATAGGGGTGGAATATAATATCAATATTTTTCAATGGTTTATATTTCGAGTTGTGGGAGGGCCATTTCGAACAGACCTGAATGTGGTTGTGATACATCGGATGAATGCTCTAAGGGAGTAGTTGTCAGAACTATATAGGGTATATCCAGTTGTTTCTCAGGAGATATGCTACGAGCGGTGGAATATAATTATTCATATTTCAAACATATATATTCCATGTTGGGGGGGGGGCGGCATTTACGACAGACCTGAATGGGGTTGTGATACATCGGATGAAAGCTCTAAGGGAGTAGATCTCAGAACTATATAGGGTATACCCAGTTGTTTCTCAGGGAACATACTACGAGGGGTGGAATATAATATCAATATTTTTCAATGATTTATATTTCAAGTTGTGGGAGGGCCATTTCGAACAGACCTGAATGTGGTTGTGATACATCGGATGAATGCTCTAAGGGAGTAGTTGTCAGAACTATATAGGGTATATCCAGTTGTTTCTCAGGAGATATGCTACGAGCGGTGGAATATAATTATTCATATTTCAAACATATATATTCCATGTTGTGGGGGGGGGGGGCAATTACGACAGACTTGAATGGGGTTGTGATACATCGGATGAAAGCTCTATGGGAGTAGATCTCAGAACTATATAGGGTATACCCAGTTGTCTCTCAGGACACATGCTACGAGGGGTGGAATATAATTATTCATATTTCAGACACATATATTACATATTGTGGGGGGGCGGCATTTACGACACACCTGAATGGGGTTGTGATACATCGGATGAAAGCTCTAAGGGAGTAGATCTCAGAACTATATAGGGTATACCCAGTTGTTTCTCAGGGAACATACTACGAGGGGTGGAATATAATATCAATATTTTTCAATGATTTATATTTCAAGTTGTGGGAGGGCCATTTCGAACAGACCTGAATGTGGTTGTGATACATCAGATGAATGCTCTAAGGGAGTAGTTGTCAGAACTATATAGGGTATATCCAGTTGTTTCTCAGGAGATATGCTACGAGCGGTGGAATATAATTATTCATATTTCAAACATATATATTCCATGTTGGGGGGGGGCGGCATTTACGACAGACCTGAATGGGGTTGTGATACATCGGATGAAAGCTCTAAGGGAGTAGATCTCAGAACTATATAGGGTATACCCAGTTGTTTCTCAGGGAACATACTACGAGGGGTGGAATATAATATCAATATTTTTCAATGGTTTATATTTCAAGTTGTGGGAGGGCCATTTCGAACAGACCTGAATGGGTTTGTGATACATCGGATGAAAGCTCTAAGGGTGTAGATCTCAGAACTATATAGGGTATACCCAGTTGTTTCTCAGGAGATACGCTACGAGGGGTGGGATATAATTATTCATATTTCAGACACATATATTCCATGTTGTGGGGGGGGGGGCATTTACAACAGACTTGAATTTGGTTGTGATACATCGGATGAAAGCTCTAAGGGATTAGATCTCAGAACTATATAGGGTATACCCAGTTGTTTCTCAAGGAACATGCTACGAGAGGTGGAATATAAATGTGTGTGAAGGTAAATTCGTAAGTTAAATACGTCCCACACCTCTGCTAAATACGTTCCACACACTGTTAAATATGTTGCACGCTTTGCTAAATACGTTCCACACATTTTGCATTTCAAAAAAATTGGTGTCTATTCTTGAAAACGCGTTGAAGGAGTGAAAATTTCCATTAAAACAAAAACAAAGTTTAAAAAGTTGTTTTTGTTTACCGTACATTTCTAAAATGGAATTTACCGTTTTTAAAAGAGAGAGAAACGTGTTAAAGTTCTCACGTTTATTATATTTTAAAAATATATGGTAAACAAAAACAATTTTTTAAACTTTGTTTTTGTTTTCAAGAATAAACACCATTATTTCTAAAGCAAAAAAAACACTTTTTTAAAAACAATTTTCATTATTTTATTAAAAAAAAAAACTCACAATAATTAATTTTTGGAGAAAAACAAAATAAAGAAACATATACAGCATTAGGATATGGTGCAGCAAAAATACCTATATTCAGGTCACATTGCGGGCCAGTTCGGACAGACCTGAATGGGGTTGTGTTATATCACGCGAAAGCTCTAGAGTAGTAGAACTCAAAACTGCACAGGGCATATCCAGTTGTTTCTCAGGAGACACGCTACGAGGTGATGAAGTTTGGCAAAATTCAATAAGTCTAAGAAACAGGGGGCCATATTTTGATTTTGGCCATACCTGAATGGGGTTATGGTACTTCACATTAAAGGTCTGGTGGGGTAGAACCCAAAACTGTTTTGACAGTATTCACTTATTTCCTAGGGAAGATACTACGAGGGTCGGAACTTTGCGCAAATTCTTATAAATTCACACCTGAATGGGGGGCTTTTTGGACAGACCTGAATGGGGTTGTGATACATCGGATAAAAACTCTAAGGGAGTAGATCTCAGAACTATATAGGGTATACCCAGTTGTTTCTCAGGAAACATGCTACGAGGGGTGGAATATAATTATTCATATTTCAAACATATATATTCCATGTTGTGGGGGGGCGGCACTTACGACAGACCTGAATGGGGTTGTGATACATCGGATGAAAGCTCTAAGGGAGTAGATCTCAGAACTATATAGGGTATACCCAGTTGTTTCTCAGGGAACATACTAAGAGGGGTGGAATATAATATCAATATTTTTCAATGATTTATATTTCAAGTTGTGGGAGGGCCATTTCGAACAGACCTGAATGGGGTTGTGATACATCGGATGAATGCTCTAAGGGAGTAGTTGTCAGAACTATATATGGTATATCCAGTTGTTTCTCAGGAGATATGCTACGAGGGGTGGAATATAATTATTCATATTTCAAACATATATATTCCATGTTGTGGGGGGGCGGCATTTGCGACAGACCTGAATGGGGTTCTGATACATCGGATGAATGCTCTAAGGGAGTAGATCTCAGAACTATATAGGGTATACGCAGTTGTTTCGCAGGGACCATGCTACGAGGGGTGGAATATAATATCAATATTTTTCAATGGTTATATTTCAAGTTGCGGGAGGGCCATTTCGAACAGACCTGAATGGGTTTGTGATACATCGGATGAAAGCTCTAAGGGATTAGATCTCAGAACTATATAGGGTATACCCAGTTGTTTCTCAAGGAACATGCTACGAGAGGTGGAATATAAATGTGTGTGAAGGTAAATTCGTAAGTTAAATACGTTCCACACCTCTGTTAAATTCGTTTCACACACTGTTAAATATGTTCCACGCTTTGCTAAATACGTTCCACACATTTTGCATTTCAAAAAAATTGGTGTCTATTCTTGAAAACGCGTTGAAGGAGTGAAAATTTCCATTAAAACAAAAACAAAGTTTAAAAAGTTGTTTTTGTTTACCGTACATTTCTAAAATGGAATTTACCTTTTTTAAAAGAGAGAGAAACGTGTTAAAGTTCTCACGTTTATTATATTTTAAAAATATATGGTAAACAAAAACAATTTTTTAAACTTTGTTTTTGTTTTAATTGAAAATTTCACTTCTTCGACGCGTTTTCAAGAATAAACACCATTATTTCTAAAGCAAAAAAAAAACACTTTTTTAAAAACAATTTTCATTATTTTATTAAAAAAAAAAAACTCACTATAATTCATTTTTGGAGAAAAACAAAATAAAGAAACATATACAGCATTAGGATATGGTGCAGCAAAAATACCTATATTCAGGTCACATTGCGGGCCAGTTCGGACAGACCTGAATGGGGTTGTGATATATAACGCGAAAGCTCTAGAGTAGTAGAACTCAAAACTGCACAGGGCATATCCAGTTGTTTCTCAGGAGACACGCTACGAGGTGCTGAAGTTTGGCAAAATTCAATAAGTCTAAGAAACAGGTGGCCATATTTTGATTTTGGCCATACCTGAATGGGGTTATGGTACTTCACATTAAAGGTCTGGTGGGGTAGAACCCAAAACTGTTTTGACAGTATTCACTTATTTCCTAGAAAAGATACTACGAGGGTCGGAACTTTGCGCAAATTCTTATAAATTCACACCTGAATGGGGGGCTTTTTGGACAGACCTGAATGGGGTTGTGATACATCGGATGAAAGCTCTAAGGGAGTAGATTTCAGAACTATATAGGGTATACCCAGTTGTTTCTCAGGAGATATGCTACGAGGGGTGGGATATAATTATTCATATTTCAGACACATATATTCCATGTTGTGGGGGGGGGGGGCAATTACGACAGACCTGAATTTGGTTGTGATACATCGGATGAAAGCTCTAAGGGATTAGATCTCAGAACTATATAGGGTATACCCTATAGGGGTGGAATATAATATCAATATTTTTCAATGGTTTATATTTCGAGTTGTGGGAGGGCCATTTCGAACAGACCTGAATGGGGTTTGTGATACATCGGATGAAAGCTATAAGGGAGTAGATCTCAGAACTATATAGGGTATACCCAGTTGTTTCTCAGGAGATATGCTACGAGGGGTGGGATATAATTATTCATATTTCAGACACATATATTCCATGTTGTGGGGGGGGGGGCATTTACAACAGACCTGAATGGGGTTGTGATACATCGGATGAAAGCTCTAAGGGAGTAGATCTCGGAACTATATAGGGTATACCCAGTTGTCTCTCAGGAGACATGCTACGAGGGGTGGAATATAATTATTCATATTTCAGACACATATATTCCATGTTGTGGGGGGGGGCGGCATTTACGACAGACCTGAATGGGTTTGTGATACATCGGATGAGAGCTCTAAGGGAGTAGATGTCAGATCTATATAGGGTATACCCAGTTGTTTCTCAGGGAACATACTACGAGGGGTGGAATATAATATCAATATTTTTGAATGATTTATATTTCAAGTTGTGGGAGGGCCATTTCGAACAGACCTGAATGGGGTTGTGATACATCGGATGAATGCTCTAAGGGAGTAGATGTCAGATCTATATAGGGTATACCCAGTTGTTTCTCAAGGAACATGCTACGAGAGGTGGAATATAAATGTGTGTGAAGGTAAATTCGTAAGTAAAATACGTCCCACACCTCTGCTAAATACGTTCCACACACTGTTAAATATGTTGCACGCTTTGCTAAATACGTTCCACACATTTTGCATTTCAAAAAAATTGGTGTCTATTCTTGAAAACGCGTTGAAGGAGTGAAAATTTCCATTAAAACAAAAACAAAGTTTAAAAAGTTGTTTTTGTTTACCGTACATTTCTAAAATGGAATTTACCGTTTTTAAAAGAGAGAGAAACGTGCTAAAGTTCTCACGTTTATTATATTTTAAAAATATATGGTAAACAAAAACAATTTTTTAAACTTTGTTTTTGTTTTCAAGAATAAACACCATTATTTCTAAAGCAAAAAAAAACACTTTTTTAAAAACAATTTTCATTATTTTATTAAAAAAAAAACTCACAATAATTCATTTTTGGAGAAAAACAAAATAAAGAAACATATACAGCATTAGGATATGGTGCAGCAAAAATACCTATATTCAGGTCACATTGCGGGCCAGTTCGGACAGACCTGAATGGTGTTGTGTTATATAAAGCGAAAGCTCTAGAGTAGTAGAACTCAAAACTGCACAGGGCATATCCAGTTGTTTCTCAGGAGACACGCTACGAGGTGCTGAAGTTTGGCAAAATTCAATAAGTCTAAGAAACAGGGGGCCATATTTTGATTTTGGCCATACCTGAATGGGGTTATGGTACTTCAGATTAAAGGTCTGGTGGGGTAGAACCCTAAACTGTTCTGACAGTATTCACTTATTTCCTAGGGAAGATACTACGAGGGTCGGAACTTTGCGCAAATTCTTATAAATTCACACCTGAATGGGGGGCTTTTTGGACAGACCTGAATGGGGTTGTGATACATCGGACGAAAGCTCTAAGGGATTAGATCTCAGAACTATATAGGGTATACCCACTTCTTTCTCAGGAGACATGCTACGAGGGGGGGGCATATAATTATTCATATTTCAGACACATATATTCCATGTTGTGGGGGGGCGGCATTTACGACAGACCGGAATGGGGTTGTGATACATGCTACGAGAGGTGGAATATAAATGTGTGTGAAGGTAAATTCGTAAGCTAAATACGTCCCACACTTCTGTTAAACGCTTTGCTAAATACGTTCCACACATTTTGCATTTCAAAAAAATTGGTGTCTATTCTTGAAAACGCGTCGAAGGAGTGAAAATTTCCATTAAAACAAAAACAAAGTTTAAAAAGTTGTTTTTGTTTACCGTACATTTCTAAAATGGAATTTACCTTTTTTAAAAGAGAGAGAAACGTGTTAAAGTTCTCACGTTTATTATATTTTAAAAATATATGGTAAACAAAAACAATTTTTTAAACTTTGTTTTTGTTTTAATTGAAAATTTCACTTCTTCGACGCGTTTTCAAGAATAAACACCATTATTTCTAAAGCAAAAAAAAAACACTTTTTTAAAAACAATTTTCCTTATTTTATTAAAAAAAAAACTCACAATAATTCATTTTTGGAGAAAAACAAAATAAAGAAACATATACAGCATTAGGATATGGTGCAGCAAAAATACCTATATTCAGGTCACATTGCGGGCCAGTTCGGACAGATCTGAATGGGGTTGTGATATATAACGCGAAAGCTCTAGAGTAGTAGAACTCAAAACTGCACAGGGCATATCCAGTTGTTTCTCAGGAGACACGCTACGAGGTGCTGAAGTTTGGCAAAATTCAATAAGTCTAAGAAACAGGGGGCCATATTTTGATTTTGGCCATACCTGAATGGGGTTATGGTACTTCACATTAAAGGTCTGGTGGGGTAGAACCCAAAACTGTTTTGACAGTATTCACTTATTTCCTAGGGAAGATACTACGAGGGTCGGAACTTTGCGCAAATTCTTATAAATTCACACCTGAATGGGGGGCTTTTTGGACAGACCTGAATGGGGTTGTGATACATCGGATGAAAGTTCTAAGGGAGTAGATCTCAGAACTATATAGGGTATACACAGTTGTCTCTCAGGAGACATGCTACGAGGGGTGGAATATAATTATTCATATTTCAGACACATATATTCCATGTTGTGGGGGGGGGCGGCATTTACGACAGACCTGAATTTGGTTGTGATACATCGGCTGAGAGCTCTAAGGGAGTAGATCTCAGAACTATATAGGGTATACCCAGTTGTTTCTCAGGGAACATACTACGAGGGGTGGAATATAATATCAATATTTTTGAATGATTTATATTTCAAGTTGTGGGAGGGCCATTTCGAACAGACCTGAATGGGGTTGTGATACATCGGATGAATGCTCTAAGGGAGTAGATGTCAGATCTATATAGGGTATACCCAGTTGTTTCTCAGGGAACATACTACGAGGGGTGGAATATAATATCAATATTTTTCAATGGTTTATATTTCAAGTTGTGGGAGGGCCATTTCGAACAGACTTGAATGGGTTTGTGATACATCGAATGAAAACTCTAAGGGAGTAGATCTCATACTATATAGGGTATACCCAGTTGTTTCTCAGGAGATATGCTACGAGGGGTGGGATATAATTATTCATATTTCAGACACATATATTCCATGTTGTGGGGGGGGGGGGGGGCATTTACGACAGACTTGAATTTGGTTGTGATACATGCTACGAGAGGTGGAATATAAATGTGTGTGAAGGTAAATTCGTAAGTTAAATACGTCCCACACTTCTGTTAAACGCTTTGCTAAATACGTTCCACACATTTTGCATTTCAAAAAAATTGGTGTCTATTCTTGAAAACGCGTCGAAGGAGTGAAAATTTCCATTAAAACAAAAACAAAGTTTAAAAAGTTGTTTTTGTTTACCGTACATTTCTAAAATGGAATTTACCTTTTTTAAAAGAGAGGTTCTCACGTTTATTATATTTTAAAAATATATGGTAAACAAAAACAATTTTTTAAACTTTGTTTTTGTTTTAATTGAAAATTTCACTTCTTCGACGCGTTTTCAAGAATAAACACCATTATTTCTAAAGCAAAAAAAAAAACACTTTTTTAAAAACAATTTTCATTATTTTATTAAAAAAAAAAACTCACAATAATTAATTTTTGGAGAAAAACAAAATAAAGAAACATATACAGCATTAGGATATGGTGCAGCAAAAATACCTATATTCAGGTCACATTGCGGGCCAGTTCGGACAGACCTGAATGGGGTTGTGTTATATCACGCGAAAGCTCTAGAGTAGTAGAACTCAAAACTGCACAGGGCATATCCAGTTGTTTCTCAGGAGACACGCTACGAGGTGATGAAGTTTGGCAAAATTCAATAAGTCTAAGAAACAGGGGGCCATATTTTGATTTTGGCCATACCTGAATGGGGTTATGGTACTTCACATTAAAGGTCTGGTGGGGTAGAACCCAAAACTGTTTTGACAGTATTCACTTATTTCCTAGGGAAGATACTACGAGGGTCGGAACTTTGCGCAAATTCTTATAAATTCACACCTGAATGGGGGGCTTTTTGGACAGACCTGAATGGGGTTGTGATACATCGGATAAAAACTCTAAGGGAGTAGATCTCAGAACTATATAGGGTATACCCAGTTGTTTCTCAGGAAACATGCTACGAGGGGTGGAATATAATTATTCATATTTCAAACATATATATTCCATGTTGTGGGGGGGCGGCACTTACGACAGACCTGAATGGGGTTGTGATACATCGGATGAAAGCTCTAAGGGAGTAGATCTCAGAACTATATAGGGTATACCCAGTTGTTTCTCAGGGAACATACTAAGAGGGGTGGAATATAATATCAATATTTTTCAATGATTTATATTTCAAGTTGTGGGAGGGCCATTTCGAACAGACCTGAATGGGGTTGTGATACATCGGATGAATGCTCTAAGGGAGTAGTTGTCAGAACTATATATGGTATATCCAGTTGTTTCTCAGGAGATATGCTACGAGGGGTGGAATATAATTATTCATATTTCAAACATATATATTCCATGTTGTGGGGGGGCGGCATTTGCGACAGACCTGAATGGGGTTCTGATACATCGGATGAATGCTCTAAGGGAGTAGATCTCAGAACTATATAGGGTATACGCAGTTGTTTCGCAGGGACCATGCTACGAGGGGTGGAATATAATATCAATATTTTTCAATGGTTATATTTCAAGTTGCGGGAGGGCCATTTCGAACAGACCTGAATGGGTTTGTGATACATCGGATGAAAGCTCTAAGGGATTAGATCTCAGAACTATATAGGGTATACCCAGTTGTTTCTCAAGGAACATGCTACGAGAGGTGGAATATAAATGTGTGTGAAGGTAAATTCGTAAGTTAAATACGTTCCACACCTCTGTTAAATTCGTTTCACACACTGTTAAATATGTTCCACGCTTTGCTAAATACGTTCCACACATTTTGCATTTCAAAAAAATTGGTGTCTATTCTTGAAAACGCGTTGAAGGAGTGAAAATTTCCATTAAAACAAAAACAAAGTTTAAAAAGTTGTTTTTGTTTACCGTACATTTCTAAAATGGAATTTACCTTTTTTAAAAGAGAGAGAAACGTGTTAAAGTTCTCACGTTTATTATATTTTAAAAATATATGGTAAACAAAAACAATTTTTTAAACTTTGTTTTTGTTTTAATTGAAAATTTCACTTCTTCGACGCGTTTTCAAGAATAAACACCATTATTTCTAAAGCAAAAAAAAAAAACACTTTTTTAAAAACAATTTTCATTATTTTATTAAAAAAAAAAAACTCACTATAATTCATTTTTGGAGAAAAACAAAATAAAGAAACATATACAGCATTAGGATATGGTGCAGCAAAAATACCTATATTCAGGTCACATTGCGGGCCAGTTCGGACAGACCTGAATGGGGTTGTGATATATAACGCGAAAGCTCTAGAGTAGTAGAACTCAAAACTGCACAGGGCATATCCAGTTGTTTCTCAGGAGACACGCTACGAGGTGCTGAAGTTTGGCAAAATTCAATAAGTCTAAGAAACAGGTGGCCATATTTTGATTTTGGCCATACCTGAATGGGGTTATGGTACTTCACATTAAAGGTCTGGTGGGGTAGAACCCAAAACTGTTTTGACAGTATTCACTTATTTCCTAGAAAAGATACTACGAGGGTCGGAACTTTGCGCAAATTCTTATAAATTCACACCTGAATGGGGGGCTTTTTGGACAGACCTGAATGGGGTTGTGATACATCGGATGAAAGCTCTAAGGGAGTAGATTTCAGAACTATATAGGGTATACCCAGTTGTTTCTCAGGAGATATGCTACGAGGGGTGGGATATAATTATTCATATTTCAGACACATATATTCCATGTTGTGGGGGGGGGGGGGCAATTACGACAGACCTGAATTTGGTTGTGATACATCGGATGAAAGCTCTAAGGGATTAGATCTCAGAACTATATAGGGTATACCCTATAGGGGTGGAATATAATATCAATATTTTTCAATGGTTTATATTTCGAGTTGTGGGAGGGCCATTTCGAACAGACCTGAATGGGGTTTGTGATACATCGGATGAAAGCTATAAGGGAGTAGATCTCAGAACTATATAGGGTATACCCAGTTGTTTCTCAGGAGATATGCTACGAGGGGTGGGATATAATTATTCATATTTCAGACACATATATTCCATGTTGTGGGGGGGGGGCATTTACAACAGACCTGAATGGGGTTGTGATACATCGGATGAAAGCTCTAAGGGAGTAGATCTCGGAACTATATAGGGTATACCCAGTTGTCTCTCAGGAGACATGCTACGAGGGGTGGAATATAATTATTCATATTTCAGACACATATATTCCATGTTGTGGGGGGGGGCGGCATTTACGACAGACCTGAATGGGTTTGTGATACATCGGATGAGAGCTCTAAGGGAGTAGATGTCAGATCTATATAGGGTATACCCAGTTGTTTCTCAGGGAACATACTACGAGGGGTGGAATATAATATCAATATTTTTGAATGATTTATATTTCAAGTTGTGGGAGGGCCATTTCGAACAGACCTGAATGGGGTTGTGATACATCGGATGAATGCTCTAAGGGAGTAGATGTCAGATCTATATAGGGTATACCCAGTTGTTTCTCAAGGAACATGCTACGAGAGGTGGAATATAAATGTGTGTGAAGGTAAATTCGTAAGTAAAATACGTCCCACACCTCTGCTAAATACGTTCCACACACTGTTAAATATGTTGCACGCTTTGCTAAATACGTTCCACACATTTTGCATTTCAAAAAAATTGGTGTCTATTCTTGAAAACGCGTTGAAGGAGTGAAAATTTCCATTAAAACAAAAACAAAGTTTAAAAAGTTGTTTTTGTTTACCGTACATTTCTAAAATGGAATTTACCGTTTTTAAAAGAGAGAGAAACGTGCTAAAGTTCTCACGTTTATTATATTTTAAAAATATATGGTAAACAAAAACAATTTTTTAAACTTTGTTTTTGTTTTCAAGAATAAACACCATTATTTCTAAAGCAAAAAAAAACACTTTTTTAAAAACAATTTTCATTATTTTATTAAAAAAAAAACTCACAATAATTCATTTTTGGAGAAAAACAAAATAAAGAAACATATACAGCATTAGGATATGGTGCAGCAAAAATACCTATATTCAGGTCACATTGCGGGCCAGTTCGGACAGACCTGAATGGTGTTGTGTTATATAAAGCGAAAGCTCTAGAGTAGTAGAACTCAAAACTGCACAGGGCATATCCAGTTGTTTCTCAGGAGACACGCTACGAGGTGCTGAAGTTTGGCAAAATTCAATAAGTCTAAGAAACAGGGGGCCATATTTTGATTTTGGCCATACCTGAATGGGGTTATGGTACTTCAGATTAAAGGTCTGGTGGGGTAGAACCCTAAACTGTTCTGACAGTATTCACTTATTTCCTAGGGAAGATACTACGAGGGTCGGAACTTTGCGCAAATTCTTATAAATTCACACCTGAATGGGGGGCTTTTTGGACAGACCTGAATGGGGTTGTGATACATCGGACGAAAGCTCTAAGGGATTAGATCTCAGAACTATATAGGGTATACCCACTTCTTTCTCAGGAGACATGCTACGAGGGGGGGGCATATAATTATTCATATTTCAGACACATATATTCCATGTTGTGGGGGGGCGGCATTTACGACAGACCGGAATGGGGTTGTGATACATGCTACGAGAGGTGGAATATAAATGTGTGTGAAGGTAAATTCGTAAGCTAAATACGTCCCACACTTCTGTTAAACGCTTTGCTAAATACGTTCCACACATTTTGCATTTCAAAAAAATTGGTGTCTATTCTTGAAAACGCGTCGAAGGAGTGAAAATTTCCATTAAAACAAAAACAAAGTTTAAAAAGTTGTTTTTGTTTACCGTACATTTCTAAAATGGAATTTACCTTTTTTAAAAGAGAGAGAAACGTGTTAAAGTTCTCACGTTTATTATATTTTAAAAATATATGGTAAACAAAAACAATTTTTTAAACTTTGTTTTTGTTTTAATTGAAAATTTCACTTCTTCGACGCGTTTTCAAGAATAAACACCATTATTTCTAAAGCAAAAAAAAAACACTTTTTTAAAAACAATTTTCCTTATTTTATTAAAAAAAAAACTCACAATAATTCATTTTTGGAGAAAAACAAAATAAAGAAACATATACAGCATTAGGATATGGTGCAGCAAAAATACCTATATTCAGGTCACATTGCGGGCCAGTTCGGACAGATCTGAATGGGGTTGTGATATATAACGCGAAAGCTCTAGAGTAGTAGAACTCAAAACTGCACAGGGCATATCCAGTTGTTTCTCAGGAGACACGCTACGAGGTGCTGAAGTTTGGCAAAATTCAATAAGTCTAAGAAACAGGGGGCCATATTTTGATTTTGGCCATACCTGAATGGGGTTATGGTACTTCACATTAAAGGTCTGGTGGGGTAGAACCCAAAACTGTTTTGACAGTATTCACTTATTTCCTAGGGAAGATACTACGAGGGTCGGAACTTTGCGCAAATTCTTATAAATTCACACCTGAATGGGGGGCTTTTTGGACAGACCTGAATGGGGTTGTGATACATCGGATAAAAACTCTAAGGGAGTAGATCTCAGAACTATATAGGGTATACCCAGTTGTTTCTCAGGAAACATGCTACGAGGGGTGGAATATAATTATTCATATTTCAAACATATATATTCCATGTTGTGGGGGGGCGGCACTTACGACAGACCTGAATGGGGTTGTGATACATCGGATGAAAGCTCTAAGGGAGTAGATCTTAGAACTATATAGGGTATACCCAGTTGTTTCTCAGGGAACATACTAAGAGGGGTGGAATATAATATCAATATTTTTCAATGATTTATATTTCAAGTTGTGGGAGGGCCATTTCGAACAGACCTGAATGGGGTTGTGATACATCGGATGAATGCTCTAAGGGAGTAGTTGTCAGAACTATATATGGTATATCCAGTTGTTTCTCAGGAGATATGCTACGAGGGGTGGAATATAATTATTCATATTTCAAACATATATATTCCATGTTGTGGGGGGGCGGCATTTGCGACAGACCTGAATGGGGTTCTGATACATCGAATGAAAGCTCTAAGGGAGTAGATCTCAGAACTATATAGGGTATACGCAGTTGTTTCGCAGGGACCATGCTACGAGGGGTGGAATATAATATCAATATTTTTCAATGGTTATATTTCAAGTTGCGGGAGGGCCATTTCGAACAGACCTGAATGGGTTTGTGATACATCGGATGAAAGCTCTAAGGGATTAGATCTCAGAACTATATAGGGTATACCCAGTTGTTTCTCAAGGAACATGCTACGAGAGGTGGAATATAAATGTGTGTGAAGGTAAATTCGTAAGTTAAATACGTTCCACACCTCTGTTAAATACGTTTCACACACTGTTAGATATGTTCCACGCTTTGCTAAATACGTTCCACACATTTTGCATTTCAAAAATATTGGGTTTGTGATACATCGGATGAAAGCTCTAAGGGATTAGATCTCAGAACTATATAGGGTATACCTTATAGGGGCGGAATATAATATCAATATTTTTCAATGGTTTATATTTCAAGTTGTGGGAGGTCCATTTCGAACAGACCTGAATGGGGTTGTGATACATCGGATGAATGCTCTAAGGGAGTAGTTGTCAGAACTATATAGGGTATATCCAGTTGTTTCTCAGGAGATATGCTACGAGCGGTGGAATATAATATCAATATTTTTCAATGATTTATATTTCAAGTTGTGGGAGGGCAATTTCGAACAGACATGAATGGGGTTGTGATACATCGGATGAATGCTCTAAGGGAGTAGTTGTCAAAACTATATATGGTATATCCAGTTGTTTCTCAGGAGATATGCTACGAGGGGTGGAATATAATTATTCATATTTCAAACATATATATTCCATGTTGTGGGGGGGCGGCATTTACGACAGACCTGAATGGGGTTCTGAGACATCGAATGAAAGCTCTAAGGGAGTAGATCTCAGAACTATATAGGGTATACGCAGTTGTTTCTCAGGGACCATGCTACGAGGGGTGGAATATAATATCAATATTTTTCAATGGTTATAATTCAAGTTGTGGGAGGGCCATTTCGAACAGACCTGAATGGGTTTGTGATACATCGGATGAAAGCTCTAAGGGAGTAGATCTCAGAACTATATAGGGTATACCCAGTTGTTTCTCAGGAGATATGCTACGAGGGGTAGAATATAATTATTCATATTTCAGACACATATATTCCATGTTGTGGGGGGGGGGGGGCATTTACGACAGACTTGAATTTGGTTGTGATACATCGGATGAAAGCTCTAAGGGAGTAGATCTCAGAACTATATAGGGTATACCCAGTTGTTTCTCAGGAGATATGCTACGAGGGGTGGAATATAATTATTCATATTTCAAACATATATATTCCACGTTGTGGTGGGGGGGCATTTACGACAAACCTGAATGGGGTTGTGATACATCGCATCAAAGCTCTAAGGGAGTAGATCTCAGAACTATGTAGGGTATACCCAGTTGTTTCTCAGGGAACATGCTACGAGGGGTGGTTGGTTGGTTGGTTTACGTGGTAGCCCGTAACCTTACGGGCAATCAATTAGACTCGTTACAATCCGTTTTGATGGAACCACACTACTCGCCAGGTGAATGAGTTGTATTGAGTCTGTAATGAGATAGAAATGTAGGGAAGAACAATGAGAACATAAATTAATTAGATCCAGCCTGTAGCATTGAGATATTTAATGATGTCACTGAGTCTAGTGTCAGATATCTCACAGAGGTTGTCTAATTGGTGCCCTCCCAGAAATTTATGTCTGCTTGCGTTCAAGGCTGGGCATTCACATAGAAGATGAAAAACTGTCTCCTCCTTCCCGCGATTGCCACAACTACGACAATATTCATTGTAAGGGAGACCAAGTCTGCTTGCATGTTTTCCGATCGTCCAGTGACCTGTAAACAATGCTATTAGTCTCGAGATGTCTTTGCGTTTGTAGCCAATGAGTTGCATTGAGCGTTTTTCGTTGTAGGTAGGCCACGTTTCTTTCGCGACTCTACATTTGTCCAGATTTCGCCATCTATTTTCCGCCTTTTCTAGAAAGTGTTTTTGGATTCTGCTTTTGACTGTTCCTAACGGGATTGCGGCAGAAACCGATAAGGAGGCATTCGTAGCAGAGCCTAATTCGTCTTCCTGTTCATTACCATAGTAGTGCCTATGCGCAGGAACCCAGACTATAGTAATGTCATACAGTCGACTTAGTCCAAGCAGTTCCTCTTTACACTGTCTGACTAGAATAGAGGTAGTTTTCGTTGATTTGAGCGATAGTATTGCCGCTTGACTGTCGACAAATAAACCAATATTCTCTTGAATATTTCTATCGCGAATTAGTTTACACGCTTCCCTGACCGCTAGTATTTCCGTTTGGAATACGCTTACCTCGTCAGGGAGTCTACATGAGTGTCTAATTTCAAGATCATTAGAGAAGACACCAGAGCCGACACCGCAGTTCATCTTTGAGCCGTCAGTGTATATCCTAGTTCCATATTGTTCAAGAAGATTAACCCTTCTCCATTCACTCCTGGTGGGGAATAGGACTTTAATAGTATCTCCGAAGTTCATCTGGGGAATCATATAGTCGGTAAATTGATTGAATTGCGGGGGTATTAAACTTAATATCCTCGCGTGCCCATACGTTCATGATTTCCAGCTTTTCATTGCAGATAATCTTATCGCACTATTGACTGATGATTCCATAATGTGTAGGTCTATAGGTGTTAGGTGTAATATAGTGTTCAGAGCTTCTGATAAACTAGTACGTAATGCAACTGCAATGCCAATGGAAGCGGATCTTTGTATCCTGTAAAGTTGATCCACCACTTATCTCTTACTAGTAGCGGTCCACCACACAAGAGATCCATATACAAGAATGGGCCGTACTATTGCAGTGTATAGCCATTTTATCAATTTTGGACTCAATCCCCATTTCACACTGAACATCTTTCTACAGGTGTAGTATGCTACCGTAGCCTTACTAACCCTATGTTGAATGTTCAGCTTCCATGAAAGCTTAGAGTCCAAAATAATGCCCAAGTATTTTGCATTGTTCGACAAGGTGAGTTCACCGTTTTCTAACCGTGGTAATCTGAAGCTCGGAATCTTGGTCTTTGTGGTGAAAAGTACCAGCTCTGTCTTGCCCGGATTCATTCCTAGTCCACATTCTTTGGCCCAGTCACTGAGTGTAGTCAGAGCAGTTGACATGATATCACTTATCACGTTCAGAAACAGTCCTGATACTAGTATCACCACATCGTCCGCATAAGCCACGACTTTCACTCCCTTGTCTTCCAATTTGCACAGGATGGTGTTAATAACAATAAGCCACAACAGCGGAGAAATCACACCTCCTTGTGGAGTTCCACGCATAACTTGTTTGGTCTTAACACTGTTGCCTAAATTCGCAATGACGATTCTTGTCTCTAGCATTGACACCAGCCAGTTGGTGATATAATCCTCAACTCCTAGTTCGTGCAGAGCTCTCTGTATCGCCATAGTCGTGACATTGTTAAAGGCGCCTTCTATGTCCAGAAATGTTTAAATTCAATGGATCGCTCGATGACCCTTACGACCTCATGAAGAGCCGTCTCCGTGGAGCGACCTTTAATGTAGGCATGTTGACTTCCTGAGAGTCGAGTTGTACCCTCTAGACGCTGCCTTATATGTAAATCAATGAGTCTCTCCAGAGTTTTCAATTGAAAAGATGAGAGACTAATCGGACGGAAGTCCTTTGCTTTCACTCTCCTGCAATTCCGGGGAACATAGTTGAGGGTTAGACAGAGTTTAAATATTCTATGTATGTATACCTTTGCACTTTGTAGCATCCGTGGTATAATACCATCAGGCCCTGCAAATTTGTACGGAGAGAAGCTATCCATTGCCCATGAAATTTTCTCAACGGATATTATGTCATCCTCGATTCCTTGCGAGGATTTAATATGCCCCATCTCCTGGTCTGTAACATCTGTACAGCCAGGAAAATGAGTATTAAGTAAAATGTTCAAAGATTCCGCCGACGATTCTGACCATGAGACATTCATCCTTTTAATATAGGATGGATTGTTATGACCATTTGCCAAAACCTTACTGAGTCTAGCAGATTCCTTGGTATTGTCGATAGATTCGCAGAAGCCTTTCCATGAATCTCTTTTTGCGATCTTTATTGCTTTCTTACATTCCCTACGCTTATCGTGATACAACTGCTACGATTTTGTTCTGTAGCCAATATTGAAAGCATTGCGTGCCTCCTTGCGTAGCTTCGAGAGTTCCTTGTTCCACCAGGGAGGGAAACTCTTTTTAACCTTCGTCATTGGACAGGATATATTAAAAGCTTTAACAATTTCCTTGCTTAATGTGCTCTCAATTTGGTCAAGACCCTCAGTCGTTGCTTCGACTGGAGGTATTTTTTTCAGTTTGTGCATGAGAATCCCATTGAACTTAGTCCAGTTCGTTCGTCTTGGGTTTCTGAAAGTTGACGCTGTTTCTTTGCAGACGAGTCCAATGTCGAAAAGTATCCAGCAATGATCCAAAAAGGATTTCTCTTTGGATACTCTCCACCTATCAACGGATAAATTAGATCTGTCTTTCGTAAGTGTAATGTCTAGCACCTCTTCCCATCCTTTATGGTTCTCCGAGCTCGGAAAAACGAATGTGGGGTCGTTGCCAGAGTTGCATATGGTAAGGTGGTTAGTGTTAATGAAATCAAATAGACACTCACCTCTGTCGTTGATTTCAGTGCTACCCCATATTGTATGTTTTGAGTTTGCATCACAGCCAAGGATAATGCCGTCTTGAGCCTCTATAGAGGCCAGAAACTCCTTCACATCGTCTGGCGGGGCTGGATTGTCATGTGCCATACAGCTGGAGGCGATCAGGAAACTCCTGTTTCGCACTAATTCGACCCTTGCGACTGTCAGGTCTGCTGAGCTATACTGTGAGCAGAGAAATATATTTATGTGTTTTTTAGCAATAAGACAAGATCTTGGCTTACCTTTATCTTTTACATATCGTGTTTTATATGTTGAAGTCGGGAACCCTTTGACTTGGGAGTTTGAAACCCAGGGTTCCTGGACTATAGCAATGTCGAGGTCCTTTTCCTCTAAAAGAAGCCTCAGATTGTCTGTAGCACATTTTGAATGCTGCAGATTAATTTGCACGATTTTCATGTTTTTGTGGGGTTTTTTGCAGTCTCGTTTAGCTGCATGCCTGTCAGCAGATTATTGGCTACCTCCAACTCGTCTGTTTCGCCAGCTCCTGGACCTGTGGTACGGAACACTTTAACCTTGGCGTCCCTAACCCCAAAGTACAGTTTTAGCCCCACCTTCTCTAGCTCAACCTCGCTATTTTCTGAGACGTCGAAGATAATACACTTGTTGTTGTCAGTCACCCATGGGGATACTGGGGTTCTGCAGCTTCAGACACTCCAGTATTTTCTGGTTGTCGCAGCTCAACTTTGGTAACCAAACCTTTGCCCGCGGTCTCATAGGGATTTCCCCCGCTGGGATTAGCTTAAGACTTAAGCCTTCCCATGCATCGCTAATCTTCGCGATGCATTTGCTGAGGAATTCTTTAGAGAACACGTCCAAGCATTTGATTATCCTGTAGCCCCGGTGTTTCTCACCAGAGTCAAAACGAGGAACTGTAGAGTCTTTATTCGTGAGTACGTGTTCCATCACGAGTTCAGCCAATTTAGACTCTATAGCATAAAATTCTGATATGAACTTTTTAATTGAAAAATTTATTTCATTTTTAGTTATATTACAAATATTGGCTTATTTTTATTTTTTACAAATGCTAACTTTGGCATTTACCGCCAACATATTATTTTTATTATTATTTATTTATTTCAGTAATATGAAGCCTTCAAAAAAAATGCATATTACTTAGTAGTAATTAAAAATTTTTTAATAAATTTGCAGTTAAAATTTTGGACTTATTTTTGCGTAGCTTTTTACAATACCAAATTTTTTGTTAAAAACAAAAATAAAAAATAACATGTCTTTCCTAAAAAAATATTTATTAAAATTAATCTAATAATAAAAAATCACTCTTAAAATAGATTATTCATTTTTAAATATTTAGTTTCAAATCCGAGAAATAAAACTTTGAATCAATATCTTTAAAAATAAAGTTTTAGCGAATTCTTTTCTAAAAACATAAAAGAACACTTTTTCATACACATATATTGTTAACAAATAGAGAAAGCTTAAACTCATTCATGATTAGTTAGCTTTCCAAAAATATAAAATTTACTAACATTTATGACATAATTTTATTTCTCATTTTTTTCTTATGGGACAAAGCATTGTGCGGCGTCGTCTTGCTTCGTCTCTGGCAAATAGGTATTCTCGTTGTCGTTATCTATTCTCTAAGAAATGTCGATGTATTAGTAGGGAAATGGGAAGGCAATAGTTGTTTTTTGTTTTTAATGAGGAGTAAGAGTAATTTTGAAGAGCAATTTGTTTGTATGAAATTGAAAACCAACGAATTTGTTTTTGCAATTTTTTCTTGTATATGCATTAATAGGAGGAAAAATTGTTTTGCATTTTATGAAATTGAAAACCAATATATTTATTTTGTATAATAATATGTATGTATGTAATTATGTTAAAAGTACATGCAAACAATTTAACAGGGGAGACAATTTTTTATTTTTTGCACTTTTAATTGTGATGAAATTAAAAACTGATAACTTGTGTAAATAGCGTTTGAGTATTTTTGGTTTATTCTTCTACATATTTTTATATGGTTATTTTTGTTTTTGTTTTCCACCTTACAAAACTTGAGAATTGTTTTGTTTAAATTAAAAAAAAATAACCTTGTGTAAGGTTCTTTGACATTAATGAAGATATACTTTATGTTGTTGAATATGGTCATGATTAATTTTTAATATTCTAAAAGCAAATTAAGAGGGAGTATATTTTATTTACATAATTAGTATATATTCCTCCATTAGTTCCTTATACTGCGGAACTAAATTCAATGTTGCGCCCCCTGAAGTATTTGCAGGCTCCAAATAGTTTGAAAAGTCTCGCTTTATTTTTATGAAAATTATGATATTTCATAAAATGTCTTTTTATTCCACATGTAAGCTTCTGTCTGTCCATGTTTGAAATAATTTTTAATTATAAATTACTTTATTAATACACCTCTGCATTAAGAATTATTCTTTCAATTTAATAATCGCCGGTAAATTAAAAGTGCGTAAGTCTATAAAAATGTCAAACCTTTGATCAGTATTTAAATATATCTATTTTTTTCATTAGTCTGCTGACTTAATTAGAAGTGAATACATGTTAATTTTAAACAATATGCCTTCTTATAAATGTAAATATTGCAAGTCAATTTTTGTGAAAAGAGAGATGCTTGATGGACATGAGATCCTTCATTGTTCGGAATGCTAGAAATGGTTCTCAAAAGAAAAACATCCAAAGGAACATGAAAGGACTCATGCCAGCATGTCCCATGTCAGTGGTAGAAGTGAGCCTTCCACTTCTAATAAATTTATTTGTATTAAAAGTGCTTTCAAAGAAAGAATTCTGACATACCTCTTAGAAACCAAAAAGAGGAAATTCTACATTCTCAAGAGTTTTTAAATCGGTTTGGACAACTTTTAAATGTAATAACACACTAAATTATATTTAAAAACAGATGTTCTCCTCTTAACAGATATTTTTCAAAATTTTAGAAGTATCTGTAAAAGTATATCCAAACTTGACCCATGCCAATATTATACTGCTCCAGGTTTATCGTGGGATGCAATGTTAAGAACAACTAATTTAAGGTTAGAACTTTTAAGTGATGTCAATATGTATAATTTTATAGAAGACCCTATTAGAGGAGGACTAATACAATGTTCAAAGAGACATTCTAGAGCAAATAATAAATATTTAGAAGATTTTGATAGTAGTAAGCCTTCAGAATATTTAATGTATCTAGATGCTAACAATTTGTATGGTTGGGTCATGTCAGAATATCTCCCATATGGAGAATTTGAGTGGATTTATGATGATACGGCTTTAGAAGTTATTGATGTAACTACTATGTCGGATACATCTGATATTGGTTATTTTTTGGAGGTAAATTTAGAATACCCACATTATTTACATGAATTTCATAATGATTTACATTTTTTCTCAGTAAATAAATTTGCTGGTAAATCTAAATGTAGGAAGTTGATTGCAGACCTAACACCAAAAAAAAAAATATCAGATCCATTATAGAGTTCTTAAATAATGTTTAAAGAATGGACTGATATTAAAAAAAAATACACAGAGCATTAAAATTTCGACAATCTCCATGGTTAAAAACATACCACAGAACAAGAGCAAAAAATGCTTTTGAAAAAGATTTTTTTAATTATTAAATAATATGGTAAAACTATGGAAAATGCTCATAAACGCATAGATATAAAAATTGTTACAGATTGGGAAACAACAAGGCGAAATTATTTAGGAACTAGAGCATTAATTTCAAAGCCTAATTTTTCGAGTATAACTCAATTTTCGGATAACATGTTTGCAGTTCAGTTAAAGGTTATGCGTATAACTTACAACAAACCAATTTATTTAGGCTTTGTTGTGTTAGAAATCTCAAAATGGAAAATGTATAATTTTCATTATCAATATATGAAACCAAAATTTCAGTCGAATTTAACATTATGTTCATACAGATTCATTCATATACACTATAAAAACAGATGATTTTTATTGTGATATTGGTGAGGATATTGCCTTAAGGTTTGATACGTCAGAGTATCATCCCAATAACATATTTAAACTCCGTATAATATTAAATAAGAAAGTTCTAGGCATGATGAAAGATGAGAATAGTGGGAAAATTATGAAAGAATTTGTGGGACTTCGATCAAAAATGTATTCATTCAAAACGGTTGACATGAAGGAAGTAAAGAAGTCTAAAGGAGTTAAAAAATCATGTATAAAAAAATTTATCAATAATAGACTACAAAAGGTCATTATTTGAAAGAAAAATAATTTCTGATACAATGCATACATTTAGATCGAAGTTTCACCAGTTGTATACACAGAAATTACATAAAGTTGTCTTGAATTATGCGGATGATAAAAAAATTATTGCTTCTGACCAAATAAATGCTTATGCGCGAGGACATTTTAGACTTCAAAGTGACTTTGACAACTTTTTACAGAGATAGATGACGATATTTTCTTGAATATTGAAAGTGAGTATATAGAATTTTTAAAAGATTCATCAGATGATGAATATTTAATGAATGTAGATGTTTAAGTTGTACATTTAATAATTTAAATACATTCATATTTTCTAATTTTATTTAAAGTTTACATAAGTAGAACTTCAAATGTATATATTTCTATTGAATAGAGTTAACTCCTTAAAATATTAAAATATGTTTTTTAATGAAAATGACACTAATATTTATGTTATCACAATGAAACAATAATAAATATATGTCTTTTATCATATAATAAATGTGTTTTATTTTTAAATATTTTTCCATTGTATATTTTCTATTTCGTAATCTAACTTTATACGATTTCTAGTTAGTCGAGGAGAATATTGATATGGTAAAGTTGATTGCTTCAAATTTTTCTTATTTTTGGTGTTCCATTACACTGTGGAACATTTTTGGGATTATTGTCTGGGGGGTGAGAAATTCCAAGTCAAGGTGATGGTACTAGGTCAGTATAGTAAAACCCTCAAAGGGTTTGGCGTTCGTATGTGTCAGTTTTTTTTTATGACATTTTAAATTTTTTCCTTATCTTGATGTTTTTTCGCTTAGTTGTAACATTTTGGGAAAAACGTAGTTTAACATAACTCGCGAACCACTTGTCCGATTTTGATGAAACAAATTTAGAAAAATTAAGAATTACAATTTCTCTAATCTGTTTCTATACCGTTTTCCTATATGTGCAACACTTTCGAAGTTAAAAATGAATGTATGAAGGGAAAAAAGTATTTTTTGCCTAAAAATTTAAATATTTTTTTTTTTAATTCATAAAAAATCCAAAATGGAAAAAAGTGCCAAAACTAATTACTTTCGCGTAAAGTCACATAACTCATGAGCAAAAAAAGGCATAGATCATGAAAATCGATGCACGCGTTTCTCATTTACTCACAATTAGGTAAATGTATGAATTTCAAAAATTTGCTCCAGATATGCACAACATTATTTGGAGAAAACATTGACACTCACAAGCCGAACTCTCTCATATTTTTCTACTGTACTAAAAGAGAAATATTGATGTGGCAACACTGGTTCTGTAATGTTCACATAAAACATGCATTGTCATTATACTTCTTCTCTCTCTCACACTGGTTCTGTGATTTTTGTCATTCAACAAGTGCCGACGAACGCGAACAGTAAAAGTGATTTTTCTCCAGTTTTTTAAAAGTGAACAAAAGAGAACAGAATATGGAACTGTGCAAGCCAGATATAAATAACTTTTGCTACTGCTGTGGTCAATATGTCTCAACACATAAAAAAGAGGAAATTTCAGTACTGATTTTGTTCAAACATACGAGATGTACTTCAACCAAAATGTTATAGTGAACGAAAATTGGGTACCAAATATAGTGTGTAAAACCTGCTACAACCGTCTAATGGATTGGAAAAATAGAAGATGTGAAAGTATGCCATTCGGTATCCCAATGACTTGGATTAATCCTGGCGAAGGTCACAATCCATTGAATTGCTATGCATGTGCGAATAAAGGAGCCGCAAAAAGGATAAGAAAATCGTATAATTACGATGGTGTTGCAAGTGCCGCAACACCATTGCCTCATTCGGACCACATTCCTGTGCCAAAAGCTTCTAGCCCAGATATTTTCTCTTCTACGACTGCTCCGACATATCATGCACGTGATGATCCCCCATATGAGCCATCAGTATCCAATGAGCCAATTTTAATAAATCAAAATAAGTTTGATTCAATTGTTGCCAAGTTGGAATTAACACAGCATAAATCGGAAGAGCTGGCTTCCATTTTGAAATCAAACAATTTGTTGGCACCCGGTGTGAAAGTCACAGCTTATCGAAGTCGTCAGGCAACACTCCAAAGTTTATTCCTTGTGAATGATGAAAAAACTTCTGCATATTGCCCGGATGTAGGAAAATTGATGGACGCAATGAATATTTTCCTATTGAATCTTATAACATTAATAATATATCTATAATGATTCGAAATGATGAAGGAGGAATAATAAGTTTGAATCAATTCATACCAATTTATTGTACTCTACACTTTAAAACATATATAAAATAAATTTTTAGTAAAATTTTAAATCATTTTTGTAATAACCATGGATGTAATGTATACAAATTGTTATAATAATCAGTCTGGAAATAATGTTCAAAATATTGGTGAAATATATCATACACCAAGGTTGTGCAATATGGACGTGGTATTGGATCACTGTTTTCATCTCTGTTTTCACACCTGAAACCATTCTTGAGAACAGGATTAAATTATTTAAAAAATTAGTCATTAGACATTGGAAAAAAATTTTGGAGTAACAAAACCTGTGAAAGATATTCTATTTAATCAAGGGAGAAAAATTATGAATATTGAAAAAATGTAAACAATGCAGAAAAGTAAAGGGAAGCATATAAAACTTAAACGCTTAAAAAAACCGCATAATAAATCCAAACGTTGCACAGTGCGGCAGAATCGAAATTTTTTGGAAATAAATCTGTAACTTCTGATCGGCCGGTTGGATTTTCATGAAATTTGGTATAGGCGTAGCAGAGGAGTGTACAATGTTATGTTTGGAAGGCGCACAACCCCAGGGGCGGAGCTAAGGGTGCTCAAAGTTAGGTACCTCTGACATAAAAAATTTTTAATCACTTGCCAAATTTTTGTTTCGCGTCCGATTTCAAATATTTTTTATTGTAGGCCCTGATAAGACCTATAAAAACCATACTTACATGTCCTATTTATCTCTTATAGTTTTCGAGTTATTTGCGTTTGAATTTTTAAGCACCATAATTTTGCATGTTCTTGGTACAGTTTTTTTCATAAATATCTTAGTATTTCCGACCGATTTTATTAGTTTTTTTCTTAACTAGTTAAAAAACAAAATTATCTATTGATTAAAATAAATTTAAGTCGATATCTTTACCGAGTCCAAAAATAAACGATTTTGAGTTTGAAAATTGCAAAAAAGATGACTTTTTTTGTTTTTTTTTTAGCCGAAAAAGTATCTACACTCTTTTTTATTTAAAATAAAATTTTCTTTCGCAGCATTTAATAATTTCGCACTTCTCTGAAAGGTAACTTAACAGAGATGACTTTAAGATAAAAAACAAGCCCAATAACTCAATTGGTCATGGTACATACCCTCCCGAATTCGACCCATTTTATATGAAAGTTTTGATTTTAGATAATATTTTCTCAAATCCCAAAGCACGAATTGACAAGCGGAATATATTTTAAGAATCTTCGATATGTTGTTAAAAGTTTTAAGTCAAAATCTACGGGACTTCGGAAAAATTTGGATTCTATAGCCAAAAATGTAAAAAATCCCATTTTTGGGAATTTTTATTAGTTTATTTAGGATTTCAGGAAAACCCTACCCCCGATTGAAATTTGGTTAAAGCGCTTCTATTTATACTAGTGAGATCCACATTTTCTGCAAATTTCATTAAGATATCTTTATAAATAAATATGTTATTACAATTAAAAAATTTTTATTTTCTCCAAAAACCTCAAACCTTTTGTTTATTTCTAAATAGCGAAAAAATTTTAAAAATATGTATTCCAAATTAAGCTTATCCTTTTGCAAAAAGATTCAAGTCAGTATCATGCCTCATTTCAGAAATATGCGCCTTTAAACTTTTATATTTCCAATTTATTGTATATATGACTGTATTTTTACAAACTTGGAACTTTTGCCTTTAGCTTTGCGTGAATAATTACTTAGAAAATTATGAATATTTCTGTATACTTTTAGTAATATCTATTCACAAAATATTTTTATAAAAATAATTAAAAAATATTTTTTATTTTTAATAGGGTTGCCACATTTTCCAAATTTAAGTAAATCTTTATCCTTTTCTAAGTATTCATATATTTCTATTAATGAATTTAAAATAACAAAACAAACAAAAAATATCTATTTTAACTTAATCAATAAGTATTTTATTAGTTTACATTTATGGTGTTTACCTAAATTTAACAAATGTATTTATCTATTGGTGATGGTTAAAAATTTCTTTATTTATGATCTAGTGACAATGTAGAGGTATCCTTTCCGGTGATACCTTACTGCAGCATTTATCTATTACTGATGGTTCAAAATTTATATTTTTCTGAGCTAGTGACAATGCACAGGTAATATCCTTTCCGGTGATACCTAGCTGCAGCATTTATCTGTTATTGATGGTTCAAAATCTATATTTTTATGAGCTCCGGTGATACCTAACAGCAACATATAATATAATTTTTTTAATATAATGTTAATGAATTCGGTACAGGTACTCTTCCAAATTGACTCTTTCAGATATTTTACCTAACGAAAATTCACAGAATACCTGTAAATATATATACCTGTGCGATATATCTAATAGATATATATAAATGCGCAGCTAATCCTTATTAACATCATAACGAAGTTGATTACCATAATGATTACATTGAAACATGAACAATTGTGTTGTGTTCCGTGGAATTTATCTAAAAATGATCTTAATCGTTTAGAAGCTATAGTGGAATTCATAAAAACTACGTATCATGCAAAAGTCGAAGTCATTAGTAAATCTCAGATAGAGAGCTTTTTAAAGTTGTATTATGTAAAATTGAAGTCCTTGAATTAGCGTGCTAACAGATTAAAAATTAAACATTCCGATTGGATGGATACTGATATAGAAATATCGGCGTGCAAAATATCAACTGGAGCATCCTGCAAGACATATGATGATTTAGGTACAAGATCTAAGAAGAAAAGGCTGGCCCATAAGCTTTCTATAATTTCGAATGAAAAAGTTTCTGATACATTCAAAGAAATGTAAAAAAACGAGAAGCAACTTAAGAGTGCAATTAATATTGCTGAAATACTGTCAACTGCATTACCAAAACGTTTTAAACCGATTGCCGAAAGTGTACCTACTCAAACATCACAATCCAATTTTACAGAGGAAGAAGCAATTGCTTTAATGCTTGAAATGGACCTCAGCCGAAATAAATATTAAATTTTAAGAAAAGCTCTACTTGAAAAGGGACACTCAATTCTACCATCATACAAGGATATTCAAGAAAAAAAGCAAACTATTTTACCATCTATTTCGGTTACCGAAAAGGAAGCATGTGTAGAGCTATCTTCTTTGCTTGAGAATACAGCTACCAGGATAGCTGCAGATTTTTCTGCAGATCAGTTGGAAAAAGTAAATGACAGCGACGTTGTATTAATCTGTAAGTGGGGATGTGACGGACTATCAGCCCTTTCTGAATACAAGCATGCTAGTGGAAGTAAGAAAATGGCGGATTATAAAAGCGTATTTATAGCATCTTTGGTGCCATTAAGAATGCGATCTTATTCTTTAAAGCAATCTTCATCAAAGTGTAAAAACTCATTTGAAGATATACACAAGGGACTCGAAGACAACAACAAAGGATTTAGTGGAATATATTAAAAATTAAATAAATGATTTACAACCTCTTTCAATAACCATAAACCAATACACATTCGACATATCCTTTCAAATTAGTCTAACAATGATTGATGGAAAGGTTAGTAATGCCATTACGGAAACATCTTCTTTTTGGAAATGCTCACTATGTGATGAGACGAAATCACAATTTTAGGATATTGGTAAAGCAAGGAGTATTAATGAAGAATTTCTGTGTTTCGGAATATCTCCACTTCACGCCAGAATACGGTTCATGGAGCATTTTCTGCACATAGCATATGATTTAAAGTATAGAAGTGTGCCAGAAAATTTAACAAAACCTACCAGAAACAACGAGGATTTAAAAACACTTAGAATATATGAGAAAAGTAGAATCCAGGATGAATTCAGAGAAGAGACGGGATTAAACATCGACAAACCTCTGCCAACTGGTGGTAGTACAAATGATGGAAACACGGCAAGAAGGTTTTTCGGAAATTTCGAATCTACATAAAAAATAATTGGTATTAATAAAGAGTTACTTGAAAGGACTAACATACTATTAATGGCAATTAATAGTAAGCACAAAATTAACTCTGCTCGATTTGGAGAATATGCAACAGAAATATCTAAGATACTTGTTTCCCTATATCCATGGAAAAAAATGACACCCACAGTACATAAAGTAATGTGCCATGGCGAAATTATAATTGAACGAAATATTCTTCCACTTGGAGAACTTACAGAAGAGGCTCAAGAAGCAAGAAACAGAGATTTTAAGCACGTTCAATTATTCACCACCAGAACGTCACAAAACGAGGATATTTTTAATAGCCTATTGTTATCATCAGACCCTGTACTATCGTCAATGAGAAAACGTTGGATTTATTATGAGCCTTTATCAACTCAAAATACTGGAGACTTTTGGATATGTATACAGATACAACAGATTATTTTATAGAAAATAAGTAGTATAAGTTTAAAATATTAGAAAAATTGTAATAAAAAATCGAATTTGAAATAGAATATTTATTAAGGAAGATGATAAATACCAAAAATAATAATATTGATTAAGTTAAAATAGATATTTTTTGTTTGTTTTGTTATCTTAAATTCATTAATAGAAATATATAAATGCTTAGAAAAGGATAAAGATTTACTTAAATTTGGGAAATGTGGCAACCCTATTAAAAATAAAAAATATTTATTAACTATTTTTATAAAAATATTTTGTGTATAGATATTAGTAAAAGTGTTCAGAAATATTCATAATTTTCTAAGTAACTTTTCACACAAAGGTAAATGCAAAAGTTGCAAGTTTATAAAAATATAGTCATATATACAATAAATTGAAAATATAAAAGTTTAAAGGCGCATATTTCTGAAATGAGGCATGATATTGACTTGAATCTTTTTGCAAAAGATTGGAAATTATATATGCTAAAGGATAAGCTTAATTTCTAATACATATTCTTAAAATTTCTTTCACTATTTAGAAATAAACCAAACAAAAGGCCCAATTTGAAGTCGAATTCGGGAGGGTGTGTACCATGACCAATTGAAGTTACCTTTTAGAAAAGTGCAAAATTATTATATGTTGCTAAAGAAAATTTCATTTGAGATAAAAAAGAGTGTAGATACTTTTTCGGCTAAAAAAAATACAAAAAGTCGTCTTTTTTGCAATTTTCAAATTCAAAATCGTCTATTTTTGGACTCGGTAAAGATATCTACTTCAAATTTTTATTATTCAATAGATAATTTTGTTCTTTAACTAGTTAAGAAAAAAAGTAATAAAATCGGTCGGAAATACTAGGACATATATGAAAAAAACTGGACCAAGAACATGCAAAATTATGGTGCTTAAAAATTCAAACGCAAATAAGTCGAATACTATAAGAGATAAATAGGACATGTAAGCATATTTTTTATAGGTCTTATCAGGGCCTACAATAATATATAAAAATATTTGAAATTGGACGAGAAACAAAAATTTGGCAAGTGATTAAAAATTTTTTATGTCAGAGGTACCTAACTTTGAGCCCCCTTAGCTCCGCCCCTGAGGGGTTTGTTGTGGCTCCCTTAACATTGTACGCTTCTCTGCTACGTCTGTACCATGAAAATCCAACCAGCCGATCAGAAGTTACAGATTTATTTCCAAAAAATTTCGATTCTGCCCCACTGTGCAATGGCATAAGAAAATGTATTTCATTATTTGTCATGCCGGATGGGAAAAATACAACAATTATCATCGAAAATTCTACGAATGTAAAAGAAAGTAGCAACTCCGTACGCTTTACTTGTAATTAGTTTCACTAATCACGATTAGTTTTCGTGAGTTACTAACTTGCAAATAAAATATTAATTCACCGTTTATGCAACAAAATTTTCATATCGCAATATTCTTAATTGCGAGTAAGAGGTGCGTACAAACGCTTGCGAAAATTAGTTACTTACTTTTGCGTTAGTGAGCAACTTTTATTATATAACAGTAATGGGATTTGAAAATGTGCATTTAGTGCCAAATTGGGATCTAGAAAGTGCCAAAATCGGTTAAAAAGTGGCAACTTTGGTTTTAAAGAATTAAACCAAATTAGGGGACCAAAAATAAGTAAAATCGATAAGTAATTGGATAAAATTAGGCGAAAAACAAAATTTCGTATTAATGTCACATATTAATATAGGTATTACGTATTGCACGTTTGTAGCGCTTTGCTTATAATGAAGTCTTTTACACTTTAAGGTTTTGCGCTTCATTATTATGTATGTATACCCTTATTTCTTAGAAAAAGAAAAGTGCCAAAATAGTTTCCAAAGTGCCGTAGTGCCATTAGGAAAGCAATAGTGCCAAAAATGGCACAATTGTACCATAAATTTCATCACTGTTATATATTATTGTATTATATTAGGGAAGTCAATTTCATAGCACAATTGTGCTAGCTAAGTTCACACGTGTTTTTAGGCTCTTTCATTTATAGCCCATCTTCACGCAACAGAATATGTAAGATTTTTCTGCCAAAGATTGTTAAATTCGTTCTCTGAGAGAATATCAGTATTATAAGAAGTATTATGAGACCATTTTGATGAGGTTTCTCTACAGAACTATCTTATAAGATGAACTGTCAAAAAATAAATAATAATAAAGATACACATATACGAACATTCTTTTGTGTGTGTGCATATATATATTTTGGAAATTACTAAAAAAAAAAAGTTTTTTTTTGTAAAATTGTTTCCTTTTAACAATTATTTTACATTTTTATTAAAATTGCGCAAAAAATCCGAATTTCTAAATAAAAAGGACATGTGACTGATTAAAAATAATGATATCTTATAGGATTTATTAGAATACGTTTACCCCTTATTTAAGATCTAACATTATATAAAAAATGGTTACTCTCTTCTAACGGCGTTATCTCTCATATTATATAACCGTTAATCTCAATCGTAGACCTATGGTTAGCCGTTGCTGAGAATGCAAAAAGAACAAAATGTACTGGAAAAAAATTTTGAAAAATTAATATTCATCAATTTCTTTAATATTACTGTTTTAAGATAAAGTTGGAGGAATGTGAATTATATTTTTGTATGGCAATATTAATTTAATTTATTAAGGGTAAGGAAAGCAAAAATGCATTAAAAGATTTGTTTTATATAACAATAAAGCATCATGTGTAACTTACGTTATTCATTTACTAAACTCAACTTTTCTTCGAGTACATTTTTTCACGCTTACTAACATATATATTATAGCAACTTATAAGTTCCCAGCAAACCAGAGGTTTGATTTAAAATTTGATAATGTTATGATGATGTTATAATGATAATGTTTTAAGAATAATATCATTCTTAAATTTAATGCAGATTTGAATTAAGGTTTGAATTAACCTTTAATATCAAAGGAAAAACACATAATTTTTCAAACGTTTGAAATATGATGACTCTGTGTTTGATGGTTTGTTATAAATGATTGTTTATGTGTTAGTGAGAAACCAAACTTGTAAGCTGTTATAAATAAGCTACTAGATGGTTCTTAACGTTACTAGAAAATTGTGGAAGATAATTCTAGTAAATTTATTATTAAGTCGTAAAGTTCTCATTGTGTGTAAATTTTGAAACATTTTAATTGTGTAATATAACGTGTTTTAAGGCGTAAAATAAAGAGATGTATTTGAATTTAAAATCAAATTGAACTGACTTAAAAAAGATATATAGTCGGTCAAGCCCGACCATATGATACCCCACACCATTGTGTATGTCCATCAAAATTCGTGGAGGGGTCTTATATTAGACATGTGGACTATTGTGGACCGATACTTTTACTACGTGTAAAATAAAATACACGAATACAGAATATTACTTAATACTAATATTTATATGAATTTATGCACTTTAGGGTGATTCCCGAAAGTGGGTTTATATGGGAGCTATACTTATATAACACTTATTTGTGTCGAATATAAACTTGATACTAACATGTGTATGTGATTTATGCACGTTAAAGTGATTTCCGGAAGAGGGTTTTATGTGGGAGCTATTGTCAATTATGGACCATATAATTCATGAAATTGGGCACAAAGATTGATACTTATAGAAAACTTCCTTGCACCGAACTCCTCAACTGGAAAAAGGTGGAGAATGGTGTCCAGTTCTGCTTAAGGTGTGCTTCTCACGGCACCTGTAATGCCAATTGAAGCACATCTCTGAACTTTAGAAAGTTCCTAATAGAACCCGATTCACCTGAGAAGTACCCGACTGAATCCCTGCGTATCATCGTGCTGCCGAATCTTCGATCCAGCATCCACCAGTAATAGAACCCGAATCACCTGAGAAGTACCCGACTAAATCCCTGCGTAACATCGTGCCGAATCTTCGATCCAGCATCCACCAGTAATAGAACCCGATTCACCTGAGAAGTACCCGACTAAATCCCTGCGTATCACCGTGCTGCCGAATCTTCGATCCAGCATCCACCAGTAATAGAACCCGATTCACCTGAGAAGTACCCGACTAAATCCCTGCATATCATCGTGCTGCCGAATCTTCGATCCAACATCCACCAGTAATAGAACCCGATTCACCTGAGAAGTACCCGACTAAATCCCTGCATATCATCGTGCTGCCGAATCTTCGATCCAACATCCACCAGTAATAGAACCCGATTCACCTGAGAAGTACCCGACTAAATCCCTGTGTATCATCGTGCTGCCGAATCTTCGATCCAGCATCCACCAGTAATAGAACCCGAATCACCTGAGAAGTACCCGACTAAATCCCTGCGTAACATCGTGCTGCCGAATCTTCGATCCAGAATCCACCAGTAATAGAACCCGATTCACCTGAGAAGTACCCGACAGAATCCCTGCGTATCATCGTGCTGCCGAATCTTCGATCCAGCATCCACCAGTAATAGAACCCGATTCACCTGAGAAGTACCCGACTAAATCCCTGCGTATCATCGTGCTGCCGAATCTTCGATCCAGCATCCACCAGTAATAGAACCCGATTCACCTGAGAAGTACCCGACTAAATCTCTGTGTATCATCGTGCTGCCGAATCTTCGATCCAGCATCCACCAGTAATAGAACCCGATTCACCTGAGAAGTACCCGACAGAATCCCTGCGTATCATCATGCTGCTAGTAATTTATCTAACACAAAATATTTATAAATACTATCGATAACTAAAACATTGAATTATTAAATAAAGATATACTGTATATTTGAACCCCAGAAAGGGTAAACAAATTGTGTTCTCACTTAAGGTTCGTGGATCCCGTAAGTCGACCCTGGACACAACTGAGCTACCTCAGCCGACGACAAAACCACGTTACAAATATCAGTTAATAAAATTTATTTTTCACATAAGCAAGAAAATGTTGCTTGAAAAATGTTGACCCCAAGTTCAGTTGAGGTAAATTTATGTTTTTGGCTGCAGATATCATCTATTGTCTTTTAGTTATATTTTTGTAGAAGATGCTTAAATTAGAAATGGGTATTAATGTAAAAGATGATACAAATATTTGCGAACCATGTATTTATGAAAAAGACCATCGATTGCCATTTGATCATAAAGTGAAAGTCTTGACAACATCTGTTTGTGATCCATTTAGTGAATCATTTTCTAAAAAGAGCTATCTTTTGATTTTTAAAGACTCATGTACAAAGTATCGTTTTGGATTTGTTATAACACAAAAATCAGAAGTTAAAGATTGTCTAGAAGACATTTTGTGTTAGCAAAAAATCGTGGTCATTATATGAAAGAAATGTCAAGCGACAATGAAATCAATTCTTAAGAAACATACACCACGCAAAGACTAACAGCACCGTACACTCTACAACAGAGTTGTGCTAGTGAAAGGGATAAACAGTAGTTGAGATGGCACGTAAATTTCAGAATAACATCATGTGAACAAAAACGAAAAAAGATGTTAGCATCCATTTAAAAAGGGATATTTCACAGGTTACGATAATGATGAACGACACCATGTTTATATTAAAGACAAACAAGAAGTTATACTTTCACGAGATGTAAAATTTGTTGAGAAAATAATAATAATAGATGATCAAAATAATAAAGATATCAACAAAAATTTACCTAGAGAAGAAGTTGGAGTTAAGCTGAAGTTTGAAGAATATCGAAGACCACACACAGATTACAATTCTGATAAAGAACAACAATTGATAGAGGATGAAGAACAACTTAGTGAGGAAACATTTAGCGATGCAAGAGAAGATATTAATTTAATCAAAAGCATACAAGAAGATTTTGAGTTACTGATGGTTAAAAGGTTAAGAAATCGTACATTGTTTTTAAATTCTAGATGCGACGATTCCGTAATGGAAGTTTAAGATTTTATAAATAAAATGGAAACACATATAACTTATGAAAAAGCTATAAATAGTAAAGAATCAGTTTGTTGGAACAAACGTTTAATTAACTATTTATTAAAAATTGGATTTAAAGTGCTTATTCATAAGAAATAAAAACAACCAAAAACTTATTTTAGTTCTTCATGTAGATGACGGATAAGTTGCAGGAACTGATGAAAATGATGTTAAAATTTGATTAAATAAATTAAGACTCGAATTCAAAATTACTTGTAAAAATGCAAATTATTTTTTGCGGTTGGAGATAACGAAAGAAAATGGTGCAATAAAAATTTCACAAGAAGCTTATGCAAAAAGGTACTAGAAAAGTGTAATTTTGGTAGGTTCAGATTTCGAAACAGGGAAAGTGGAAAATGTATCTAAGTTTTCCTCTCGAAAAGCAGTTGGGGCTTAATACTCGGCACTAGACCTGACCTATCATTGTCTAGAACTTTAGATAATCCCATGAAAGAGGTTATTGTAAGAATTAAAAGATTGCTTTGATACATTGCATACGCTATTAAATATAAAGCTGATGACAATTTGAAGTTTGAATGCTACAGTGATGCTGACTTAAACATCTGGTATTGTAATAAAATATGCTGGTGCTATAACTTCGTGGATGAGTCAAAGATAGAACAGATATTTCATCTACAGAAACTACTAAAGAAATCATATAGCTAAAGAGACTCTATTCCAAACTATTCGTATTTAAAGAAATTCAAATAGACAATATGCAGCAATAAGATTAGCTCCACAATTCCATCGAAGAACTAAACACATCGTTCTAAAACATCTTTTTATAAGTGAGAAAGTCTCTGAAAAAGAAATTAGTGTTAAAAGAGTATCAACTGAAGATCAATTAGCTGATGTGATGACGAAGCCTCTACAATCAACCAGATTAAAATATATAATCAATAATTTGAGACTTTCTAAATGTTAATAAATTTTTTACCAAGGGAAAATATTGATGTTAATATGAAGTTTGTTAAGAACATTTGTACAAATGTTATGAATTCATGCTTTTTAGAACTCATTAATATATTTTTGCAATTCAATACTTTTTATAATTTGCCTTTAGTCAAAAATATTTTTAACAATACATATATCCTCCACATTTTTGAAACATTGCTATTTTTGATTCAAAATTCTTTATTCGAATATCGTTATTCTTTAAATTTGTTTAATTTTTCGTTGTAATTTTTTCTAAAATATTTTAAAAAAGAAAAAAAATATGACAACTAAAAATACATTTCATAATACATTTTGATAATCATTTTGGTTTGTATTATAAAAAACGTAACTGATATAACAGGTTTACATTAGGCAACATGCCACAGCGACACTCATTGTTTTTGTTGTTGTTACAACAAAACAATGTGGCATGTTGCCTAGTGTGTGTCTAAATAGAAAGGGATGTGCATGAAGTTCTATTTTGATGAATGCTATTTAAAGTATACTTATATATTTTTTAATATTGCTAAGAAAAATTGCACTTTACGCACTAGTATACATATTAAATATTAGTTAGGCTCGGTTGCATTTTTGGTGATGATTTGTTATAACTTAATATTGGTAAATGTTATTAAATATGTTTTTATAAAATAAAATATCCAATTAGTTCTGGAAACTTTACACGACTTGCCTTTTCTTTTAATAACACATTATATGATTCATTACCCCCATATGATATAAAAACCTTAGAAAGTAGAAGATCAATTCAATATATTTTATTTTTAGTTGATATTTTAAATTATAACATATTTTTCCCTGATTTGTTATCTTTAATTAATATAAATGCTCAATTAAGATCTTTAAGATATCATGATTATTTTTATATAAGTAGTCATAAAACATAAGACTATTCCTTGAATCAACTATTACTAAAATCTCAAATTTTGTTTAATAATTTAAATGGAAACGATGTCTTAAATTTTATTTTTTCTAACGAAAAAATAAAATTGTATTTAAAAAATTTAATGTAAGTACTAAATATTATTAGGCGAATAGTTTGTAAGGATATTTTGTTAATCCAATGACTTTTATAAATAATAGTTTAGCTGTTACACATTACCTTTAATTTATTTACCCTATTTTCAATTTCTTTTTCATATTTGTCAAACTTAACCGAATACATCTTAGCTCTTAAACACAAAGAGAGGACGTAAAAATATGAATTTATTAGTGAATTTGGTTTGTTTACGCTCCACAGTGGGGTCAAACGCAAATTTTTTGGTAATAAATCTGAATCTCCTGAACTACTGGTCGGATCAAATTGAAATGTATGGAAGAGTTGTAGAGGAGGACCTAAGCTTTCAGAAAAATCATCTTGTAGTCACCCTGTGATAACACGAGATAAGCTACAGGGTGTCAAAGTTGACTACCTCGAGTATGTAAAAGTTAAAAAAAATCGTAACTTGTACAAATGAAGTCCGATTTTAAAGATTTTTATATTTCTGGAAAGTGCTTGGCAAGATAAAGAAAAAATAAGCTTACTCATCTAAGTTATCTCTTACAGTTAAAAAGATATTTACGCTTGAATTTTGAATTTTTGATTTTTTGGCTCGACTTTCTTTCGTTTTTCGGGAATAAGTCCGGAGATATATGAGGCAAAAATTTTTTAAAAATATTCCGTAATTTGCTACATATTTCAAAATAATATGCTGAAAGAATTTTTGGATTATCTCAATTCGTCTAGACGTGAAAAATATTCAAAGTCAGCACTCTGAAATTGGCATGAAAAATGGCTATTTTTTAAAAAAATTTAGTACAATTCATTCACTTTTTTCTCAAAGTTCCGTTAATAAAAAAATTTTTTCCTTATTAATTTCAAAAGATAAGGCTTCATAAATGGTTAATAAAGAAATTTTGAATTGATTTAAGTTTGCACCCTACATCCAGCATTGGCCGAAAATTGTCAATGTTAAAAAATAGTTTCATTTTTATCGATTAATAAAAAAAAAAATGTCACGCGAGCTTTTTTAAATTTGGTACCCATATTTTTTATAGAAATAGATTTAGAATGATTTACCACTAAACTGCTTCCCGCCCGGCCAAAAACGAATGCAGGAGTGGAGATTTTATGTTAAAAGTCAGTTTTTTTAACGACTATTTTTAAAAGCATATTAAAAGCATATTAGCATAATATTTTTAATATTATTTCTTATGTAATGTATAAAACACAAAAAAAATAGCTGAAAATCCAAAAAAATTTAATTTTTTTAATACAACTCCACTAATTTTGCAAATACTTTAAAAATGTTAAAAGAATATAAAAATAGACTTATTTACCAATTCAACGATATATAAAATGTTGATATAGGTCATTTAATAATAGTAATATAATGGCCTCAAAACTACCAAGTCACGTCAAAAGTTGCAAAATTCACTATTTTGTTCCGTATTTCCATATGTGTGTATAGGTAACATTTTAGTTTTCTAATGTATTATGTAGGTATATATTTGTTATTATAAAGTAGTAAATTCTTTATTTGAGTAATGTTTATTTAATTTGTTCTACAGATTTACATACTTATTATACATAAATCCCGTATATTTATTTTATTAAGAATATATTATCGAAGATATTTTTAGATATTTTCTTGAAAATAATCAGAAACATCAAACGTTAGCAAATTTTTAACTTCCTTAGCTTCGGAATCCTCTTTTTCTATTTCAAGAGTGATTTTTGGTAGCCATCGTGTTCTTATAGAATATATAACTGGATCTGATGATATTAATAAATATTCCATTAAGTCCATATTTTGCGCTATTTTCGAACATTTTCGGGTATTGAAGAGTCAGAAATGTTTAACATCTTTATTTCGGGCTTACTGTACTTCCTCTGTTAGCTCTTCCAATGGCAAAATACTATTTTCTATTATTTCTTTACCATGAGCCAATACTTTGTGAATTGTTGGAGTCATTGATTTCCAGGGGTATGTAATGTTAAGTAGTTCTTTAGTTTCGTAAGCAAAAATTTTAAATTTGTCCGCATTAATTTGTTTTTTGCTATTAATCGCTGCCAATATAATCTTAAAACGCTTCAAAATATTTAAGTCAATGCCTGTGTTTAAAAATGTGAGTTCCGGATTTTCAAAGAAACGTCTTGCTGTATTTCCATCATTTGAGCTTCCATAGCCATGTAGAGGTTTATCAATTATTAATCCGAGTTGTTCTTTGAATTCTAATTGAATTCTTTTCTTCTCCTCTTTTCGTAATTCGTGAAGTTCCAAATTGTTTTTTACTGTAGCATTTTCCTGCCCGGGAATATTTCTGTACTTCATATCATATGCAAGATGTAAGCAGAACTCCAAAAATCTTATCCTTGCGTGGAGTGGTGATATTCAAAATTTTAAAGAATTTTTATTAACAAGGACTTCAGAATTATCCTGAAATTGTGAACTTATTTTTCCACATATATTATATTTCCATGTAGATGTTGTATCTGTTATAGCGTTTGCAACTTTTCCATCAATCATCGTTAATTGTTGTTGAAATGTAACTTTAATAGTTCTGTTTGATATTTTTACATATATTGGGGGCAATGCTTTAATTTCTTCTTCCAATTGGTTGATAATGCTGTTTATTGTAACCGTGGTTTCTTTTATGTAATCAAAAAAGATTGGACGGCACAAAAATTTGGAACCTGGAGTTAAATTTATTTATGAGGAAGGCTTATTTAAGCGCATTCGAAGTGGTACCAGAGACGCTATAAACAGCGAGGAATAATTATTTCCAGAATTACTTCCATCCAGTTGTTTGTATTCCGAAAATCCTGATGTTCCATCGCAGCCCCATTTGAATATTAAAATAAGTTCAGAGTCTTTGCATTTTTCAATGTTATCTTTGCTGAAGGTAGATATAATTCTAGAGGCAGTATTTTCAAGTAATTGCAATATATTAACTTTAGCACTTTTAACAGAAGCATTAACCGGGTGCTCCATAGGCTGTAAAATATTACTTTTCGCTTCTCTCACTGATTTGCTACTGGGAAAGATATCGTATCCTTTTTCGCTAACAGATTTCCTCAAAATCTCGTATTGGTTTCTTGATAATCCTAAATTTAATATTAGAGCTAGAGCATCTTCAGAGGTAAAGGACGATGTTGATTTCGGTGTCACTATGCTTTCGATTATCCGATGTAATCGATTGGGAGAAGCTGTTGGTAACACATCTATAACTTTTTCTACTTCCTTTGGTTGCGTACGTGTTACTAAAGCTTTAAATGTATCTTTTATTTCGACATTCGTATGTGAATTTAGAATAGATTCCTGTTTGGTCCTCTTTGTTCTTAGCTGAACTTCATCGTAACTTCTTTTTGGTCGACCCTTTTTCTGCTTTCCGATGAAAATTGGTATTTCTCCCTCCAACCACTCTTCATTTTTCTTCTTGAACTTTGGTATTGACCAATCTGAAGTTTGCATCCTTTTTTCGTATGATTTATAAAAATTTTCGAGCTTTAAACTGTTTTCTGCAGTAAGAGTTAAACCAAAAGATACTACTGTATCAATGAGTTTTCTTATTTTTTCTGGACGATTTATAATATCAGATAGATTATCCCAGATTACTTTGCAAATAGAAAAGTGTTTTAATGTAATCTCCATAATGGCAAATTCACTAATAAATCTGCATATTTATAAGGATACTTATATATAGAAAAAGAATATTTATATCAGGTAAATGGTGACAGGCAAAAATGAATTAAAAAATTTAAATTTTTGCTCAAAACCCCCAATTTCATTCAGTTTATTTTTATGACCTGTAGTGTTAAACAGGTACGTCAAAAAATGTACCTATGCGATTGTAAAAAAAATCATTTTTGTTATAATACATTAATTAAGTAGCTAGGTAAATTATTTAAAAACTTAAAAAAATGTAATAAAAAACGAAGGAAAATATACTTATTTATGTACTTAGGTAATTTTAAAAACCTTTTCAGTAGAAAAAAATTATGAACACTTTAAATAAATTCATTAATAAATATTATTATCTCGTAACAAAAATAAGCAATGCAGTTGAGTGTTACGTATACTCACATATGGAAATACGGAACAAAATAGTGAATTTTGCAACTTTTGACGTGACTTGGTAGTTTTGAGGCCATTATATTACTATTATTAAATGACATAAATCAACATTTTATATATCGTTGAATTGGTAAATAAGTCTATTTTTATATTCTGTTAACATTTTTAAAGTATTTGCAAAATTAGTGGAGTTGTATTAAAAAAATTAAATATTTTTGGATTTTCAGCTATTTTTGGAAAAAAATTAATTTTTGAAAAATTACCAAAAATAGGTTATTGGAGCTATTTTATTGATTTTTTTAGGAATGAAAGCTTGATTTGTGTTTTATACATTACATAAGAAATAATATTAAAAATATTATGCTAATATGCTTTTAATATGCTTTTAAAAATAGTCGTTAAAAAAACTGACTTTTAACATAAAATCTCCACTCCTGCATTCGTTTTTGGCCGGGCGGGAAGCAGTTTAGTGTTAAATCATTCTAAATCTATTTCTATAAAAAATATGGGTACCAAATTTAAAAAAGCTCACGTGACATTTTTTTTTATTAATCGATAAAAATGAAACTATTTTTTAAAATTGACAATTTTCGGCCAATGCTGGATGTAGGGTGCAAACTTAAATCAATTCAAAATTTCTTTATTAACCATTTATGAAGCCTTATCTTTTGAATTAATAAGGAAAAAATTTTTTTATTAACGGAACTTTGAGAAAAAAGTGAATGAATTGTACTATATTTTTGTAAAAAAATAGCCATTTTTCATGCCAATTTCAGAGTGCTGACTTTGAATATTTTTCACGTCTAGACGAATTGAGATAATCCAAAAATTCTTTCAGCATATTATTTTGAAATATGTAGCAAATTACAGAATATTTTTAAAAAATTTTTACCTCATATATCTCCGGACTTATTGCCGAAAAACGAAAGAAAGTCGAGCCAAAAAATCAAAAATTCAAAATTCAAGCGTAAATATCTTTTTAACTGTAAGAGATAACTTAGATGAGTAAGCTTATTTTTTCTTTATCTTGCCAAGCACTTTCCAGAAATATAAAAATCTTTAAAATCGGACTTCATTTGTACAAGTTACGATTTTTTTTAACTTTTACATACTCGAGGTAGTTATTATGTTATTACATTAGACTTCAATTAATTTATCAACCCCACAGTGTTCAATAACTACAATGGTCTGGTGGTGTAACTGATTACCTACCGTTCCACGTATCCCAGGTTCAAACCTCGCTTGAGCCGAGGTTCTTTTTATTTCTTTTATTTGTTTTTTAATCAAATCCCACTTGAGGAAAAACATTTTTTTCATTAAATATATAAATTTTTTTATAATTATTTTTTTTTTATTTTTAATTATTTTAACCTTGAACCTATTTTTTTTTTTTTTTTTTTTGTAATTTGCACATTTTTATTTTGTTATGCATTAAAAAAAAAAAGGAAAAAAAATTAACATTTTTTTTATGAACCCGAGTTCGATCCTCAGCTGAACCCGCTTTTTATTTACTGTATATTTTTATTTATTTTTTTTAATTTTAAAAATGAAATTTTAAAAATTGATTTTTGCAAATATTTATTTTTATCGATATTTTTTTTAATTTTTATTTTGATACTATTAGTAATATGTTTAAAATTAGTTGATATATATTTTTTTTAACCTTATGGTTTTTTTTTATTTAATTTCTTTAATAAACAATCTGAATATTAAAATGAAGTTTTAAGCGTCCTTTTTATTGGTTCCTGGTGAAGTGAATCGGATAGGGTAGTGTTTTTTTTTTTGGATCATACACAACTTCATTTCCGCTTTTCCTTAGTATGATCATGGTAGGGAGGGGAATTCTACTGTGTTACCATCTACACACAGTCGTTCAACAATCTAAACATCCGTTTCCGTCTTTTTTTTTGTGTCTGCTAGTGTTCTCTTGTTCTCCTGTTTCTATCTTTTGCTCTCTTCTTCTGTTTTTCTCTCATTTAAATATGGCACGCACAAGATAAAATAATATTACTGTGCATGTCGACTTGAAGTCTATTTTGAAATAGCATCGAAACCCTCCCGATTGCCGACGAGACAGAAGCTGGAAACTAGTTGCGTGCTAGCTACTTCAATAGACTAACGAAATTTGACACATAAGCATCTGCTAAACCGTTATATGCTACAGTAGTGGTCCAAGTTTAGAGCCTTGTGGAACTCAATAGTCATATGTCTGTTTTACACTAATTTTGCTGTTAAATTTTTACACAACAGTTTCTGCATTCCAAGTAGCTTTTAAAACATTTTTAGATATTACCTCTGATATCATTTTTTTTCGAGTATTTCTAATAATTTAGTGTTGGAAAGAGTATCGAATGCTTTGCTAAAGTCGATGAATAGGACTATTACATGCATATGTTTACTTAAACTTCCATTGACATAGTTTCAGAAGTTTCATAAAAGTTGGTTTATATTTTTTCCTTTTTGGAAACCAAATTTGGTTTTTGTTAATGATTTTATATTTTTTGATGAAGTTTGTAACTCTTCTAACTATTACTTCTTCAAGAATTTTATCTTTAACAGAAAGAATAACAATTGGCCTATAATTATTATAAATCTGATGTATTACCACTCTTATATATTGGCCCAACTATTGAGGTTTCCGCATATTTGGCACAATGACTTGTTTCAAACTGGAATTTATTAATTTAGTGATAACTGGTGTTAAAAATCTTGTATTTGTTTTCAGATCTTTAGGCCGTATTCTATCAGCTCCGGCACCTTTTTTCTAATGTTAAGATTTTTTAGAATATTGAAAATTTCCTCAACGTATATTGTATCGAATCATCAGGAATATTTATTGTTTTTATTTCACAGCATTGTAGAATTTTTTTAAGATTTGTATTAAAGTTTAACGAAAATTTATTTGTGATATCAGATATTTTTTCATTTTTTAATTTTTTTTTTATAAAAGTGTCTATATTTGTTGTTCTTTTGCCAATAATTGCATTTATTAATTGCTACGTTGCACGTGAACCATATCTATTTTCCAAAAATTTAGTTTTATAATAATTGTTTTTTTCAAAATAAATTCTTTTATTTAATATATTTATAAATGATTCATATCCTTTTTCATATCTTTTGTTATTACGATTATTTCGCTATTTTTTAAAAAGTTTATCCCTTAGATCACAATATTTTATTATTTCTTCACTAATCCAAGGATTTAAAATTATTAAACATATCATTTATGTTAGAATTTTGTTGCATTAGTACATTCCAATTAGTATCTTGTATTTGTTTATTTATTTTATAGTTGTGAAAATATGGCCCCTGATTTATTACGTTTGCTTCTCCCTGGTTGTTTTCGCTTTTTTCAACACAACAATATAAGGATGTTTTGATGTTCTTTTGTTATTTTTTACAAACAGGTGATCATTGCACGTTTTTGTATTTTTCTTTGGATCTTCGCGTGTACTTTCGTTTAGCATACATTATTTAAAGTTTGTTTTATGATTTTATTAATTTTTTTAGAAATAACAATATATATAAAAATTAAAAAAAAACCTATTTAAAAGATTGTTTTATATTGAATTGGAAATGGATTCGATGTCTGCTGAGTTGTTTTGGCAAGCCATAGTGGATGACGGTTGTTAAATGTTAATTCATCATTTATGTAAATATGTTTTGGGGTTTGGTTATCGATATTTTCTTCATTAGTGTTTAAAACTTTTGCATCAATTCGATGTCGTACAATCTTCTTCATAAATTGCCCTTTTTTGCTCAGTGTAGAAATTTCTATAATAACTTTGTTTTGTTTTTTTATATGAGACGCTTTGGTTACATCTTCTTTGTTTATGTTTACATTGATCGATGTACGAATACCAATTGCATTGACTTCGTCATAAGCAGAGAATTGTGTATTTGTATTTTTTATTTCTATATTCTTATTTATCAATTGTTGTTCCAACTTATTAATTCACTTTTCCATATTGTTGATTTGGTTATCTCTCTGTTTATCTTTCTCATCTAGCTCTTTAACTTGATGTAGTGATTGATTGTGTAATAGCTGCGAGAGCATTATTTACATCGGCTGCAAGTTTATCAATTGATTTTTAAATCTCTTTTAAATCAGACTTCAACTCTGCGACATCTGCATACAGTTTACAGAGGTTAATGACATTGATTCTATGAATTTTTTTGGTAATTTTCTGCGTTTCCTTCGTCATCATATGTTCTTGCTTGTTCTTTATTGTTTATGTCATCAAAAACAACAGCTTGGTAGCATATATGACACTTCCATAGATTCCCAGATATGTGCTTTTAGAGAACATGGAGAAAAATGATAATTTAAGTTACAGTTGAAACATTTTACGTAGTTTGTTGTTGTAATTTCTTTTTTGCATTGGTTACGTAAAATTATTCGACTCATTTTTATGTTTTATAAACAAGTATTTTAACACTTTTATTTATTTTATTTTGTAGTTGGGTTTTAAATTTTCTTTTAAAGCAGTTTTATTTTAAAAATTTTTTGAATTATTTTTCACACAGTTGCTAAACTTAAGTTATTTTATCTGTGGATAGTTTTTAATTTTATTCAGAATTTCACTTTATACGAGTTTTAAAAGTTTTTTGTACAGCTTATAAAAAAATTTAAGACAAATTAACTGCCTTGGCTGTATATTCTTGTACATTATTAAAGTGTGCTGTAAAAAGTGTGTGTGTATATTGGAACACATAGTGACTATTTAAACTGCTATTGTTGTACATTTTTAAATAAAATAAAGAGTTATTACATTTTTTAAACTACCAAACTACTTTATTTGCAATCAAAATATCAGGTTTATATAAAAGGAAGTTTTTAAAAGGGGAAAAACACAATGTCTTAAAAAAATATAGTTGGATTAACTAATTGGCAATTTACCAATTTGGATGAGATAACCAAATTTAATAATTTTAAATGCACTTAAATATAACGTATTATAGTAGCTGCAACTAAAATTCGTTTACATAATATATTTTCAATACTAGTTATCAATACTTTTTTCTAATATTTAAAAAAATTCCGTTATGATTCAGAAGAGCATTCGGTTCACCCAAGCGATCAGTTATTTTTTGACATTTTTTAAAAAATATTTTAATTTAAAAAATTAAAATAAAAAGAAAACAAAACGAAAATGGCATAACAAAATTCAAAATACTAAAATATGTACAAATGCATAAGGCAACAGTCGTTTAAACATTTTTTTTATAAAAGAAAGATAAGTTCTTATAATCGTTCAAGTGTAGTATTTACTCATTAATTTTTCTATTTTAATTGAAGTTTTCCGTGTAACCCAGAATTTTTCCAAAGCATTTGGTTTCTTGGTTCTTATATAAATTGCTATCTCATTGAAGATAGTTTGAATTTAATAAAAGCACCATGGTTAGGTATCTGCTTTTGTGGAGAAACGTATAACTTCTCAAAAAAGAAGAAAAGAAACACCGAACATTTCATCCATGTACTAAATAAGCGCAATAATGTATGGTGTAATGTAAATAAAAAATAAATGATGTAAATAAAAAAAATATTCAAAATATATAAAAATTATATTAATGAAAATAATGACGTAATAAGCTGTTGACAACTATGTAAATAAACTGTTGTTTCAATTTTTAAACCAAATTAGTAGCTTTCAATTCAGTTATTTCTAGTGACATTTTCGTTTCTGCTAACCGAATTAATTTTAAAACGGTCACGCGTAAAGTAATATTGAAGTGTAGTTGAACGAAACTAATTTGTAGGATAGAATAGTACATGGGACCGACAAAATTCGTTTGGTAAGAAATAAATTACGTAAATTACCATATATTTTGAAAGTTGAGAAATTACATTGAATTTACGATGCCCATCTCCGTGTAAATCTGAACGTGGTTGAAATGTAAACAAAAATAGCTGACAGCTTTTTGTTCATTTATATAAAAAAAAATAAAGTGACTTTACTAACAAAAACAATATCTTTAACCAATATGATTAACAAATTGATGTAAACAAATTCATTATCAAAAGTATCAACAATCTTCTGGTTCTTAATATGGAGAAAGACCACAAAGCATCTAGTAAAAAATAATGATAACGCCGATCAACCAAGTACGAAATCAAGTAATTGCGATATTAAAGGAACTATTCCTAATACATCTAAATATCAAGCAAAAGTCTGATAAAAAAAATAACTCAATATAACGAATCTTTAAGTGAAATAAATCTCTGCAAAAAATGTGTAAACGATACAATAAAGAGAAGGAATTGTTTAGAAAATATTCTAGAAGACATTCAAATCTCTATTGCCATGAAAATAACATGGACTTTGAAACAAGTTACATATCTAATGGAGGATTTCAAAATGTTATCAATAAACGGAAAAAACGAACTTGTGAAGTAAAAATAGATTTAAGTAATCTCAAACATCAAAAAAAAAACATGTTATGTGGACAATATCAATTGTACTAATAGGTTTTCATTATTAGGCGATTTAGATTTTGAACAAGAAGGGTTGAAACCTAATAATAGTAATAGTTGTAATAAAAGAACTAATAACTCTGAAAATAATATAAAAACTAGAAATTAATTTTGTCTACCAATATTCCTACAGAGTGTTTAATGTAAAATCCCTTATAGATCAACTTAGTTCAAAAAACATTGAATTCAAAATCAATTATTACAATAGTTGTAATAAAAGAACTAATAACTCTGAAAATAATTCCTACATGGTGTTAATGTAAAATCCCTTATAAATCAACTTAGTTCAAAAAACACTGAATTCAAAATCAATCCAAATTTAAAAGCAAGCTGTATCTGAAAGATGCATCAGTTCACTCAGAAATTATGAGAGAAAAAGAAATAGCTTCATATTCGTATATACCCAAAGAACTAAAACGACACAATATTGTATGTAGGGGTTTATATCATAAATAAGATTTAAATGAATTAAAATTGCACCTTGATAAAATTGTTCCTGATTCTATTGATTCAGTTACTAAATTTTCAACTGATTATTCAAGAAAAAAATGATTTAGATACCGGTTTATATCTAGTAACCCTCAAAGCAAATAGAAAAGTTAAGGAAATTTTAGGTATAAAGTATATACTTAATCAGATAGTTTCTTGGGAGCGTCCAAAAAAAGTACAAAAATACCCCAATGTTGGAGATGTCAACATTGGGGACACTTTTAAAAAAATTGTAATCGTCCTTATGCTTGCTTAAAATGTGATAAGAAACACGCACCAGGCGAATGTTCTTTTGTTTCCGGCAATGAAGAACTTCCTTTTTGTGTAAATTGTAATGAAAATGGGCACACAGCGAATTATAAGGCCTGTACATCATATAAAAAATTTGTCTTACTAAGAGAAAAATCGTTAAAAGAAACAAGATTTAAAAAAAATGTTGCTGCTGTAAATGTTGATAAAGAATTACATTCAAGCAATTATCTGACTCCAGGATGGTATATCGCTAATATGGTCAAAGTATCTTCTCAAAAGATTGTCTCAAAAAAGCTCTAAAGGTTAGAATGAAGATATTTTTAGGAAATTTTAGAAATATGTCAAAGGACCAGGCCAAAAATATGGTTCGTAGATTTATGAATTTATTAACTTTTAACATTGTCTCTCTTACAAATATTAGCCGCAAAATCAAACATAGCAAATTATTGGCTCAATTTAGTATTGATATTGCATTTTTACAAGAATTGAATTTATCAAATAATGTGCAAGTTTTTCTAGATAATTTTAATGTCATAAAAGATAATAGTACTTTAGGTGTCGGGATAGCCCTTACAAAATTAATATACTCAAAAGTAGATATTCCGAATTTAAAATATCAAAACGTTTTTGTTGAAGTAGACATTTATATTAGTGGTAGCGTTAAAAAAATTCTTTGTGGATTGGTATATTTCCCTAGCAATTGTGGCCGTCAAATCATTTATTCTGATCTTGCAACACTACTTAACATTTCCCAAAATTTTGATGGCTTAATATTAGGTGGTAATTTAAACTCAAAAAACATTGCTTGGGGTGATTCTATAAATAATTTCAATGGTGAAGTTTTATTAAGATGGCTTCAAAATGAAGCATTTTCTACCACTCGAATTTTTGATTCATATTCTACAAGGTTCTTCTCACTTAGATCATTTTTTAATACGTAATAATATCATTGATTATGTTGATGGAAATTATAAACCATTTACACTACCTACGTTTTCGGACCATATTCCCTTGAAATTGCAAATATTTTTTAATGATTTTAGTTTTTTGCTTAAAATCCCCAACAATTTTATGTCATTAAAAATTACAAATTGGAGTTCATTTAAATTTGATATGAGCAGTATATTAATTAATCATTTTCCACCTGATAACAGGAACTTATCGAACAATGAAATTGATTATTTTATTGATCAATTTGTAACTATAGTAAATTTTACAACAAAAATCCATTGTAAGACTTTAAAAAAAATCAAAAATTTGTTGATTCCGATGTTGTAAGAAATCTTCTAAAAATAAAATATATTTGGCAGAAAGACTTTATTTTTTGTAGAACTTTTAATAGAAAACACTTAGAATATTTGCTTATTTCCAAACAAATAGGTTTAATTCAGATAATCATTAAGGAACGAATACGGATAGAACAAGATGAAATATTTAGCGAAAAAAAAAATAATAACACCGGGACCTTTGGCATATAAACAAATTATGGGAAAAAAATCTACAACACACGTTAAAGATATTTCTGTAGATGGCGTTTTGATAAAAGACGATATTCAGAAACTAAATGTGTTAAAAAAATATTTCTCCTGTGTTTACCAAAATTCCCCTCTAAATAGAGATACCTCTAATATTGAGGAAACAATTAATGATAGTGTTTCACAAATTTGAAATTATTTAACCACTTTTGACAACAGTAATTTATCATTAAATATTAGTAAGGATACAAATTTTACTTTATTGCATTATGTAATAGAAAATTCAAATTTAATAAATAACAAAAAATCTTCAAATTTCTTAATTAAAAAATGTTCAAAGAAATAATTTTTAATAATTGTATTAACAACTGTTATTTCTCAAAAGCCTGGAAAGTAGCCAAAATTATTACAATACCAAAGCAAAAGAATAATAGTGATATTAATAATTTAATAGGTTTCAAAACACACTGTTTAAAAGTTTTTTCGAGAATAGACAATTTTGTATTGAAATTGATAATTCTATTTCTTAAGAGGGTAATGTGACTTGTGGAGTTCCTCAAGGTTCAATTTTAGCACCTTACTTATATAATATATTTATATATACTTTTTCAATAACTCCAAGGGTATACTTTACCCAGACGATTCTCTTTTATATGCTCATGATGAATCTCCATCAGTTGCATTACAGAAAATATCATCTCATCTTGAGAGTGTAAATGAATTCTATTCTTTCAAAGATAATTTTAAATATCTTGGTGTAAATTTTAACAAACTTGTAAAGTTGAATAAACATGTAAAGCTAATAGAGTAAAATGAATATTTTCTAATTTATTTAATAATAGATCTTTGTCTAAAAAAACCAAATTACTTAAATATAAAGTAAGTATTCGTCCAATTTTACTTTACGCTTTTCTAATTTGCTTTAGTATATCTATATCATTTATGAAAAAAATGGAAATATTTGAAAGACATATTTTGAGAAAATGTGTAAAAAAACTATAAATCGCTTTATTTATAATGAAGCGCTAGTTTCACCTCTTCCCGAATATGCACTTAATTTAATGAAAAAATTTGTTGATAAATTGAACTATTTTGACGGTAATATAATGCAAGACATTTTATCTAGTGAATCTGAATTAAGTTGGTCAAATACAGTTATCTTTCTGCTATAGTCATTTTACGGGAGCAACTTGCGAGTATTCCTGGACTAAATTTTTATTATAAAACTAATCCTGGCGTTCACAGAGGGTAAAATAAAATTTACATTGCCTTTAAATTTTAGTTATAAGATTTAGTTTTAAGTTTATTTTAAATAGATTTTTACTCTAATAGTTACTGGAAGTGTCGGGTGCAATCACTGAAGATTATTTGAATGATTACAAATTTTTTTATGTAATTTATTATCTAGTTTAAGCATTTATATAATTTTATTGTAATTAAAATAATACCATATAATTTTAAGTTACCTAAAAAAAAGAAAAATTATGTAAACCCTATGTAATGAAATTTTGAAGACTCAATAAATTTTAATTAATTAATTAATACAACCTATTTTTTATTTTGTTCAGTATGATGATGATGAAATTTAAATATCCTCAATATTTGAGATTATATCTTAGAATTTATATTTAAAGGCATATTCATAAGAAAATGCTTTCAGTTTTCTCTTCTGAATAAAAAGGTACTAGGAATTATAAAATAATAAATAATTTGTTTAAGACAAACACCGGCACATCGAAGCTATGTTTTCGAAATTTTCACATACAGAACACGAAGATTAACGAAGCTAAATAATTGGGAGAAAATAATAAACAAAAAATCATTTAATTTTGTTCTAGCTTTCAACAAGGCAGGTTCATTCCGCATGGTTAAGCAACAACAAAGCACATAACGATGTGCGTATGAAAAATTTATCTTTTTTTATGCAACAAAGAGCGCCACAGTGGGGTCAAACGCAAATTTTTTGGTAATAAATCTGAATCTCCTGAACTACTGGTCGGATCAAATTGAAATGTATGGAAGAGTTGTAGAGGAGGACCTAAGCTTTCAGAAAAATCATCTTGTAGTCACCCTGTGATAACACGAGATAAGCTACAGGGTGTCAAAGTTGACTACCTCGAGTATGTAAAAGTTAAAAAAAATCGTAACTTGTACAAATGAAGTCCGATTTTAAAGATTTTTATATTTCTGGAAAGTGCTTGGCAAGATAAAGAAAAAATAAGCTTACTCATCTAAGTTATCTCTTACAGTTAAAAAGATATTTACGCTTGAATTTTGAATTTTTGATTTTTTGGCTCGACTTTCTTTCGTTTTTCGGGAATAAGTCCGGAGATATATAAGGCAAAAATTTTTTAAAAATATTCTGTAATTTGCTACATATTTCAAAATAATATGCTGAAAGAATTTTTGGATTATCTCAATTCGTCTAGACGTGAAAAATATTCAAAGTCAGCACTCTGAAATTGGCATGAAAAATGGCTATTTTTTTACAAAAATATAGTACAATTCATTCACTTTTTTCTCAAAGTTCCGTTAATAAAAAATTTTTTTCCTTATTAATTCAAAAAATAAGGCTTCATAAATGGTTAATAAAGAAATTTTGAATTGATTTAAGTTTGCACCCTACATCCAGCATTGGCCGAAAATTGTCAATTTTAAAAAATAGTTTCATTTTTATCGATTAATAAAAAAAAAATGTCACGCGAGCTTTTTTAAATTTGGTACCCATATTTTTTATAGAAATAGATTTAGAATGATTTAACACTAAACTGCTTCCCGCCCGGCCAAAAACGAATGCAGGAGTGGAGATTTTATGTTAAAAGTCAGTTTTTTTAACGACTATTTTTAAAAGCATATTAAAAGCATATTAGCATAATATTTTTAATATTATTTCTTATGTAATGTATAAAACACAAATCAAGCTTTCATTCCTAAAAAAATCAATAAAATAGCTCCAATAACCTATTTTTGGTAATTTTTCAAAAATAAATTTTTTTTCCAAAAATAGCTGAAAATCCAAAAAAATTTAATTTTTTTAATACAACTCCACTAATTTTGCAAATACTTTAAAAATGTTAAAAGAATATAAAAATAGACTTATTTACCAATTCAACGATATATAAAATGTTAATTTATGTCATTTAATAATAGTAATATAATGGCCTCAAAACTACCAAGTCACGTCAAAAGTTGCAAAATTCACTATTTTGTTCCGTATTTCCATATGTGAGTATACGTAACACTCAACTGCATTGCTTATTTTTGTTACGAGATAATAATATTTATTAATGAATTTATTTAAAGTGTTCATAATTTTTTTCTACTGAAAAGGTTTTTAAAATTACCTAAGTACATAAATAAGTATATTTTCCTTCGTTTTTTATTACATTTTTTTAAGTTTTTAAATAATTTACCTAGCTACTTAATTAATGTATTATAACAAAAATGATTTTTTTTACAATCGCATAGGTACATTTTTTGACGTACCTGTTTAACACTACAGGTCATAAAAATAAACTGAATGAAATTGGGGGTTTTGAGCAAAAATTTAAATTTTTTAATTCATTTTTGCCTGTCACCATTTACCTGATATAAATATTCTTTTTCTATATATAAGTATCCTTATAAATATGCAGATTTATTAGTGAATTTGCCATTATGGAAATTACATTAAAACACTTTTCTATTTGCAAAGTAATCTGGGATAATCTATCTGATATTATAAATCGTCCAGAAAAAATAAGAAAACTCATTGATACAGTAGTATCTTTTGGTTTAACTCTTACTGCAGAAAACAGTTTAAAGCTCGAAAATTTTTATAAATCATACGAAAAAAGGATGCAAACTTCAGATTGGTCAATACCAAAGTTCAAGAAGAAAAATGAAGAGTGGTTGGAGGGAGAAATACCAATTTTCATCGGAAAGCAGAAAAAGGGTCGACCAAAAAGAAGTTACGATGAAGTTCAGCTAAGACCAAAGAGGACCAAACAGGAATCTATTCTAAATTCACATACGAATGTCGAAATAAAAGATACATTTAAAGCTTTAGTAACACGTACGCAACCAAAGGAAGTAGAAAAAGTTATAGATGTGTTACCAACAGCTTCTCCCAATCGATTACATCGGATAATCGAAAGCATAGTGACACCGAAATCAACATCGTCCTTTACCTCTGAAGATGCTCTAGCTCTAATATTAAATTTAGGATTATCAAGAAACCAATACGAGATTTTGAGGAAATCTGTTAGCGAAAAAGGATACGATATCTTTCCCAGTAGCAAATCAGTGAGAGAAGCGAAAATTAATATTTTACAGCCTATGGAGCACCCGGTTAATGCTTCTGTTAAAAGTGCTAAAGTTAATATATTGCAATTACTTGAAAATACTGCCTCTAGAATTATATCTACCTTCAGCAAAGATAACATTGAAAAATGCAAAGACTCTGAACTTATTTTAATATTCAAATGGGGCTGCGATGGAACATCAGGATTTTCGGAATACAAACAACTGGATGGAAGTAATTCTGGAAATAATTATTCCTCGCTGTTTATAGCGTCTCTGGTACCACTTCGAATGCGCTTAAATAAGCCTTCCTCATAAATAAATTTAACTCCAGGTTCCAAATTTTTGTGCCGTCCAATCTTTTTTGATTACATAAAAGAAACCACGGTTACAATAAACAGCATTATCAACCAATTGGAAGAAGAAATTAAAGCATTGCCCCCAATATATGTAAAAATATCAAACAGAACTATTAAAGTTACATTTCAACAACAATTAACGATGATTGATGGAAAAGTTGCAAACGCTATAACAGATACAACATCTACATGGAAATATAATATATGTGGAAAAATAAGTTCACAATTTCAGGATAATTCTGAAGTCCTTGTTAATAAAAATTCTTTAAAATTTTGAATATCACCACTCCACGCAAGGATAAGATTTTTGGAGTTCTGCTTACATCTTGCATATGATATGAAGTACAGAAATATTCCCGGGCAGGAAAATGCTACAGTAAAAAACAATTTGGAACTTCACGAATTACGAAAAGAGGAGAAGAAAAGAATTCAATTAGAATTCAAAGAACAACTCGGATTAATAATTGATAAACCTCTACATGGCTATGGAAGCTCAAATGATGGAAATACAGCAAGACGTTTCTTTGAAAATCCGGAACTCACATTTTTAAACACAGGCATTGACTTAAATATTTTGAAGCGTTTTAAGATTATATTGGCAGCGATTAATAGCAAAAAACAAATTAATGCGGACAAATTTAAAATTTTTGCTTACGAAACTAAAGAACTACTTAACATTACATACCCCTGGAAATCAATGACTCCAACAATTCACAAAGTATTGGCTCATGGTAAAGAAATAATAGAAAATAGTATTTTGCCATTGGAAGAGCTAACAGAGGAAGTACAGTAAGCCCGAAATAAAGATGTTAAACATTTCTGACTCTTCAATACCCGAAAATGTTCGAAAATAGCGCAAAATATGGACTTAATGGAATATTTATTAATATCATCAGATCCAGTTATATATTCTATAAGAACACGATGGCTACCAAAAATCACTCTTGAAATAGAAAAAGAGGATTCCGAAGCTAAGGAAGTTAAAAATTTGCTAACGTTTGATGTTTCTGATTATTTTCAAGAAAATATCTAAAAATATCTTCGATAATATATTCTTAATAAAATAAATATACGGGATTTATGTATAATAAGTATGTAAATCTGTAGAACAAATTAAATAAACATTACTCAAATAAAGAATTTACTACTTTATAATAACAAATATATACCTACATAATACATTAGAAAACTAAAATGTTACCTATACACACATATGGAAATACGGAACAAAATAGTGAATTTTGCAACTTTTGACGTGACTTGGTAGTTTTGAGGCCATTATATTACTATTATTAAATGACCTATATCAACATTTTATATATCGTTGAATTGGTAAATAAGTCTATTTTTATATTCTTTTAACATTTTTAAAGTATTTGCAAAATTAGTGGAGTTGTATTAAAAAAATTAAATTTTTTTGGATTTTCAGCTATTTTTGGAAAAAAAATTATTTTTGAAAAATTACCAAAAATAGGTTATTGGAGCTATTTTATTGATTTTTTTTAGGAATGAAAGCTTGATTTGTGTTTTGTACATTACATAAGAAATAATATTAAAAATATTATGCTAATATGCTTTTAATATGCTTTTAAAAATAGTCGTTAAAAAAACTGACTTTTAACATAAAATCTCCACTCCTGCATTCGTTTTTGGCCGGGCGGGAAGCAGTTTAGTGGTAAATCATTCTAAATCTATTTCTATAAAAAATATGGGTACCAAATTTAAAAAAGCTCACGTGACATTTTTTTTTTTATTAATCGATAAAAATGAAACTATTTTTTAACATTGACAATTTTCGGCCAATGCTGGATGTAGGGTGCAAACTTAAATCAATTCAAAATTTCTTTATTAACCATTTATGAAGCCTTATCTTTTGAAATTAATAAGGAAAAAATTTTTTTATTAACGGAACTTTGAGAAAAAAGTGAATGAATTGTACTAAATTTTTTTAAAAAATAGCCATTTTTCATGCCAATTTCAGAGTGCTGACTTTGAATATTTTTCACGTCTAGACGAATTGAGATAATCCAAAAATTCTTTCAGCATATTATTTTGAAATATGTAGCAAATTACAGAATATTTTTAAAAAATTTTTGCCTCATATATCTCCGGACTTATTCCCGAAAAACGAAAGAAAGTCGAGCCAAAAAATCAAAAATTCAAAATTCAAGCGTAAATATCTTTTTAACTGTAAGAGATAACTTAGGTGAGTAAGCTTATTTTTTCTTTATCTTGCCAAGCACTTTCCAGAAATATAAAATTCAAGAAGAAAAATGAAGAGTGGTTGGAGGGAAAATACCAATTTTCATCGGAAAGCAGAAAAAGGGTCGACCAAAAAGAAGTTACGATGAAGTTCAGCTAAGAACAAAGAGGACCAAACAGGAATCTATTCTAAATTCACATACGAATGTCGAAATAAAAGATACATTTAAAGCTTTAGTAACACGTACGCAACCAAAGGAAGTAGAAAAAGTTATAGATGTGTTACCAACAGCTTCTCCCAATCGATTACATCGGATAATCGAAAGCATAGTGACACCGAAATCAACATCGTCCTTTACCTCTGAAGATGCTCTAGCTCTAATATTAAATTTAGGATTATCAAGAAACCAATACGAGATTTTGAGGAAATCTGTTAGCGAAAAAGGATACGATATCTTTCCCAGTAGCAAATCAGTGAGAGAAGCGAAAAGTAATATTTTACAGCCTATGGAGAACCCGGTTAATGCTTCTGTTAAAAGTGCTAAAGTTAATATATTGCAATTACTTGAAAATACTGCCTCTAGAATTATATATACCTTCAGCAAAGATAACATTGAAAAATGCAAAGACTCTGAACTTATTTTAATATTCAAATGGGGCTGCGATGGAACATCAGGATTTTCGGAATACAAACAACTGGATGGAAGTAATTCTGGAAATAATTATTCCTCGCTGTTTATAGCGTCTCTGGTACCACTTCGAATGCGCTTAAATAAGCCTTCCTCATCGACAAGAAATGACTCGCTTTTTGATAATATATGGATAAATTTAACTCCAGGTTCCAAATTTTTGTGCCGTCCAATCCTTTTTGATTACATAAAAGAAACCACGGTTACAATAAACAGCATTATCAACCAATTGGAAGAAGAAATTAAAGCATTGCCCCCAATATATGTAAAAATATCAAACAGAACTATTAAAGTTACATTTCAACAACAATTAACGATGATTGATGGAAAAGTTGCAAACGCTATAACAGATACAACATCTACATGGAAATATAATATATGTGGAAAAATAAGTTCACAATTTCAGGATAATTCTGAAGTCCTTGTTAATAAAAATTCTTTAAAATTTTGAATATCACCACTCCACGCAAGGATAAGATTTTTGGAGTTCTGCTTACATCTTGCATATGATATGAAGTACAGAAATATTCCCGGGCAGGAAAATGCTACAGTAAAAAACAATTTGGAACTTCACGAATTACGAAAAGAGGAGAAGAAAAGAATTCAATTAGAATTCAAAGAACAACTCGGATTAATAATTGATAAACCTCTACATTGCTATGGAAGCTCAAATGATGGAAATACAGCAAGACGTTTCTTTGAAAATCCGGAACTCACATTTTTAAACACAGGCATTGACTTAAATATTTTGAAGCGTTTTAAGATTATATTGGCAGCGATTAATAGCAAAAAACAAATTAATGCGGACAAATTTAAAATTTTTGCTTACGAAACTAAAGAACTACTTAACATTAATCAATGACTCCAACAATTCACAAAGTATTGGCTCATGGTAAAGAAATAATAGAAAATAGTATTTTGCCATTGGAAGAGCTAACAGAGGAAGTACAGTAAGCCCGAAATAAAGATGTTAAACATTTCTGACTCTTCAATACCCGAAAATGTTCGAAAATAGCGCAAAATATGGACTTAATGGAATATTTATTAATATCATCAGATCCAGTTATATATTCTATAAGAACACGATGGCTACCAAAAATCACTCTTGAAATAGAAAAAGAGGATTCCGAAGCTAAGGAAGTTAAAAATTTGCTAACGTTTGATGTTTCTGATTATTTTCAAGAAAATATCTAATAATATCTTCGATAATATATTCTTAATAAAATAAATATACGGGATTTATGTATAATAAGTATGTAAATCTGTAGAACAAATTAAATAAACATTACTCAAATAAAGAATTTACTACTTTATAATAACAAATATATACCTACATAATACATTAGAAAACTAAAATGTTACGTATACACACATATGGAAATACGGAACAAAATAGTGAATTTTGCAACTTTTGACGTGACTTGGTAGTTTTGAGGCCATTATATTACTATTATTAAATGACCTATATCAACATTTTATATATCGTTGAATTGGTAAATAAGTCTATTTTTATATTCTTTTAACATTTTTAAAGTATTTGCAAAATTAGTGGAGTTGTATTAAAAAAATTAAATTTTTTTGGATTTTTAGCTATTTTTGGAAAAAAAATTATTTTTGAAAAATTACCAAAAATAGGTTATTGGAGCTATTTTATTGATTTTTTTAGGAATGAAAGCTTGATTTGTGTTTTATACATTACATAAGAAATAATATTAAAAATATTATGCTAATATGCTTTTAATATGCTTTTAAAAATAGTCGTTAAAAAAACTGACTTTTAACATAAAATCTCCACTCCTGCATTCGTTTTTGGCCGGGCGGGAAGCAGTTTAGTGTTAAATCATTCTAAATCTATTTCTATAAAAAATATGGGTACCAAATTTAAAAAAGCTCGCGTGACATTTTTTTTTTTATTAATCGATAAAAATGAAACTATTTTTTAAAATTGACAATTTTCGGCCAATGCTGGATGTAGGGTGCAAACTTAAATCAATTCAAAATTTCTTTATTAACCATTTATGAAGCCTTATCTTTTGAAATTAATAAGGAAAAAATTTTTTTATTAACGGAACTTTGAGAAAAAAGTGAATGAATTGTACTAAATTTTTTTAAAAAATAGCCATTTTTCATGCCAATTTCAGAGTGCTGACTTTGAATATTTTTCACGTCTAGACGAATTGAGATAATCCAAAAATTCTTTCAGCATATTATTTTGAAATATGTAGCAAATTACAGAATATTTTTAAAAAATTTTTGCCTCATATATCTCCGGACTTATTCCCGAAAAACGAAAGAAAGTCGAGCCAAAAAATCAAAAATTCAAAATTCAAGCGTAAATATCTTTTTAACTGTAAGAGATAACTTAGATGAGTAAGCTTATTTTTTCTTTATCTTGCCAAGCACTTTCCAGAAATATAAAAATCTTTAAAATCGGACTTCATTTGTACAAGTTACGATTTTTTTTAACTTTTACATACTCGAGGTAGTCAACTTTGACACCCTGTAGCTTATCTCGTGTTATCACAGGGTGACTACAAGATGATTTTTCTGAAAGCTTAGGTCCTCCTCTACAACTCTTCCATACATTTCAATTTGATCCGACCAGTAGTTCAGGAGATTCAGATTTATTACCAAAAAATTTGCGTTTGACCCCACTGTGGCGCTCTTTGTTGCATAAAAAAAGATAAATTTTTCATACGCACATCGTTATGTGCTTTGTTGTTGCTTAACCATGCGGAATGAACCTGCCTTGTTGAAAGCTAGAACAAAATTAAATGATTTTTTGTTTATTATTTTCTCCCAATTATTTAGCTTCGTTAATCTTCGTGTTCTGTATGTGAAAATTTCGAAAACATATCTTCGATGTGCCGGTGTTTGTCTTAAACAAATTATTTATTATTTTATAATTCCTAGTACCTTTTTATTCAGAAGAGAAAACTGAAAGCATTTTCTTATGAATATGCCTTTAAATATAAATTCTAAGATATAATTTCAAATATTGAGGATATTTAAATTTCATCATCATCATACTGAACAAAATAAAAAATAGGTTGTATTAATTAATTAATTAAAATTTATTGAGTCTTCAAAATTTCATTACATAGGGTTTACATAATTTTTCTTTTTTTTAGGTAACTTAAAATTATATGGTATTATTTTAATTACAATAAAATTATATAAATGCTTAAACTAGATAATAAATTACATAAAAAAATTTGTAATCATCCAAATAATCTTCAGTGATTGCACCCGACACTTCCAGTAACTATTAGAGTAAAAATCTATTTAAAATAAACTTAAAACTAAATCTTATAACTAAAATTTAAAGGCAATGTAAATTTTATTTTACCCTCTGTGAACGCCAGGATTAGTTTTATAATAAAAATTTAGTCCAGGAATACTCGCAAGTTGCTCCCGTAAAATGACTATAGCAGAAAGATAACTGTATTTGACCAACTTAATTCAGATTCACTAGATAAAATGTCTTGCATTATATTACCGTCAAAATAGTTCAATTTATCAACAAATTTTTTCATTAAATTAAGTGCATATTCGGGAAGAGGTGAAACTAGCGCTTCATTATAAATAAAGCGATTTATAGTTTTTTTACACATTTTCTCAAAATATGTCTTTCAAATATTTCCATTTTTTTCATAAATGATATAGATATACTAAAGCAAATTAGAAAAGCGTAAAGTAAAATTGGACGAATACTTACTTTATATTTAAGTAATTTGGTTTTTTTAGACAAAGATCTATTATTAAATAAATTAGAAAATATTCATTTTACTCTATTAGCTTTACATGTTTATTCAACTTTACAAGTTTGTTAAAATTTACACCAAGATATTTAAAATTATCTTTGAAAGAATAGAATTCATTTACACTCTCAAGATGAGATGATATTTTCTGTAATGCAACTGATGGAGATTCATCATGAGCATATAAAAGAGAATCGTCTGGGTAAAGTATACCCTTGGAGTTATTGAAAAAGTATATATAAATATATTATATAAGTAAGGTGCTAAAATTGAACCTTGAGGAACTCCACAAGTCACATTACCCTCTTAAGAAATAGAATTATCAATTTCAATACAAAATTGTCTATTCTCGAAAAAACTTTTAAACAGTGTGTTTTGAAACCTATTAAATTATTAATATCACTATTATTCTTTTGCTTTGGTATTGTAATAATTTTGGCTACTTTCCAGGCTTTTGAGAAATAACAGTTGTTAATACAATTATTAAAAATTATTTCTTTGAACATTTTTTAATTAAGAAATTTGAAGATTTTTTGTTATTTATTAAATTTGAATTTTCTATTACATAATGCAATAAAGTAAAATTTGTATCCTTACTAATATTTAATGATAAATTACTGTTGTCAAAAGTGGTTAAATAATTTCAAATTTGTGAAACACTATCATTAATTGTTTCCTCAATATTAGAGGTATCTCTATTTAGAGGGGAATTTTGGTAAACACAGGAGAAATATTTTTTTAACACATTTAGTTTCTGAATATCGTCTTTTATCAAAACGCCATCTACAGAAATATCTTTAACGTGTGTTGTAGATTTTTTTCCCATAATTTGTTTATATGCCAAAGGTCCCGGTGTTATTATTTTTTTTTTTTTTCGCTAAATATTTCATCTTGTTCTATCCGTATTCGTTCCTTAATGATTATCTGAATTAAACCTATTTGTTTGGAAATAAGCAAATATTCTAAGTGTTTTCTATTAAAAGTTCTACAAAAAATAAAGTCTTTCTGCCAAATATATTTTATTTTTAGAAGATTTCTTACAACATCGGAATCAACAAATTTTTGATTTTTTTTAAAGTCTTACAATGGATTTTTGTTGTAAAATTTACTATAGTTCCAAATTGATCAATAAAATAATCAATTTCATTGTTCGATAAGTTCCTGTTATCAGGTGGAAAATGATTAATTAATATACTGCTCATATCAAATTTAAATGAACTCCAATTTGTAATTTTTAATGACATAAAATTGTTGGGGATTTTAAGCAAAAAACTAAAATCATTAAAAAATATTTGCAATTTCAAGGGAATATGGTCCGAAAACGTAGGTAGTGTAAATGGTTTATAATTTCCATCAACATAATCAATGATATTATTACGTATTAAAAAATGATCTAAGTGAGAAGAACCTTGTAGAATATGAATCAAAAATTCGAGTGGTAGAAAATGCTTCATTTTGAAGCCATCTTAATAAAACTTCACCATTGAAATTATTTATAGAATCACCCCAAGCAATGTTTTTTGAGTTTAAATTACCACCTAATATTAAGCCATCAAAATTTTGGGAAATGTTAAGTAGTGTTGTAAGATCAGAATAAATGATTTGACGGCCACAATTGCTAGGGAAATATACCAATCCACAAAGAATTTTTTTAACGCTACCACTAATATAAATGTCTACTTCAACAAAAACGTTTTGATATTTTAAATTCGGAATATCTACTTTTGAGTATATTAATTTTGTAAGGGCTATCCCGACACCTAAAGTACTATTATCTTTTATGACATTAAAATTATCTAGAAAAACTTGCACATTATTTGATAAATTCAATTCTTGTAAAAATGCAATATCAATACTAAATTGAGCCAATAATTTGCTATGTTTGATTTTGCGGCTAATATTTGTAAGAGAGACAATGTTAAAAGTTAATAAATTCATAAATCTACGAACCATATTTTTGGCCTGGTCCTTTGACATATTTCTAAAATTTCCTAAAAATATCTTCATTCTAACCTTTAGAGCTTTTTTGAGACAATCTTTTGAGAAGATACTTTGACCATATTAGCGATATACCATCCTGGAGTCAGATAATTGCTTGAATGTAATTCTTTATCAACATTTACAGCAGCAACATTTTTTTTAAATCTTGTTTCTTTTAACGATTTTTCTCTTAGTAAGACAAATTTTTTATATGATGTACAGGCCTTATAATTCGCTGTGTGCCCATTTTCATTACAATTTACACAAAAAGGAAGTTCTTCATTGCCGGAAACAAAAGAACATTCGCCTGGTGCGTGTTTCTTATCACATTTTAAGCAAGCATAAGGACGATTACAATTTTTTTAAAAGTGTCCCCAATGTTGACATCTCCAACATTGGGGTATTTTTGTACTTTTTTTGGACGCTCCCAAGAAACTATCTGATTAAGTATATACTTTATACCTAAAATTTCCTTAACTTTTCTATTTGCTTTGAGGGTTACTAGATATAAACCGGTATCTAAATCATTTTTTTCTTGAATAATCAGTTGAAAATTTAGTAACTGAATCAATAGAATCAGGAACAATTTTATCAAGGTGCAATTTTAATTCATTTAAATCTTATTTATGATATAAACCCCTACATACAATATTGTGTCGTTTTAGTTCTTTGGGTATATACGAATATGAAGCTATTTCTTTTTCTCTCATAATTTCTGAGTGAACTGATGCATCTTTCAGATACAGCTTGCTTTTAAATTTGGATTGATTTTGAATTCAGTGTTTTTTGAACTAAGTTGATTTATAAGGGATTTTACATTAACACCATGTAGGAATTATTTTCAGAGTTATTAGTTCTTTTATTACAACTATTGTAATAATTGATTTTGAATTCAATGTTTTTTGAACTAAGTTGATCTATAAGGGATTTTACATTAAACACTCTGTAGGAATATTGGTAGACAAAATTAATTTCTAGTTTTTATATTATTTTCAGAGTTATTAGTTCTTTTATTACAACTATTACTATTATTAGGTTTCAACCCTTCTTGTTCAAAATCTAAATCGCCTAATAATGAAAACCTATTAGTACAATTGATATTGTCCACATAACATGTTTTTTTTTTGATGTTTGAGATTACTTAAATCTATTTTTACTTCACAAGTTCGTTTTTTCCGTTTATTGATAACATTTTGAAATCCTCCATTAGATATGTAACTTGTTTCAAAGTCCATGTTATTTTCATGGCAATAGAGATTTGAATGTCTTCTAGAATATTTTCTAAACAATTCCTTCGCTTTATTGTATCGTTTACACATTTTTTGCAGAGATTTATTTCACTTAAAGATTCGTTATATTGAGTTATTTTTTTTATCAGACTTTTGCTTGATATTTAGATGTATTAGGAATAGTTCCTTTAATATCGCAATTACTTGATTTCGTACTTGGTTGATCGGCGTTATCATTATTTTTTACTAGATGCTTTGTGGTCTTTCTCCATATTAAGAACCAGAAGATTGTTGATACTTTTGATAATGAATTTGTTTACATCAATTTGTTAATCATATTGGTTAAAGATATTGTTTTTGTTAGTAAAGTCACTTTATTTTTTTTTATATAAATGAACAAAAAGCTGTCAGCTATTTTTGTTTACATTTCAACCACGTTCAGATTTACACGGAGATGGGCATCGTAAATTCAATGTAATTTCTCAACTTTCAAAATATATGGTAATTTACGTAATTTATTTCTTACCAAACGAATTTTGTCGGTCCCATGTACTATTCTATCCTACAAATTAGTTTCGTTCAACTACACTTCAATATTACTTTACGCGTGACCGTTTTAAAATTAATTCGGTTAGCAGAAACGAAAATGTCACTAGAAATAACTGAATTGAAAGCTACTAATTTGGTTTAAAAATTGAAACAACAGTTTATTTACATAGTTGTCAACAGCTTATTACGTCATTATTTTCATTAATATAATTTTTATATATTTTGAATATTTTTTTTATTTACATCATTTATTTTTTATTTACATTACACCATACATTATTGCGCTTATTTAGTACATGGATGAAATGTTCGGTGTTTCTTTTCTTCTTTTTTGAGAAGTTATACGTTTCTCCACAAAAGCAGATACCTAACCATGGTGCTTTTATTAAATTCAAACTATCTTCAATGAGATAGCAATTTATATAAGAACCAAGAAACCAAATGCTTTGGAAAAATTCTGGGTTACACGGAAAACTTCAATTAAAATAGAAAAATTAATGAGTAAATACTACACTTGAACGATTATAAGAACTTATCTTTCTTTTATAAAAAAAATGTTTAAACGACTGTTGCCTTATGCATTTGTACATATTTTAGTATTTTGAATTTTGTTATGCCATTTTCGTTTTGTTTTCTTTTTATTTTAATTTTTTAAATTAAAATATTTTTTAAAAAATGTCAAAAAATAACTGATCGCTTGGGTGAACCGAATGCTCTTCTGAATCATAACGGAATTTTTTTAAATATTAGAAAAAAGTATTGATAACTAGTATTGAAAATATATTATGTAAACGAATTTTAGTTGCAGCTACTATAATACGTTATATTTAAGTGCATTTAAAATTATTAAATTTGGTTATCTCATCCAAATTGGTAAATTGCCAATTAGTTAATCCAACTATATTTTTTTAAGACATTGTGTTTTTCCCCTTTTAAAAACTTCCTTTTATATAAACCTGATATTTTGATTGCAAATAAAGTAGTTTGGTAGTTTAAAAAATGTAATAACTCTTTATTTTATTTAAAAATGTACAACAATAGCAGTTTAAATAGTCACTATGTGTTCCAATATACACACACACTTTTTACAGCACACTTTAATAATGTACAAGAATATACAGCCAAGGCAGTTAATTTGTCTTAAATTTTTTTATAAGCTGTACAAAAAACTTTTAAAACTCGTATAAAGTGAAATTCTGAATAAAATTAAAAACTATCCACAGATAAAATAACTTAAGTTTAGCAACTGTGTGAAAAATAATTCAAAAAATTTTTAAAATAAAACTGCTTTAAAAGAAAATTTAAAACCCAACTACAAAATAAAATAAATAAAAGTGTTAAAATACTTGTTTATAAAACATAAAAATGAGTCGAATAATTTTACGTAACCAATGCAAAAAAGAAATTACAACAACAAACTACGTAAAATGTTTCAACTGTAACTTAAATTATCATTTTTCTCCATGTTCTCTAAAAGCACATATCTGGGAATCTATGGAAGTGTCATATATGCTACCAAGCTGTTGTTTTTGATGACATAAACAATAAAGAACAAGCAAGAACATATGATGACGAAGGAAACGCAGAAAATTACCAAAAAAATTCATAGAATCAATGTCATTAACCTCTGTAAACTGTATGCAGATGTCGCAGAGTTGAAGTCTGATTTAAAAGAGATTTAAAAATCAATTGATAAACTTGCAGCCGATGTAAATAATGCTCTCGCAGCTATTACACAATCAATCACTACATCAAGTTAAAGAGCTAGATGAGAAAGATAAACAGAGAGATAACCAAATCAACAATATGGAAAAGTGAATTAATAAGTTGGAACAACAATTGATAAATAAGAATATAGAAATAAAAAATACAAATACACAATTCTCTGCTTATGACGAAGTCAATGCAATTGGTATTCGTACATCGATCAATGTAAACATAAACAAAGAAGATGTAACCAAAGCGTCTCATATAAAAAAACAAAACAAAGTTATTATAGAAATTTCTACACTGAGCAAAAAAGGGCAATTTATGAAGAAGATTGTACGACATCGAATTGATGCAAAAGTTTTAAACACTAATGAAGAAAATATCGATAACCAAACCCCAAAACATATTTACATAAATGATGAATTAACATTTAACAACCGTCATCCACTATGGCTTGCCAAAACAACTCAGCAGACATCGAATCCATTTCCAATTCAATATAAAACAATCTTTTAAATAGGTTTTTTTTTAATTTTTATATATATTGTTATTTCTAAAAAAATTAATAAAATCATAAAACAAACTTTAAATAATGTATGCTAAACGAAAGTACACGCGAAGATCCAAAGAAAAATACAAAAACGTGCAATGATCACCTGTTTGTAAAAAATAACAAAAGAACATCAAAACATCCTTATATTGTTGTGTTGAAAAAAGCGAAAACAACCAGGGAGAAGCAAACGTAATAAATCAGGGGCCATATTTTCACAACTATAAAATAAATAAACAAATACAAGATACTAATTGGAATGTACTAATGCAACAAAATTCTAACATAAATGATATGTTTAATAATTTTAAATCCTTGGATTAGTGAAGAAATAATAAAATATTGTGATCTAAGGGATAAACTTTTTAAAAAATAGCGAAATAATCGTAATAACAAAAGATATGAAAAAGGATATGAATCATTTATAAATATATTAAATAAAAGAATTTATTTTGAAAAAAACAATTATTATAAAACTAAATTTTTGGAAAATAGATATGGTTCACGTGCAACGTAGCAATTAATAAATGCAATTATTGGCAAAAGAACAACAAATATAGACACTTTTATAAAAAAAAAATTAAAAAATGAAAAAATATCTGATATCACAAATAAATTTTCGTTAAACTTTAATACAAATCTTAAAAAAATTCTACAATGCTGTGAAATAAAAACAATAAATATTCCTGATGATTCGATACAATATACGTTGAGGAAATTTTCAATATTCTAAAAAATCTTAACATTAGAAAAAAGGTGCCGGAGCTGATAGAATACGGCCTAAAGATCTGAAAACAAATACAAGATTTTTAACACCAGTTATCACTAAATTAATAAATTCCAGTTTGAAACAAGTCATTGTGCCAAATATGCGGAAACCTCAATAGTTGGGCCAATATATAAGAGTGGTAATACATCAGATTTATAATAATTATAGGCCAATTGTTATTCTTTCTGTTAAAGATAAAATTCTTGAAGAAGTAATAGTTAGAAGAGTTACAAACTTCATCAAAAAATATAAAATCATTAACAAAAACCAAATTTGGTTTCCAAAAAGGAAAAAATATAAACCAACTTTTATGAAACTTCTGAAACTATGTCAATGGAAGTTTAAGTAAACATATGCATGTAATAGTCCTATTCATCGACTTTAGCAAAGCATTCGATACTCTTTCCAACACTAAATTATTAGAAATACTCGAAAAAAAATGATATCAGAGGTAATATCTAAAAATGTTTTAAAAGCTACTTGGAATGCAGAAACTGTTGTGTAAAAATTTAACAGCAAAATTAGTGTAAAACAGACATATGACTATTGAGTTCCACAAGGCTCTAAACTTGGACCACTACTGTAGCATATAACGGTTTAGCAGATGCTTATGTGTCAAATTTCGTTAGTCTATTGAAGTAGCTAGCACGCAACTAGTTTCCAGCTTCTGTCTCGTCGGCAATCGGGAGGGTTTCGATGCTATTTCAAAATAGACTTCAAGTCGACATGCACAGTAATATTATTTTATCTTGTGCGTGCCATATTTAAATGAGAGAAAAACAGAAGAAGAGAGCAAAAGATAGAAACAGGAGAACAAGAGAACACTAGCAGACACAAAAAAAAAGACGGAAACGGATGTTTAGATTGTTGAACGACTGTGTGTAGATGGTAACACAGTAGAATTCCCCTCCCTACCATGATCATACTAAGGAAAAGCGGAAATGAAGTTGTGTATGATCCAAAAAAAAAAACACTACCCTATCCGATTCACTTCACCAGGAACCAATAAAAAGGACGCTTAAAACTTCATTTTAATATTCAGATTGTTTATTAAAGAAATTAAATAAAAAAAAACCATAAGGTTAAAAAAAATATATATCAACTAATTTTAAACATATTACTAATAGTATCAAAATAAAAATTAAAAAAAATATCGATAAAAATAAATATTTGCAAAAATCAATTTTTAAAATTTCATTTTTAAAATTAAAAAAAATAAATAAAAATATACAGTAAATAAAAAGCGGGTTCAGCTGAGGATCGAACTCGGGTTCATAAAAAAAATGTTAATTTTTTTTCCTTTTTTTTTTTAATGCATAACAAAATAAAAATGTGCAAATTACAAAAAAAAAAAAAAAAAAATAGGTTCAAGGTTAAAATAATTAAAAATAAAAAAAAAATAATTATAAAAAAATTTATATATTTAATGAAAAAAATGTTTTTCTCAAGTGGGATTTGATTAAAAAACAAATAAAAGAAATAAAAAGAACCTCGGCTCAAGCGAGGTTTGAACCTGGGATACGTGGAACGGTAGGTAATCAGTTACACCACCAGACCATTGTAGTTATTGAACACTGTGGGGTTGATAAATTAATTGAAGTCTAATGTAATAACATAATAACTACCTCGAGTATGTAAAAGTTAAAAAAAATCGTAACTTGTACAAATGAAGTCCGATTTTAAAGATTTTTATATTTCTGGAAAGTGCTTGGCAAGATAAAGAAAAAATAAGCTTACTCATCTAAGTTATCTCTTACAGTTAAAAAGATATTTACGCTTGAATTTTGAATTTTTGATTTTTTGGCTCGACTTTCTTTCGTTTTTCGGCAATAAGTCCGGAGATATATGAGGTAAAAATTTTTTAAAAATATTCTGTAATTTGCTACATATTTCAAAATAATATGCTGAAAGAATTTTTGGATTATCTCAATTCGTCTAGACGTGAAAAATATTCAAAGTCAGCACTCTGAAATTGGCATGAAAAATGGCTATTTTTTTACAAAAATATAGTACAATTCATTCACTTTTTTCTCAAAGTTCCGTTAATAAAAAAATTTTTTCCTTATTAATTCAAAAGATAAGGCTTCATAAATGGTTAATAAAGAAATTTTGAATTGATTTAAGTTTGCACCCTACATCCAGCATTGGCCGAAAATTGTCAATTTTAAAAAATAGTTTCATTTTTATCGATTAATAAAAAAAAATGTCACGCGAGCTTTTTTAAATTTGGTACCCATATTTTTTATAGAAATAGATTTAGAATGATTTAACACTAAACTGCTTCCCGCCCGGCCAAAAACGAATGCAGGAGTGGAGATTTTATGTTAAAAGTCAGTTTTTTTAACGACTATTTTTAAAAGCATATTAGCATAATATTTTTAATATTATTTCTTATGTAATGTATAAAACACAAATCAAGCTTTCATTCCTAAAAAAATCAATAAAATAGCTCCAATAACCTATTTTTGGTAATTTTTCAAAAATTAATTTTTTTTCCAAAAATAGCTGAAAATCCAAAAATATTTATTTTTATATTTTTTTATATATATTATATTATAAATATATTATATTTTTAATATTTTTTTAATACAACTCCACTAATTTTGCAAATACTTTAAAAATGTTAACAGAATATAAAAATAGACTTATTTACCAATTCAACGATATATAAAATGTTGATTTATGTCATTTAATAATAGTAATATAATGGCCTCAAAACTACCAAGTCACGTCAAAAGTTGCAAAATTCACTATTTTGTTCCGTATTTCCATATGTGAGTATACGTAACACTCAACTGCATTGCTTATTTTTGTTACGAGATAATAATATTTATTAATGAATTTATTTAAAGTGTTCATAATTTTTTTCTACTGAAAAGGTTTTTAAAATTACCTAAGTACATAAATAAGTATATTTTCCTTTGTTTTTTATTACATTTTTTAAGTTTTTAAATAATTTACCTTGCTACTTAATTAATGTATTATAACAAAAATGATTTTTTTACAATCGCATAGGTACATTTTTTGACGTACCTTTTTAACACTATAGGTCATAAAAATAAACTGAATGAAATTGGGGGTTTTGAGCAAAAATTTAAATTTTTTAATTCATTTTTGCCTGTCACCATTTACCTGATATAATATGCAGATTTATTACTGAATTTGCCATTATGGAGATTACATTAAAACACTTTTCTATTTGCAAAGTAATCTGGGATAATCTATCTGATATTATAAATCGTCCAGAAAAAATAAGAAAACTCATTGATACAGTAGTATCTTTTGGTTTAACTCTTACTGCAGAAGACAGTTTAAAGCTCGAAAATTTTTATAAATCATACGAAAAAAGGATGCAAGCTTCAGGTTGGTCAATACCAAAGTTCAAGAAGAAAAATGAAGAGTGGTTGGAGGGAGAAATACCAATTTTCATCGGAAAGCAGAAAAAGGGTCGACCAAAAAAAATTTACGATGAAGTTCAGCTAAGAACAAAGAGGACCAAACAGGAATCTATTCTAAATTCACATACGAATGTCGAAATAAAAGATACATTTAAAGCTTTAGTAACACGTACGCAACCAAAGGAAGTAGAAAAAGTTATAGATGTGTTACCAACAGCTTCTCCCAATCGATTACATCGGATAATCCAAAGCATAGTGACACCGAAATCAACATCGTCCTTTACCTCTGAAGATGCTTTAGCTCTAATATTAAATTTAGGATTATCAAGAAACCAATACGAGATTTTGAGGAAATCTGTTAGCGAAAAAGGATATGATATCTTTCCCAGTAGCAAATCAGTGAGAGAAGCGAAAATTAATATTTTACAGCCTATGGAGCACCCGGTTAATGCTTCTGTTAAAAATGCTAAAGTTAATATATTGAAATTACTTGAAAATACTGCCTCTAGAATTATATCTACCTTCAGCAATGATAACATTGAAAAATGCAAAGACTCTGAACTTATTTTAATATTCAAATGGGGCTGCGATGGAACAACAGGATTTTTGGAATACAAACAACTGGATGGAAGTAATTCTGGAAATAATTATTCCTCGCTGTTTATAGCGTTTCTGGTACCACTTCGAATGCGTTTAAATAGGCCTTCCTCATCGACAAGAAATGACTCGCTTTTTGATGATATATGGATAAATTTAACTCCAGGTTCCAAATTTTTATGCCGTCCAATCCTTTTTGATTACACAAAAGAAACCACGGTTACAATAAACAGCATTGTCAACCAATTGGAAGAAAGTATGTAAAGTATGTAAAAGTATCAAACAGAACTATTAAAGTTACATTTCAACAACAATTAACGATGATTGATGGAAAAGTTGCAAACGCTATAACAGATACAACATCTACATGGAAATGTAATATATGTGGAAAAATAAGTTCACAATTTCAGGATAATTCTGAAGTCCTTGTTAATAAAAATTCTTTAAAATTTGGAATATCACCACTCCACGCAAGGTTAAGATTTTTGAAGTTCTGCTTACATCTTGCATATGATATGAAGTACAGAAATATTCCCGGGCAGGAAAATGCTACAGTAAAAAACAATTTGGAACTTCACGAATTACGAAAAGAGGAGAAGAAAAGAATTCAATTAGAATTCAAAGAACAACTCGGATTAATAATTGATAAACCTCTACATGGCTATGGAAGCTCAAATGATGGAAATACAGCAAGACGTTTCTTTGAAAATCTGGAACTCACATCTTCAATCACAGGCATTGACTTAAATATTTTGAAGCGTTTTAAGATTATATTGGCAGCCATTAATAGCAAAAAACAAACTAATGCGGACAAATTTAAAATTTTTACTTACAAAACTGAAGAACTACTTAACATTACATACCCCTGGAAATCAATGACTCCAACAATTCACAAAGTATTGGCTCATGGTAAAGAAATAATAGAAAATAGTATTTTGCCATTGGGAGAGCTAACAGAGGAAGCACAGGAAGCCCGAAATAAAGATGTTAAACATTTCCGACTCTTCAATACCCGAAAATGTTCGAAAATAGCGCAAAATATGGACTTAATGGAATATTTATTAATATCATCAGATCCAGTTATATATTCTATAAGAACACGATGGCTACCAAAAATCACTCTTGAAATAGAAAAAGAGGATTCCGAAGCTAAGGAAGTTAAAAATTTGCTAACGTTTGATGTTTCTGATTATTTTCAAGAAAATATCTAATAATATCTTCCATAATATATTCTTAATAAAATAAATATACGGGATATATGTATAATAAGTATGTAAATATGTAGAACAAATTAAATAAACATTACTCAAATAAAGAATTTACTACTTTATAATAACAAATACATACCTACATAATACATTAGAAAACTAAAATGTTACCTATACACACATATGAAAATACGGAACAAAATAGTGAATTTTGCAACTTTTGACGTGACTTCTTAGTTTTGAGGCCATTATATTACTATTATTAAATGACCTATATCAACATTTTATATATCGTTGAATTGGTAAATAAGTCTATTTTTATATTCTTTTAACATTTTTAAAGTATTTGCAAAATTAGTGGAGTTGTATTAAAAAAATTAAATTTTTTTGGATTTTCAGCTATTTTTTTAAAAAAAATTTATTTTTGAAAAATTATCAAAAATAGGTTATTGGAGCTATTTTATTGATTTTTTTAGGAATGAAAGCTTGATTTGTGTTTTATACATTACATAAGAAATAATATTAAAAATATTATGCTAATATGCTTTTAATATGCTTTTAAAAATAGTCGTTAAAAAACTGACTTTTAACATAAAATCTCCACTCCTGCATTCGTTTTTGGCCGGGCGGGAAGCAGTTTAGTGTTAAATCATTCTAAATCTATTTCTATAAAAAATATGGGTACCAAATTTAAAAAAGCTCGCGTGACATTTTTTTTATTAATCGATAAAAATGGAACTATTTTTTAAAATTGACAATTTCCGGCCAATGCTGGATGTAGGGTGCAAACTTAAATCAATTCAAAATTTCTTTATTAACCATTTATGAAGCCTTATCTTTTGAAGTTAATAAGGAAAAAATTTTTTTATTAACGGAACTTTGAGAAAAAAGTGAATGAATTGTACTATATTTTTGTAAAAAAATAGCCATTTTTCATGCCAATTTCAGAGTGCTGACTTTGAATATTTTTCACGTCTAGACGAATTGAGATAATCCAAAAATTCTTTCAGCATATTATTTTGAAATATGTAGCAAATTACAGAATATTTTTAAAAAATTTTTACCTCATATATCTCCGGACTTATTCCCGAAAAACGAAAGAAAGTCGAGACAAAAAATCAAAAATTCAAAATTCAAGCGTAAATATCTTTTTAACTGTAAGAGATAACTTAGATGAGCAAGCTTATTTTTTATTTATTTTGCCAAGCACTTTCCAGAAATATAAAAATCTTTAAAATCGGACTTCATTTGTACAAGTTACAATTTTTTTTAACTTTTACATACTCGAGGTAGTCAACTTTGACACCCTGTAGCTTATCTCGTGTTATCACAAGGTGACTACAAGATGATTTTTCTGAAAACTTAGGTCCTCCTCTACAACTCTTCCATACATTTCAATTTGATCCGTGGATTAGGAGATTCAGATTTATTACCAAAAAATTTGCGTTTGACCCAACTGTGTGTTGTTAACTCTGAGTGTAGTAATCATAAGATATAATCTTATGTAAAAGTTACAGTGTATGTAATCTTCAATAAGATATTTTTAATTTATTTAAAAGAAAATCAACGTAATAATAAAAAATAAGGAAGGAATAGAGATGAAAAAAATTGACGTACATTTTCAGGATCCCACGTCGAAAGATCTTTCGCTGCTTTCCTGTCGATGTATTGGTGTTATCTTTTGTTGTTAGGTGTTTAATTTTAATTAATAAGGGTTATTAGCACTGTTAATTGATTTTATTTTACATATTATGTTATTAAAAGATTTCTTTTTAATGTCTATTTCTACTCAATATATTATTGATTTTATTGAAGTTATTAAAATATTTACTCAAACTTTTTTCTTATTTTTGCACATTTTTGACACTTGTTTTAATTAGAATTTTAATGTTTTTGCATTTTACTACTAAGTTTTTTGTTTTTATATTGATTTTTGCATTACATTTTAGTTTTCTTTTAAGTGAATCGCGGACAAGAGTGAAAAATTAAATAAATAAAAATTTAAATAAAAAAACAGTGAACAAAAAGTGAAGTTTAGATTTAAGTACAAAATAAAATTTGCATAGTTTTAAGTAATATTGTTAAATTATTCAAATTCTATGAAAAATTAAAAATAAAAAAAAATTAAACTGTATTTCTTTTGTGTTTCATTTGTTCTTTTCGGTTTTTTTTTTGTGTTTTTATACAGATTTTCATTTAAGTGCAATTTTTATGTTTAAATAAATGTTTAATAAGTCTTCTATTTCTAATCTATCGAATTTTTTTCCCGGGAAATTTACAATGTGAATTTCTTTGATTGCCAAAATTTTTTTGTAGCACTTCTACACTTTCACTTTTTCTTTTGGAAATTTCTCACCCGAAGATGGTTTTTGTGAGGAATTTGTTCTGGTGTTTCCTTCGGGAATATTTCGGTTGTACGACAGGCACCTATGGATCCTTCCTAGTTTGGATTTTTAAGGCTGGCGGGTTTATGCTAAGGGTTGCCCGTTCCCGTGAAAAATATATAGTTTTTGATGAAGAAAAAGGATTTTGATTTTATAGATGAAAATGTAGGGTGTGTGCTGCAAAGAAATTGTAAATTTTTATACGTGTGTGCGTGTGGTTTTTGCTTTTTGTTCGTTACCTTTTTGTTATTGTACAAAGCTATCGTTCGCTGATTTCTCTGATAAAACTATATATATATATATATATATATATATATATATATATATATATATATATACACTCTCCCGAAATAAATTGGATGGTAATAAACATGCTAAGTTTTTGTAAAAATAATTTTTATAAAATTGGGAGTGCGCTCAGGATATAAAAAAAATTAAAATAAAATTAAAAACTTACTATTAAATTTTTCTTCCGGACAGAGTAACGACGTTTAAAATAAACTTGATGACAGCTTTCAGCGAAAAAGGAATGATTTAGTGTAATGGCCGCTTTTTATACCATAGTTTTCATGGAAACATTTGGAAAATTTCAGTTTTTTCAGCATAATACAAACACACACATAATAAAATTTACAAATACCAAAATCTTGATCGAAAATGTCGTCCTTTTATGTTTTCGACATTTGAACTTTATTACCATAAAAACAGGGGTAAAGACACCCTGTCAAATGTCAATATGAAAATTTGAACGAAAAACCGTTAAATTCAAAAATAACTCTTCTCACGGTGGTGAATAAGAATAAATAAAATTGAAAAAGGTAAAAACATAAACATTATTAAAAAAATGCTTTTCGAGCTACAAGCGCCCCTACACTACTGTACATAATATACGCAAATGAAATGATGAAATGTTTGAAAGCTTATAAAACTTTCTCATATGCTGATGATACCGCCATAATAGTTACCGATAATAACATAATAAACGCACAAAATAAAATGCAGAAACATCTAAATACTGCACAGTGGGGCAGAATCGAAATTTTTTGGAAATAAATCTGTAACTTGTGATCGGCTGGTTGGATTTTCATGAAATTTGGTGTAGGCGTAGCAGAGAGTGTATAATGTTATGTTTGGAAGGGGGGCACAACAAATCCCTCAGTGGCGGAGCTAAAAGGGCTAAATGTTAGGTACCTCTGACATAAAAAATTTTTAATCACTTGCCAAATTTGTGTTTCTCGTCCGAAAGAAGACCTATGAAAACATGCTTTCATGTACTATTTATCTCTTATACTTTTCGAGTTATTTGCGTTTGAAATTTTAAGTACCATAATTTTGCATGTTCTTGGTCCAGTTTTTTTCATATATGTCCTAGTATTTCGGACCGATTTTATTAGTTTTTTTCTTAACTAGTTAAAGAACAAAATTATCTATTGAATAAAAAAATTTTGAAGTCGATATCTTTACCGAGTCCAAAAATAAACGATTTTGAATTTGAAAATTGCAAAAAAGACGACTTTTTGCGTTTTTTTTTTAGCCGAAAAAGTATCTACACTCTTTTTTATCTAAAATAAAATTTTCTTTAGCAACATATAATAATTTTGCACATTTCTGAAAGGTAACTTCATAGAGATGACTTTAAGATAAAAAACAAGCCCAACAATTCAATTTGTCATGATACATACCCTGCCGAATTCGACCAATTTTATATGAAAGTTTTGATTTTAGACCATATTTTCTCAAATCCCAAAGCACAAATCGACAAGCGGAATATATTTTAAGAATCTTCAATATGTTGTTAAAAGTTTTAAATCAAAATCTACGGGACTTCAGAAAAATGTGGATTCTATAGCCAAAAATGTAAAAAATCCCATTTTTGGGAATTTTCATTAGTTTTTTTGGGAATTTAGGAAAATTCTACCCCCGAATGAAATTTGGTTAACGCACTTTTATTCATATTAGTAAGATCCACATTTCCTGCAAATTTCATTAAGATATCTTTATAAATAAATATGTTATTACAATTTAAAAATTTGTATTTTCTCCAAAAACCAAAAATTGGGCCTTTTGTTTGGTTTATTTCTAAATAGCGAAAGAAATTTTAAAAATATGTATTCCAAATTAAGCTTATCCTTTAGCATATATAATTTCCGATCTTTTGCAAAGATATTCAAGTCAATACACTGCCTGCCACTTGAATAACGAATCTCATTTTTTTAACTTTAATTAAGTATATCTCCTAAACTAAAGTTCAGAAAAAAATAATTTTTTGCGCAACCAAATTTCAAAGTGTTGGCTTTAGTTTCCTGAAGAAAAAAATATACATATTTTGTTATACTAAAATTATGCATTTATTTAAAGCATGTATTTCTGTGGTACTATTTCGTGTGTCACTTGAATTCTTTTAATATTAATCAGGAAGACTATGATTTGAATTTCTTTCAATATAAACAGCTAGAGAATTTTTAATTTGATAGTTTTTTAATAGTTTTTATTCAAAATGGGACGTGGTAAGGCTCTTAATAACTCTGAAAAGGAAAACATTCTGATTTTGAAATCTCAGGGTCAGAATCTGGTCCAAATAGCCAAAAACATTAATAGAGGAAAGACAGTTGTGTACAATTATTTAAATAACGTGGAAAGTCGTGCCCATACATAGTCCGACGAAAACTGAAAAAAAAACACCACTTAATGAAAAACGCAAATCACAACGTCTACAGTTTGCCAAAAATACAATGACATGGTCCGACAAATGGTTTAAAGTTGTATTTTCCGATAAAAAAAAGTTTAATATTGATGGTCCCGACGGGTATAACTATTACTTCCATCACCTAAATAAGGAGGAATTATTTTTGAGCCACAGACACAGCCGAGAGGGCGGAGTAATGGTATGGAATGCCATTTCGTATTATGGTACCATAGAATTGGTTTTTGTATCCAACAAAATAACTGCAACGACTTACAAAAATATTCTGGAGGAAGCATTTCCAAAATTTAATGATTTCTTTGGACCCATACCTTGGGCGTACCAACACAACAACGCTCCGATTCATACCGTCAGAGCAGTAAAACAATGGATTAATCAACAAGGTGTACAACTTTTGGATTGTCCCCCATATTCACCAGACCTGAATCCAATGGAAAATGTTTGGGGTTGGCTTGCAAGAAAAGTTAATGAAGGAGGAAAACAATTTGGGACGATAGAATCCTTAAAGGATGCAATAACGGAAGCATTATAAATTTCAATTCAATTTCAATTTCGCTAAATTACTTAGAGTCCTTATACAAGTCGATGCCAAATCGCATTTTTGAGGTTATTTCTAAAGATAATAAGTTTCATTTTTATAACCTAAAATTTAAAAATAAATTACAGTTTGCTTAGTTTTAAAATATTCCTTATTCAAGTGACACACGAAAAAGTACCACCGTAATACATGTCTTTAAATAAATGCATAATTCTAGTATAACAAAATATGTATATTTTTTATTTCTTCAGAACACTAGAGCCAACACTAAAATTATGAATATTTCTGTATACTTATTATAAAAATAATTAATAAATATTTTTTATTTTTAATAGGGTTGCCACATTTCCCAAATTTAAGTAGATCTTTATCCTTTTCCAAGCATTCATATATTTCTATTAATGAATTTAAAATAACTTAATCAATATTATTATTTTTGGTATTAATCATCTTCCTTAATAAATATTATATTTCTAATACGATTTTTTATTACCTATTTACATTAACTTTATGTAGACAATTTTTCTAATATTTTAAACTTATACTACTTATTTTCTATAAAATAATCTGTTGTATCTGTATACATATCTAAAAGATAATAAAGGTCCTTCAAGTCTTCAGTATTTTGAGTTGATAAAGGCTCATAATAAATCCAACGTTTTCTCATTGATGATAGTACAGGGTCTGATGATAACAATAGGCTATTAAAAATATCCTCGTTCTGTGACGTTCTGGAGCTAAATAATTGAACGTGCTTAAAATCTCTATTTCTTTCTTCATGAGACTCTTCTGTAAGCTCTCCAAGTGGAAGAACATTTCGTTCAATTATAATTTCGCCATAGCACAATACTTTATGTACTATTGGTGTCATTTCTTTCCATGGATATAGAGAAACAAGTAGTTTAGATAATTCTGTTGTACATTATTAATAGTATGTTAGTCATTTCAAGTAACTCTTTATTAATACCATTTATTTTTGATGTAGCTTCGAAATTTCCGAAAAACCTTCTTGCTGTGTTTCCATCATTTGTACTATCACCAGGCGGCAGAGGTTTGTCGATGTTTAATCCCGTCTCTTCTCTGAATTCATCCTGGATTTTACTTTTCTCAGATATTCTAAGTGTTTTTAAATCCTCGTTGTTTCTGGTAGGTTTTGTTAAATTTTCTGGCACACTTCTATACTTTAAATCATATGCTATGTGCAGAAAATGCTCCATGAACCGTATTCTGGCGTGAAGTGGAGATATTCCGAAAGACAGAAATTCTTCATTAAGGAGTAATTACCAACATCCGAAAATTGTGATTTCGTCTCATCACATAGTGAGCATTTCCAAAAAGAATATATTTCCGTAATGGCATTACTAACCTTTCCATTAATAATTTTTAGACTAAGTTGAAAGGATATGTCGAATGTGTATTGGTTTATGATTATTGAAAGAGGTTGTAAATCATTTATTTAATCTTTAATATATTCCACTAAATCCTTTGTTGTTGTCTTCGACTCCCTTGTGTAGTCGAACCATGGAGTGGTGTTAAACCATATATCTTCAAATGAGTTTTTACACTTTGATGAAGATTGCTTTAAGGAATATGATCGCATTCTTAATAGCACCAAAGATGCTGTAAATACGCTTTTATAATCCGCCATTTTCTTACTTCCACTAGCATGCTTGTATTAAGGAAGGGCTGATAGTCCGTCACATCCCCACTTACAGATTAATACAACGTCGCTGTTATTTACTTTTTCCAACTGATCTGCAGAAAAATTTGCAACTAACCTGGTAGCTGTATTCTCAGGCAAAGAAGATAGCTCTACACATGCTTCCTTTTCGGTAACCGAAATAGATGGTAAAATAGTTTGCTTTTTTTCTTGAATATCCTTGTATGATGGTAGAATTAAGTGTCCCTTTTCAAGCAGATCTTTTCTTAAAATTTGATATTTGTTTCGTCAACATTTAACATTGCTTTGAATGTATCATAAACTTCTTCATTCGAAATTATAGAAAGCTTATGGGCCAGTCTTTTCTTCTTAGATCTTGTACTTAAATCATCATGTCTTGTAGGGTGCTCCAGTTGATTTTTACGTCATACAACTTTAAAAAGGTCTATATCTGAGATTTACCAATGACGTCGACTTTTGCATGATATGTAGTTTTTATGAATTCCACGATTAAGATCATTTTTAGATAAACTACACGGAACACAACACAATTGTTCATGTTTCAAGATAATCACCATGGTAATCAACTTCGTTATGATGTTGATAAGGATTAGCTGCGCATTTATATATATCTATTAGATATATCGCACAGGTATATATATTTACAGGTATTCTGCGAATTTTCATTAGGTAAAATATCTGAAAGAGTCAATTTGAAAGAGTACCTATACCGAATATTTTCAAATATACACTCTGAATCTGCATATATAACAAATGTATATCTATCTTATTATTGTAATTCTTAAATTCTAAAATTGACTTATCTGTATCAATTGTTTCTGCAATCTTTCCGATGCTTTCAAAATTTGTCAATATTGGAAAATGTCCAAACAGTGAATACTGTTTAGCATAATAGATTCTGTGTGTCTTGTCAACTGTGATCTAGACAATCTGTAAAAAATAAATATATTTATAAATAGTTATTTAAACAAAATGAAATTAAAAATGTTTAAATAAAAGGTTGATATGTTTTGCTTTTTTACTTGTTTTTTTATAGTAAGGCCTAACAATTGTAAAATCATAGCCAAAAACATTAATACTGATATTTGGATTATTATTCTCAAAGGTGGAAATATCATTGATTTTTAGTGGGAAGCATAACCCCTTATAATTTAGATAGTGGCCATTTATACTAATAATTCCCACCGAGACATTAACTTTATAGGAAGTAGTACGATCCGAATGTTTTGTTTAAATCAGTAATTGCCTATAATATGGCCCATTTAAAGCAAAACTCGTTATGGCGAAGTCTAAGAGGTGGCAGCAGTTCTAGAAAAACAATAATACGTCGAATTCATTAATTTTTTTTTTTTACATGGAGTTTCACACTTCAGCGGGTAAACAAAAATTGTGCTTATATGGAGTTTGACAGTTCTAAGTACTAAAAAATAATCAGCTGATTAAGTGAGGTCACCTTTTTTTGTTTGATTTCGCCTTAAAAACTCGTCATTATTTTGTATATGTTAAAACAAGCTTTTTCAATTTTAATTTTATTTGGAGCGATATATATGACCCTTTTTGTGGTTGATATTTGCTCAAATTTAATTAGATTTTAATCAATTGAACTAGAGTCCAAACACTGTCCCTTTCCTGGAACTTTTCCATCTTCTGTACAATAATTTGCTTTTTTTTATTAAATATGTCATCGAACTCAGTTAAGTTGAATATTTCCACCATTTTAGTTTGAAAATATTAGAGTATTTTTCAAGTCATCCATGTTGGGATTGGTATACAAGGCATGAAACTCTATATTTACCTCTAGAGCATCAAGCATTTGTAAAAAGCTAGTAAATTCTTATTTTAATTGTCCATATGATTCCTTTATAAATGTCTCTGGTATGAAACATTCTTCTTTCAATTTTTCAATTAAAAGAGTCGCCATTCTTTTTCTAAAAGCACTTTTTAATATTTTTATCTTAGCTGTTATTAATGATTTAATATTTAATGTAGATGCATGAGTTCTTTCATGCATTTTGAAATTTTCAACTTTGGCAAATACTTTTTTACATTCTGGGCATTAATATTATTTTAATTTGTTTAAAGGTAAAGATAAACACACACAATTTTATTAATTTTCAACACAGGAATAATAAAAAAGTTTGTTCTTATTTCACTTTCATTAAAACACAAAAATATTTATTCTTAACACAAAATAAGGTTAATAAGTTGGTATTGACTCTGTCAATGATGTATAATACACTGAATGTTGACTAGTGATTTAATTAATTTATATTCAAAATACTTTGAAAACGCTTACTATTGCATTTTTTAATAAAAATAAAAATTGATACAACATGAGAAACAGCAGGACGACAGTAAGCAATCGAACATAGAGAAAACGCATGCTTGTTTAGGGTTAAATTTTACGGAAATGAAATTTTCTTTTTCTTGGATTTTTTTCAAAATATGATTCGATTATTAAATAAAAATAAATTTGTAAAAATATATCTATGTTATATTTAAAAAAAATACAAATACAAATAAACCCTCTAACTGAATATACTCAGTTATGGCCTGATTCAGTACGACAATCAACTTGTTTGAAAATAAAATTTGTATGAAAATTACTAATTTTTTCAAATGTTTTTTGAGTAGTTTTCATACAAATTATATTTTCAAATAAGTTGATTGTCGTACTGAATCAGGCCATTAATGTAATAAAAAAATAAAAATTAAATATTTTTATATTAAATGTATTTTATTGAATGAAATTGTAATTAATTTAAAAATTTTTTATAATTTAGTTCAAATATTTCAAGGCCATTTGATGACTGCCTTCCCTTGTACACAATTGTCCAATTTCGATCATTCATTTTAGTCAAGAGTGGATCTGCGGAAGATAAAATCATTTATTATTGTCCAAATATCCTATGACTTTTGATCCATGCTGCGTTCCTTTCAAAAAAGAAATATTTAAAATTTATCCAAAAGCGATAACTTACTATTTTGTAAAATACACCTTTAGAGCAATGATAAAAAATATATTCTGATATGTCTTTTTATAGCAATTAAAGATATACCCCCTCATCTTCAAATAAGTATAAAACAGATTCACTAGTTTTTACTCCAAAAAGTTTTTATATAAATTTAGTGTGTTTTTATATATAAGTATATAATTCAAGTTTATTCTCATTTTTAAAACATAATATAAATTTCACAATTCTCCCTTTCCTAATATAACATTAAGAACAAATTATCCATGTCATACCCAACAAAATCAAATATACCTTCATTAGTGCCAAAAACCTTTCACAAGGTTATTTTTTCCACATAAGCAAAAAAAAAATTTTCAATTTTATTTTTCCACTTTATAAAAACAAAAATAACGATATAAATATAGTTGAATACAAAAAATACTAAAACACTACATATCCAAGTCATCAGTTTTTAATTTCATCACAAAAAATGCAAAAAACAAAAATAAAAATTTGTTTCATTTCTATTAAATTGTTTGTATGTACTTTGACATAACTACATATTATTATATAAAAAATAAATTGGTTTTCAATTTCATAAAAAGCAAAAATAAAACATATGTATAAAAGAAAACATTACAAAAATAAATTCAATTTCATAAAAACAAATTCCTCATCAAAATTCCTCCTCGGCTGGGGAAGTTCGCTCACAGAACAGTGGTCTAGAACATACACAAATTTACTACTACCTTGTGAAAAATGTAACAGCTAAACGTCTAATGCCACCTGTCCACCATCTTGAAGTGTCTCTTTTGATACCGACCACGAAAATTCTGGTATAATTTTATCAACCGCATAAATATTGCTAGCCATATTTACACCTATGGTCGATGACACCTAATCCTACCAAAAATCGCGATATTTCATGTCATGCTGGTAGTAGTAACTACAACAAGTACAACCACGTTGTCGGTCACAACCACGTGTGCGTTACATAACTACGCGGTATTAAACTCAAACAAGCCCCTACAATCATCGGCAAAGCAAAACTACATTGTCTCGGACAACAGCAACCAACAGCTATAATAAATAACAAGCTATAAGAACCTGCCAAAACAAGTAACAGCTATAACAAACAACGGCCAAGCATAATCACGTTGTCTCATCAACAAAAACAACCTCCAGCAAAAACAAAATACAACACCCATCAGCTATTGCATTCATCATCACCCGGTTCCACTAAAACAGCTTGCCGTAATGTCAACAAATAGCTAAAACAACTACAGAACGTCAACAACCAGCTAAAACCACTGTTGTTTCATCAATAACCAACTAAATCAAGTGACTTTGCCCCCATCATATTACACTTACAAAAGAATGTTATTACAACAATGATGATCGCTATAGTCATCAACACTATCAGCAACAATCATTCTGATACATCTTCAACAACCATATTCAGTTTCAGGGCGAGCACCAAATAGCGACTACGGAAGCAAGAATAAGTACCAAAATACTAAAAGATTTATAATTAACTTAGGTAATATTTATCCCAAGTATTTAGTCATTATTTTATTAGTACAGTGTAAGATTTATTTAGATATATATCGTCGGTGCGCTGGCGAGAAGTATGCGCTTTTTAACTACTTTTCAGGAGAACAAAAAAAAAAAAAAACATTTTAGTTTGTCAATTCGCAGCCTTTTTTCATTTTCGATTTTTGTATTTTCCATAAAGATATCTAAAAATTTTATACTTTGAAAAAAAAATCGATAACTTTTGCACTTCGCGAATGGTAAAAGAAATTAAAAAAGATCTACACATAGGATTTTTTATATAAGAAACTTAAAATTTTTTCCTGTGTTGTAAAAAACAAAAGGTTTTTTTTTTTGCAGGAAATCTACACATTTTGTAACTTCGGAAGCAACTGAGGTAATGAAAGACGCTTTTGCGACTAATAATAATTACTAATGATACAAGATGCGATAATAAAAAATTACACATAGGACCCTTCGCCAGCACACTGACGATATGCATTTTTGTTTATATATATGTGATTAAATACTTACGTATTTAATCACAAAAAATTCAATTTTTTATAATTCATTATTTCGAACTACGTTCGATAACTGTATTAACATTATTTGTCCTCACAAGCACAAATAATTGAAGTTTAATTGAATAGGAGAAGTTTTCTGCGAAAGTGTATATAGTTAAATTTAAAACCAAATTATTAAATTATTAGAAAATTATTGCTAATGAAATAATAATAGGTATAATTAATAAGCCCTATGAAATGAATATAATTAATACCTCAATGAAGAAGCTTAATACTATTTTTAATATGGCGTGAGTATAGACTAGAAAGGTAACAGAGTCCAATAATATTTATGATATCCGCCGGACCCAAGCCGGATCAGCGGGCTAGAAGATAGAATAAAGTGTGAAATCCAGGGTTGAATCGGGACAATTTACCGCTTTGTAAAACAGAAATGATGAGTTGATTTACTTATTAATGACAGCTACTGTACACCTGTGGAGAAGGGTTTAAATAAATACTTTACAAACTATTTGGTTTCTTCACGTAATCTTTATTAAATGGTGAATCATTATTGAGTAAATAATTTAAATACACAAATAAATTAATTTTAAATTATTTGTATTCCGATGCTTATATAAGTAATACACATGTATGTATTTTTTCATTTGAAACATTATTAAGGTTATAAAAATAATTTCAATATTATTGTCTACGACGAGTAGTACGTTGCTTATCAAAACGCATTTCCATTTCTTCTAAAACCTTTGGTGTATAACGTACAACAAGCTTAACTGAGCCAACTGCTTGTTTAAGGAGTTCGACAGCTTTTTCATGATTTTCTCCTTCAACCGACTAAAAAGAAAAATATAAATTTTATTAGTTTGAGTTCACACAAGGCAATTTTTCTTCCTGAAATTCTGATTTTGTGTGAGAGGGAGCAAGAGGGAATATGAAAAGGGTACAAATATGGAATATTGTTACGCACGCACTTAGTTAATAATAGAAATCCTAATTTGTCGTATAGAAATGTTCAGTGTTCTCGTTTTTCGTTTAAAATATTGATGATATATTTTTATTGAATTACAAATACAAAATAAATTTGCGTAAATTTTCAATGTATTTTTAGTAAATAATTTTACTTTTTATTAAAAATAGCAATTTTAAGGAGGAGGAAACATTTTTCTGAAAATAGGGAAAAAGGGATTTTTTTACAAAACAGAGAAATTTTTCCCAAATTTTATCAGACATCACTGGTACAAACTTGACTGTACTTCGAAATTCATTTTGTTTTTCATTTTCGTACTTCAAAACAAAAACAAATCAAGGCAAATAAAGCAAGAATTGCTGAAGTAAAATTTTCTGTGTGAACGTAAATGCAAGTTCAAAAAAAAAAAAAAAAAATCAAAAAGAAAAATTGCTGTATGTGAACTTAGACTTAGTTTTGATTTTTATAAATAAAATTTGCAATGCATATTGCATATTGATCGTGAGTTTAGTTTTTTGTTTAAAAAAGCAAAAATTATAAAAATTGATCTAACTTAATTATAAAAAAAACATTTCGTAGTTTTCCTTCTTTTCAAATAACAATATGGTCAATATCTATGTATAGTTTACATTTATTTGCATCTAAACAAATATGCACACTCATTTTTACTCAAGATTTTTTAGAGCAAATGAAGCAAATTACCCTTTATATAAAAACAATGAAAATTATAGCAAAAATTAAGATTTGCAGCTTCTAAGGTTAAAAAACACCGAACTTCTAAGTCATACTGGAAAAAAGTACACAAATTTGAAATGTCGTCGACGCGCTGACGAAAATTCCTACGTGCATTTTTCAGAAATTTTTTTTATTGGATCATCCGAAAGTTTTATTGATCTTCCATTTTCAATTTTAATATATTTTCAAATATTTGGATTACTTCCGAAGTTATCATCAAAACGATTAATACCGCATTTACATTTGCACAAAATCTAGTTTATTGAATTTTGGTCCACTTTGGAATAATTTACCATATTGTCTCTTAACCTCACTTTTCATTTGGACACATATTTATATTTGTGTTATACATAAGTTTCTCTGTTCTATACAATATTTATAAGTATAAGGTGTTTACTAAATCCTGAATTTCCTGAAGCATAAAATGTCTTCTAATGGGTTAGTTATATAGAACACGGAAGATTAACATTATTGGAATCAAAATTACCTTAATTGGATCTTGATATTGGCTAAAATGTTGCCTTTATTCTGACCTCTTTTATGACTTATTCTGAAAAAAATGTAATACTGTAATGGGTCAGATGTTATTTTTTTTAACCTAAAACTAAATAGAGGGTGAACATGCTGCTCTATAGCTTCGTTCGAAAACCCAAAAATTTGTACTGTCCAGTAATAACTTTTACTGTATTTGCTTTCGCGTGCCCAAAATCCAAAATTGAAAATGACAGTTTATAAACTGAGTATTCACAAATTTTACAGAGCTTTTTTTGCTTGTAAATCCAGTACAATCACATGGTTGCATAAAGTAAACAAAACAAAGAGTAAACAAATGTAAACAATGAAAGGGATATGTTAAAAAATTAACTGGATTTTACTGGCAAAGTAAACAAATGCACCTTTTATTAACAGCAAGCTTAGAAATTTTTTGCGAGAAGAATTTATTTTCAATATATAATGCTTTATAATTAATGTTTCACCAAATTATCAAAATTTCACAAAAATTCCGAAATTTCAACAATAATCCAAAATATCACCAAAAATTCACTAAAAATTCAAAATTTCACAAACAATCCAAAATGTTACCATAAAAACCAGTCTTACAAAAATACGAAATTTTATTAAAAACTTGAAATTTCACCAAAAATTCGATATCATACCAAAAATCCAAGATTTCTCCGAAAATCCTAATTTTTTATAAAATTTGAGATTTCACCAAAAACTCAAAAATTTGAAATTTACCAAAAATACAATATTTCACAAAAAATTCGAAATTTCACCAAAAATCTGACATTTCATCATAAATCCAAAATTAAAAAAAAAAATTCCAAATATGATATAAACATATAAAAAAATACGAAAATCGTATTATCCAATTTTTTTTTCTAACGCTTACTAAATTTGGGAAAAATTTGTAAAAATATGAATTTTTTCATGCATATATAAAAAATATTGAAACGTATTGAAATCCCTTTTTTATTTCAACATTTTATTTCTCTTAACATGTTCATTTTTGTAATCAACATTGTATTTTAGTCTTGATAAAAATTGTCTAATATAGACACTATGTTAAACGTGAATATGTTGCAACTTTTCCAAATAATTCTCTTTATGTTAGACGAGGATAACAATGTTGTATTGAAAGCTGTGAAACAGAATTTGTATATGAATCGGAATTTGTATAACTTACTACACCATAGGATTTTGGGGTATTTATGTGTGATGTCGTTGGTGAACAGTTCTTGCACTACAGATGCTTAATGGTATGATCGAAACGGTCATTCAAATTACAAAAGCCTGGATATGCTGTCGGAAAATACAATGGTAGTTGGTATGAATTTAAACAGAAAAAATACAACGGAGAAATGTAAAACTTGTATGTTCAGTAAAGTGCATGTCTGTTCATTCCCCCAAAAATCAACGTTTAATGATATATTGGAACTGTTCCATACGGATGTCTGCGGCCCGATAAATACAAAATTTATCGGAAAATCAAAGTATTGTAGAAATTTAAAATTTTCAAGGCACAAATTGAACGCCAAACTGGCATAAAAATTAAGACCATTAGCAGCGATAATGAGGGTAAGTACACTAGCAAAGAGTTTAATAATTATTTAAAAGAGAGGGGCATAGTGCGACAGTTGTCTGTGCCACACACCCCACAGCAAAACCGCGCACAGTGAGGTAGACCTGAACAAAACTTGGCATTAGCTAAACTAGAAAGTTTTAGTATGAGTGTTTGGTATCATTGAAAAGAGGAAGTCTTTTAGATCTGAAGTTAAGAAAAAGAGGTTTGCACTTAATGCAAATTTTTGTTGCAAATTTGAAAAACAAAATATTTTATATTGTATGAATCGGATTTTGGGGTATTATGTGTTTATGTTGATGTTTATAACGCATAAATAAATTAGTCCAACACTCATCTCAAAATATAACGCTCAACTTAACATCACTTCCTGATTCGAGATAACGATGTCCGTCCTTCTGTCTGGCTGGCTGTTGTCCATATAAATCTTGTACAGGTCAAAATTTTTAAGATATCGTAATAAAGTTTGGCGTGGAGATTTACTTTGGTATAAGAACCAAGCGTCCTTCGAAAATTGTTTCTAAGCTCTTAGGTACCTTAAATAAAATTCAGCAAAACATAATTTTTTATAAGTGTGAGAAATTTCACGAAGATCGGATCATAATTGACCATAGCTCCCATATAAGTTCACTTCTGAAAATCACTTTAATTTTAACGAAAATCAAAAGCCTATTGACAAATTTGATGATAATCGGTCTTTAATTGAACACCGCCTCCATGTGATACCCCAATCCGAGAGTCACAATAACATTTAAAAACGCCATATAAATACTAATAACACGATAATATTACGCATGCAAATTTGAACAATTTATAAAAAATAGTAAAATATTTTCATATTGTTAAATATTGTTAAGTATATCGTTGCGTGGGGCAAAAGAGGACAAAATATATAAATGCGTTTAGACTCAGAAAATGTTAGCGCATTACTTTTCTTCTTTCAAAACAGAATATGTTATTTGAAATTTATTAAAAAAAAGTAGATAAGATTTCGCTGATTATTAAAACTTTGTAAATAATTGCGACTTAAAATAATGCTATTACATTTAAAACAGTTGTAAGATTAATATAAAATATAAAAAACAAAAATAAAATATAACAAAAAAATTCTTAACTTTGAAGCTTCGCAAACGAGTCAGCAGAGCATAAACTAAAAAAGTAATTATGGAGTTATAAAGAGAAAAGTCTTAGCTTTCCAGTCATATAAAATTCTTTGCAAATAAAATTTTTCAATATTGACTTTTTGCCAAGTTTTACTATGAACCGGACATTAGTTGAGATGGTAAGTTCGATAATGATCCATGCAGTTGTTTTAGCCGATTTATTTAGCGAGGCGGAGGAATATTTACAGCAGTATATCTTCGAAATCTATGTCCAACACTTATTTTAGGTGATGAAACGCCATACAAAATACTGCATTATCGTGCAATGTGAGTCCTTTGAGAAGTTTTTTCGTTACAGTGGATCCAAATTTCACCCAATCTTTTTTCCTTTTTTTCATTAAAAATAAAAATCAAAATTGTGTAAAGAAAGAATTTTTAAAAAACATCTTTCCCGTTTTTTTCCCCCAAACAAGTGATCACAGTTCTTTTTCTGTTATATAAAAATTTTCTCAAGTAACATATATAATATTTATGTTTTTCTGAACGATAACTAAACACAAAATATTTGAAAAGAAAACAATTTTTAAAAATTGATTTTTGCAAGAACCATTGATTTCCAAAATTGACCTACTTTTCCAAAATTTTGAATTTTCGCCCTAATTTCTCAAATCGCAAAGCTAGAATCAAAAAAAATTATACTTTTTATATAGTCTAATGTGTTTTTAATTTTTTTGCAATAGAAATTTTTTCACCCCGATATCGGTTGGAAAGATATATCAAAAAAGTAAAAATCCCATTTTTGGAAATTTTTTAGTTTTTTTTTTTTTTTTTTTTTTTTGGAAGTGAGAGATTTTTGTTGATAAATCAAAAAATGAGAAAAACGCTTAATATTAAGCATCACAAAATCTTCTCTGGTGTAAAGTTTTATTAAAAAATATCCATTAACAAAAATTTTGTTTCATAATTAAACATACACAAAATCCCAACTCAATACCACTTCGCATCTTATTATAAATATTACTATATATTTTTGAAAATAAGACACTATTACCTACACAATAAACGTGTCAAAATTAGCAATCAATTAGCGTTGCAGACAATCGCTGTTTCTTGGATTTTGAGCACAAATCACCGTATTGCTTACAATGTGCACCAACAGCTGATGTACAAAGTACAAGTTCTATGTTTTCATCCAGCCAGTCAGAATACTTTTATTCAAACTTCTTAGTAGATCGTCTTACCGACTTCCATCTTACATCGAATAACTTAATATAGCTTTCAACCTTCGATGATTCCTCTTTTTTCAGCTTATTTTTATAATTAGTTTCTACGTATTGTATTATAAGATTCACCTTTTCTTGAAAAGGAAGTGACGCGTCTTTAAATAAAATGGAAAACAAAGTTAAATTTTTCAATAAGATTTCAGCGATCTAAAAGTCGCTGAAATTTTGCCTGTTATATACCTGTACTAAAAATATAATATCTGTTCCAAGCTATTTCGTTAATGAAAGTTTCAGGTCTAACATAAATGATTAACTTACGTTACCTAGTAATTGTGAAAAAGCTAACTATGAGTAATTTTTTCTACGATTTCTATTGATTTTGATCGCTAATTTTGACATGTGGAAATGTAAAGGTATACATCATTGTGTAGGTAATAGTGTCTTATTTTCAAAAGTGTTTAATAATATTTACAATAAGAAAATTCGTTGAAGTCTTTTCGCGTAAAGATGCGAAAGAGGTATTGAGTTGGGATTTTGTGCATTATTCATGATTAATTATGCAATAAAGTTTTTGTTAATGGATATTTTTGAATAAAATTTTCCATCAGAGTAGATTTGTTAATTTATTTTTTATATAACAAAAAAATAATGTGACCACTATTTTGGTAAAAAAAAGGGAAAAATTGAAAAAGTTTAAATTTATATGCCTATAAATTTTGATTCCGTAAATATTTTTTCAAAATTCTTTTTTTTTCACAATTTCGCTATTTTATATTTCCAAAAAATCGTTTGAAATTTAGACCCACTCAGCTAAAAGTAGGTCTAAATCAAGGCAGGCTAAAAAAAAATACAAATTTTAAACTTTGAAGCCTAATATCTCTTAAATTAAAAGAGATAACATATGTATACAACAATGTTTTTTATAGATCTCGACCCGCCCCCTGTAGGACTATATGGTCCAAGTTCAAAACTTAAACTCACCTATACCTCTACTATCACTATGTGAAATTTCACTGAAATCGGAATTTTTTGAATCGCACACTGTGCGTTGTTTTCACAGGCTGTTGAAGCAAAAAATGCATTTGCATTAATAACGAGATTTATATGCAGCAATGTCAAAGGCTCATCTAAAGTCCTCAAATTGAATCGATCCTTATATGGCTTAAAGCATGAGAAACTGAACAGCGTTTTAAGAGAAATGGGTTTTAGACAAGATTTACCGATTCAAAAAGGTAAAAAGATAACGGTATTGGTATTTTGGATATTCGTAGTTATTTTGGTTGTTTCAGAAATTTCGCAGATACCATAGATTTTTTCAAATATAATCACACTCTTCCTATGCCTCTTGATAAGGTATTTATCCCTACCACTGACTGACGACAGATCCCTCTTGGCCATCTTATTAAGAAAGATCAAGGAGGATCTGACGCCATTCTTCGATTTTTCCTCTTTTGTTCGGCTGTCGACGACGGCAGTTACACATGGTTTTACCGCGTCATGCCGAACTAATTTTGAACCCACCTGTCCACCAACCCGAGCGGATGACACCTCGGATGCTGGAGAACTCCGTTCCTGAGCGTGGGCTGAAATCATTGTGATTTCATGCTTCTCATCAGAAAAAAGAGAGAGATCCTCCAACCTCTCCGTAGTGCCCGATCCCCCGAGAGAGTCTCCAGGTGAGCCCAAGAGGTCTGTTTCGGCCAGTTCACTCAATAATTGTCCCTCCTGAGCAATTATGTCCTCGTGAATTCTTAAAAGGTCAGAGTCAGTGTCCGAAACTCCTACTGAAACTGCCCTATTCTCCTCCACATCCTTTTTATTAATATTTTTTCTAACACTAATCTTGGTCCCACGAAAATGCACGTTCTAAGTGGACCATCTCGCGCAGTGACGGCATGCGCGGACTAGGCTTTTAAAATTACAACCAACCCGTGCCATGGGCGTTGGAGGGGAGCTGTTAACGATTAGTTTCTTTAAGCACTAACTAACCATACAGATCCTCGGCACTGCTACCTCTCACCTTGATCTTAAAAGTGCACTTAATTTATTTGGTCCGCGAGAACTTCTATGAGTTTCTAGGTTTAGATGTAATGCTTAAGACCCGACTATAGTCAGTACATGGGGATCTGTAACCAAAGGTAAGTGATCTCCAGTTTATTGGCTACAATCGGATCAGAAGCCTTACATCCGAACCCCCCTATCCGCCACCTGGGGACACGTCCGATGGGAGTAAATAAGTAAAGACTCCACACGGAGGTAACGGTAGCAACATTGTTTTTAGAACAAGTGACAACGAACTGTGTCTATATAATGCATATCTATATAATAACAACATAATTCTTGTGGCTGTGTACGTAGACGATTTAATAATAGGGTACAAGAACAAGGAGGAGACTTTAAAATTTGTTGAATTTTTTATTTAGATGTCTCTGATAAGGGAATTATAAATCATATTCTTGGAATGCAGATAAACCGTGATGGTAAGGTTGGCATCATTAAATGAAACATCTCAAATTTCAAATAATACCTTCCACAACAAAAGGAGGAGTTCACAAATAGGGAATTGTATTAGTTATCAAACTGATTAATTAATTCTTGAATATAATTTAAATGCGGTTGTAAAAGCAAAAAAAAATAATTTATATTCCATTGTGAGTCCCTTCATAAAGAATATAGAAAGAAAACTAGAAAGAAACTACAGATGAGATATAGAAAAGAGCAGAAAGGAAAATGATAGAGAAAAAAGCTGAGACCAAGAAAAATATAGAAGAGAATAGAAAGAATCAGAAAAGGAAATAATAATGTATAGACGGAATGAATGTTAACTTATTACACAAACATTTTGGTGATTCGTTCTCAAGTTGCAATCTCACATGGGGGACGTGAAGTTGTTGCTTGTGAGAACCCCTGCTTTAAACCTAGGTTTACGGACTCATTGTACTAATGATTGTAAAAGAGTTGTGAAGGAGAGCTATATACCAAATTGTAGCTTTAACTTATATGGCGATAAAGGTTACGCAGGCTTCGATTGGGGCAGTAATGCTGTCGATCGTAAATATACCGGATATATATTCTACCTCGGACAGCGCGTTATTTCACGGGAGTTCCGCAATCAGTCTACGGTAGCCCTAAACTCTACAGAAGCGGAATACATGTATATGTCGAATGTGTGTAAGGTCACGTATCTAAAACGTTTCTTAACCGACTTGATTTTGGTGATGGTGAACCTGTTTTGGTGAAAGTGGGCAACCAAGGGGCTATGAAGCTAGCCATAAATCCGATTTACCACAACCGTACAAAGCATACTGACATAAAGTATCATCATGTTCGTGAAGTTGTAAATAATGAGGTAGTTTCTTTGGAGTATTGCCCAAAGAAGCGTTGTATTGTATTTTATTTAAAATACAATACAAATAGGGAATTGTATTAGTTATCAAACTGATTAATTAATTCTTGAATATAATTTAAATGCGGTTGTAAAAGCAAAAAAAAAATAATTTATATTTATATTCCAGAAAAATTATGAGAAAAATAAAAAAGTTTATATATACTTTTTTTATGTGCAATATCAACAACAAAGTGTTCCTTTTATTTTAAAACTACACCGGATGTCTGACATTTTTAAAATTATTTATTAATAAGGCTTCAGCAAATTTCAAACCTAATAAATTTAATATTTTCCTAAGTTTGAAAATTTTGACTTAATCTTAAGAATGATTTAAGAATAATATGAGATTCAAGTACAAAATATTGTCTCTTGAAAATTTATTCATTTTTAGGTCTAAGATTGATTTTAAAATGTTTGATATTAATTTGAGAAATATTTATTTTCTTAAATTTCATCTTTGCATAATAATGTAGGTAGGTAGGTAGGTAGGGAAGGGTTGCCCAGCACTCATAAGAGTGCTTGTGCATCCACTCGGAGACCTAAAGGTCCATTGTGAGTCCCTTCATAAAGAATATAGAAAGAAAACTAGAAAGAAACTACAGATGAGATATAGAAAAGAGCAGAAAGAAAATGATAGAGAAAAAAGCTGAGACCAAGAAAAGTATAGAAGAGAATAGAAAGAATCAGAAAAGGAAATAATAATGTATAGACGGAATGATTTCAATCTCAATTAGAAATAAGATGTAAAATTTAAACCTTTCGTCAATGCTTGAGCAAAACTTGTTTGATATCAAACACTAAAATCATATTGCAAATCTTTGATTTGGTGTTAACTTATTACACAAACATTTTGGTGATTCGTTCTCAAGTTGCAATCTCACATGGGGGACGTGAAGTTGTTGCTTGTGAGAACCCCTGCTTTAAACCTAGGTTTACGGACTCATTGTACTAATGATTGTAAAAGAGTTGTGAAGGAGAGCTATATACCAAATTGTAGCTTTAACTTATATGGCGATAAAGGTTACGCAGACTTCGATTGGGGCAGTAATGCTGTCGATCGTAAATCATATACCGGATATATATTCTACCTCGGACAGCGCGTTATTTCACGGGAGTTCCTCAATCAGTCTACGGTAGCCCTAAACTCTACAGAAGCGGAATACATGTATATGTCGAATGTGTGTAAGGTCACGTATCTAAAACGTTTCTTAACCGACTTGATTTTGGTGATGGTGAACCTGTTTTGGTGAAAGTGGGCAACCAAGGGGCTATGAAGCTAGCCATAAATCCGATTTACCACAACCGTACAAAGCATACTGACATAAAGTATCATCATGTTCGTGAAGATGTAAATAATGAGGTAGTTTCTTTGTAGTATTGCCCAAAGAAGCGTTGTATTGTGTTTTATTTAAAAGTTGTTAAGGAGTATTGAAATCTGGCAACCTTTTTCGTATTGCATGAATATGAAAAAATTAAAAATTTGGTTAAAATCACTTCAAGGATACACATAGCTGTAATATATCCTGGAATTGAAAAATTAAATAAAATCGATGACATTTTGTAGTAGTTAGAATTTTCTGTGTCTAGCGCGAAAATATCCTCGAAATCGAAATCTATAAATAAGTTGAAAAATTACCAAACTTTACAATAAATTATATATTTATTATATTTATAGTTAATAACCAAATTTTAAGCAAGCTCACATCAATCTGGTATAAAACATTAATCCAGAATATAAAGATAAAAATATACCAAATCTTTGCTAAATGTGAAGTTAAGATGTGTTTTTACTATGAAAAGGTTATAATAAAATCGAATTTTATTATCCTTTCGAATACAAATTTTAATATGTCCTGTAAACAAGAGAAAAATCCTTTTATTTTTTTCTTTTAAATATTATTATGTAAAATAATTAAACCAAATATATAATTTTGGAAAAAACCTTATGTTGTTGTAATTATGTATAGTATTTATAATTATTAGTGCCTATAATAGTTAAACAAACATATTGAATATCATTTGCATCATACAGTTCTATAACATGTTTCCATAATATATGGCATTGTTGACACTACAAGCTGCCTCCTCCCACTTGTTTAGTCGGAACAATCAACAAATTATAGTTAAATTTCTCAACCAATCTCTATTTTTTTTTTTTTTTTAGTTTATGAAATATTGTACTTACATAACAAAGTTAACGAAGACAAGATTTTCAAATTTCTGCATTTATTCAATGGCGATTTTTCCAATTTAATTTACTTTCCCCGATTTTGTTTTTAGTAGTATTAAATAAAATTTTAAGCTCTTTATTAGTTTTGTTTTAAACAATATTTTATAAATGTTATTACTTGAGTCTGAGTAGCTCTAAGTGTGCTATGCTTGTACTAACGTATGCGGAATAAATATGATATAGACTTTTTATCATCAGTTTTGGGTGACCACATGTTTCTCATAATATTGTGAAAATTTTATGAAAACCAGACTTCTAGTTTCTTTAAAATGTTAATAAAAGACGAACTACCTTGAAAAACTATTTGCAATTTTTTAGATTATTCTATATATACACCACCACAAACAGATTTATATTTTATCTCAGACGGCAGAGTCAAAAAAAAAAGTTTTTTTCGAAAGATATAAACCCATTGATATAAATAATTCAAAAGTTATTGTCAAAAATTTTCGAAAAAAAAAAATAGTTCAAAGTCAATTTGTGGTGAATACTTTTTTTGAACAATTCCAAAATCTAATTTGATTTTAATTTCATAATAACAGTGTGCTTATGATTGAGACATTTTAACATTAATTTTGGATGGTCACATGTTTTCTCATTATAATGTACAAGTTTGCATGAAAATCGGATTCCTAGTTTCTTCAATATATATATATATATATATATATATATATATATATATATATATATATATATATATATATAAAAGAACTACCTTGAACAAAACATTTGTATTTTTTCGATTATTTTCATATTTAACTCAGATAAAATGATTTATATTTTATTTCAGAAGGCAATCAGTATCAAAGACATATATATATATATAAACCAAAAATAATGGCCATGTTTTTCGAAGAAAAAATGTTTATGGATCAAAGCTAGGGTATGGTGTTTCCACAACATTTCTTTTTCCGGGAAACGGGAACAAAGTCAATTTCCTGGGAATTCTCGGGAATTTTTTAAAAAGTAGTTATAAGAAAAATGTCATGATTTCTTATGAAGAAAATTACTTTTTTTTTAAATAAAACAAAAAGAAAAATAAATCATACTGAATTAACGAAAAATTAAATAACATAAAAACAACGCTATTTGTAAGATTTAAAAAAAATAAATATTTTATAAAAATAAACTTAGTACCATCCGTAATTTATGTTAAAAACTGTGTATCAGACTTTTACGTTATTGTACTTTTAATGCTAAAACTTTTTAAAAATATACCCTAAACTATTAGATAAATTTCATTATAAATAGATTGCCGTATATTTCCACATTATTTCTCTAATTTACATTATTATTATTTTTTTTTTACTTGACTAATTCTTATTAAGTTAAACATAAATCTGGAAAATACTAAAAATTAAAAAAATACTAAAAAATAATGAATACTAAAAAATACATGAATACTAAAAGTATGAATACAACATGAGATTATTTTTTTATAAACATGGTGAAGTTATAACATTTACATCTAATATTTGCAAATCAATTGCTTTAATAAGAGATGCTATTTCGAAAGAAAATGTTGTGTTGGAATGAAAAATCTCCCATCCAAGTATTTTTTTTTTTTTTATAATATTGAGTATTATCGAAGTTCAATTTATTTAATATTCATTTCTACAAATCTAGATGTTACTTGTGAATAAAAAATGAAAATACTATTAATTTTATTTCTAATTAAAAATATTTGTTAATCAATTTATTAATTTTTATCAAATGAATTTTTATATAATTTTTTATTTAATTGAACAAAATAAATTATAAACGAAAATATTTTACTTAATAATCTTAATCTATATATATAAATTTCTCGTGTCACGGTGTTTGTAATTGAACTCCTCCGAAACGGATTAACCGATTTATATGAAATTTTGTATGTGTATTTGATAGGTATGAGGTTAGGTCGTATAGTCTAGAGGGCTTAAAATAGGGCAAAAGTGGTAAAAGCTCATCTTCTCTATATCTTCTTAATTAATAAAACGATTTTCATAAAATTTCGCAGTCAAATAGTGTAACATCTGGACTATAGCTATACTATAGGAACTATAGCCCAAAATTTTTATTATCTAGGGCGTAAAATAGGGCAAAAGAGGTAAAAACTATAGGGAGTGGAAGCTTTTTAATTAATCAACCGATTTTCTTGAAATTTGGCAGACAAATAGTGTAACATCTGGAAGGAACTTAAAGATATACATTTTTTGGAAATTCCAACATTTAGGGCGTAAAATACGGCAAAACGGGTAAATGCTCCCTCTAAAAATGTCTTCTTAATTAATTATCCGATGACAGTTTCAAGTCTTATATGGCAAAACAACGTTTGTCAGCTGGTATTCATGTAATATTCTTTTTTTTTCATTTTAAAATGAAAGCGTTCAACAAGTTTTTATAACTTTTATTTGAAAACAGTATATTCAAATAAAAAAATTTCAAATAAATATTTTGATATGTTTATTAAAAAAAAAAAAAAACAAAGTAATAAAATAAATTATTCAGCCACAAGAGGCTTGAATAAAAAAATCATATAATTTTTTCAATTATTTAAGTTAAAAAGAATAACGTAGCGATTGTTTCAGAAGTTTTTTTTTCAGCAAATAGTGTTCCTTGTGGTTTTTCCGGCTGCTTAAAAAATTTGTAAGGGAGAACTAGGTTCGAGTAAATAACACGACCAATAGTCACCGAAATAAACTTATTTAAACGTATTAAATAATTAAATATTACTTATTTTTCTTTTTCCAAACAAATTTAAAATTATTCAAACAAATTTATGTTGAATAAAAATATTCAAATTTCAAATTAGTTGAAGACTGGAATTTGATTTAAATTTTATAAAAGTATTTTCGTATACTTCTGTTGAAATATTTTCTAATCTGACTTGTTAACAAATGGAATAATATTTAAATAATTCTATTCCAAATTAATTTCAAGTAACTGAAAATTGTACTATGAAGAGTACAAAATGATTTGAAACTATTTTATTTTTAAAAATAAAAATTAAATATAAAAATTTATTTTTAACAAATATTTTTAATTAAAATATTCACAAAGAACAACTATGAAATCTATAATAAAACTAAAGTATCTAAAATTTAAACATGACAAAAATGAAGTTGATTTAAAATTTAATGTGAAATAACTTGTAAGCAAATTCGTTAAACCATAGATAAACAAATACAAAGATATCTGAGATTAAAAACCTAATTCAATAATTAAAAACAGGGTTCCCAGATAATTTTCGAGCATTATCCGAAAATAGCAAAATCTCACATCTCATATCCTTCGTAGATATGCAGGTTTGGGTTGATAAATTAACTATGTAGTCAATATTGAAAAAGAAACTTTGCTATAGGTTTAAAAAAAAATGAGATTATATGGAAATCGTTTTAACATTTGTATCAATAAACTTTCTAGGTAAATAAGTTACGTAATTTTTTATGAAAGCATGATAAATTAAGTTCAATTGATTCAATTATTTTTAATACATTTTATTGAACTTTTAAATAACTAATTATAAAATAATAGCTGAACTAGCCAACAAATCCTCAAACTAAATTTTTCATCCTCATTTCTCAAAAGAAATCATCAATTATGAATAAATCCCCTCTCAAATAACGTTCTAGTTGTATTAAACTCTTGCAAGTACTATGTCAATCTTTCATTGATATAAGGTGTTAAAAATAGCAAAAATGTTGCTAGTGAATTTTAAAAGTACGAGAATATTTAATTTCCGGTTTTCCCGAAAAATTGAAAAAATTCCGGGAATTCCCAAGAGTTTTTTGAAATTACAACCGCCCGAGAATTTCCGGACCAAAAACCCTAATCAGTCAATTTGTGGCGAATATTCAACCTATGTAACGCAGAGCTGATGAATTTCTTAAAAATAAATATCGAGGTATATTATCCAATAATAATATATCTTCTAAACTACTTTTGATATCCGGATATAATGAAAGGATGATTTTGAGTGGTGGGAAAAAATCTCTAAATTAAATCAAAGTCTAAAAATTAAAAATCTTCAAATAATTTAAAATGTAAATCTTTTAGGAGAGTTTATAGAATCCTTTCGACAAAATTGCAAGGCAAACTAGGATACAATAACCGAATAACAAACTCAAAAACTGTTTCTTTTTTTCGTTTCTTTACAAATTTAACAAAACATACTATTTCTAAAAGTATTTTAAATAACAAGTACAAATAAGTTACAGTTAAAAACAACTAAAAATAATTATAAAAAAATATTATTTGAAAGAGTAGTGGCTTTTTTAAATATATATATATAACTACACAATATGTCATAATTCAGGAAGAATTTACGCGACTATCTTTTGGTATCCAACTTTTTAAATTGTTTGCCTCAATAATACCCTTGTATGGCAATTGTTTTAATTGACAATTTTCAATATCCTGTACCACATACCTATCTTTATCCAATATCTAACTTATTACATACGATAATTCTTTTTTGACAGTATTATGATTCTGCTTTATTACAACATAGTCTCCAATAATAATAATAATAATAATAATAATAATAATAGTAATAATAATAAAAATAATAATAATAATAATAATAATAATAATAATAATGATAATAATGATAATAATAATAATAATAATAATAATAATAATAAAATAAAGTAATTTTATATTTTTATTTAATTTTTCACAAAATTGTAAAAATGATAAAGAAATAAAACTTATTATGATGTGGTGGGTTATATAGAACAGGGACTTCGGTATAATGAATACACCATGGCCGCGTTCTTGGATATCGAGGGAGCGTTCAACAATATTGAGATTGACGCTATCAAGCAGGCGCTGATGGATCTTAAGGTACATGACTTCTTGATCGAATGGATAATCCTCATGCTAAGCAGCAGGATTGTCAATTCAAGCTTGGGTGGAGTATGCTTAAGAAAACTAGTGACTAGGGGGACTCCGCAAGGGGGAGTACTCTCACCCCTGCTGTGGCTAATAGCTGTCGATGTGATTTTGCGTCAATTCGGCAGCAGAAAGCGGAAGATCGTGGCTTATGCTGATGATGTGGTCATACTGGTAAAGGGAAAATTTCTTCCACAATCAGTGAGATCATGCAGTCTGCGCTGGGTGAGCTGTCCTCGTGGGCCGCTGATAAGGGGTTGGGAGTGAACCCGGAAAAGACAGAGTTGGTTCTGTTTACTAGGAGGTACAAGGTAGAGAATTTCAGACTACCTGTAATGTGGAACTGAACTGAGGCTTTCAGACTCAGCGAAATATCTGGGGGTATTCCTTGATAGTAAACTGACCTGGAAGAGGAATGTTCAGGAGAGACTCAAGCGTGGCCTCAATGCCTACTACACCTGTAGAAACTCCATAGGTAAGAGTTGGGGGCTCAAACCAAAAGTTGTATATTGGATTTACACTTCGGTGGTGAGACCAATCCTTTCTTATGGTTGTTCTGTTTGGTGGCAGGCACTGGAACGTAAGAGTAATAGGAACCTTTTGTCGAAGGCACAAAGGTGTGCTTCGATTGGCATTACGGGTGCAATGAGAAGCACACCACAAGCGTCTCTGGTGAGGTTAATCTGAACTCCACAGGGGCATCAGATTACATGGCCGCTGAATCAGACTTTGGAGTAAATCCTGTCGTGGTGATACCTGATAGGGAGATCTGGTCCGGCACTGAGAGACTATATGAAGGTTTTGCAGTGTTCACGGACGGATCAAAGTTGGACGAAGGTACCGGGGCGGAGGTCTATATTATGGGCACGGATATGAAGGGCTCTTTTAGACTCCCTGATGAGTGCAGCGAGTGCAGCGGCAGAGATTCTCGGCATCCTGAAGGCCGCGGAGATAATCAGACAGAACGTTGCGAGAGGTACCGAGGTCACTCTCTATGTGGACAGTCAGGCGGCTCTGAAGGCCTTGGGGACACATTTGGTGAGATCCAGGCTAGTAGCTGCCTGTAAGAGGACACTGAGAGAGCTGATGGAGGACTACATGGTGAGACTCTGCTGGGTGCCTGGCCACTGCAATATTTCAGGCAATGAATTGGCTGATGAACTGGCAAGGCAAGGTGCGGCAGGGAACGTCTCGGAGAGGGAGACATATGTGAAACCACCACTAAGTTTCTTCTATGGGAAGATCAATGATTGGATCTTGGTCAGGACCAATTCGGCTTGGGAGAGTAGAGAGGACTGCAGAGTGTCGAGGGCGATATGGCCGGTACTGGACAAAGCAGGCACTAGGACTCTCCTGGGCATGAATAGGAAGAGCTTGAGGATCATGATAGGGGCCATAACGGGTCACTGTTTGATAGGAAAGATGATGTCTAGATTGGACGCTAACAGTTCCGATTTTTGTAGAATGTGTGGAGGCGTCCACGATTGCAGCATCGTAGGATGAAGTGGCTGGGTAGCCAGTTCCTCGACGGGCTGAGTGACGTTCGGGACGCAGATATTGTTGACGTCATAGGCTTCGTCATGAGAATCGGTTGCTTGAGGGGGAATCAGGGGTATAACCCTAGGGGGATTGGTAACATTGCTGGTCCCCCTATATGATTCGTCACATTTCTATTCCTTTTTATCTTTTACTCTACTTTTTCTGTACTCTCTGTATTTTCTATTTCCTGTATTCTATACTCTTTATTTCGCAGATATTCTATTGAAGGGACTCACAATGGACCGGGATCGGTCTCTGGGTGGAGATGGGGTACTATCTGGTATCACATCTACCTTCTCTATCTATCTATCTATCTAAAACTTATTATACATTTTTAAATTATGATATTAACAAATTTTACGAGTAAAAATCGGTTAATTTTCCTAAATATTAAATTTTAAAGTGCTATATTTTTGTTATTCAGTGGTCTAAGAGTGTGATATGGGGATCATATGAAAGCTTAAAATGTTCTCTAAATGATTTGATGTAGACGATAGTACCGTTATATCTATATATTTTTTCAAATAATGGTACTAAAAGGTCAAAACAAAAAGTAATAAAATATATCGTCTCTCCGTGGTTTAATTATTTGGCACATTTTATATATAAATCGAAAGGCCTTTTCAAGATCTTTCCAATGATACCCATATTGTTCATATTAAATAAAGGAGGAAGCATAAATTTGCATTCTTATATTATAACTTCAAGTACCCATAACATAAAGTAAGAGCGAGCGGGCAAAATTTTTTACATTACTTTAATCAGGAATAAAAATGCGTGCTGGTAATCTTGATTTATGTCAAAAATATTAACAAAATTGGTATCCTGATGGTTGATAAACTATTTTATTTGTATGGTTGATACAAAATGAAATAAACCATTTTCCATCCCTGATGTGGACGAGGCATGGAAGACACTGTTTAACAAAAAATATACATATACGAAAGATTTGTTTGTGTGTGTGCATGTGTATTTCGGAAATTACTTAAAAAACTATTCAATTGCACTCAAAAATTTTTCATCATTATGTTCATCATTAAAAGTACTATTATTATTGATAGGAACTTATCTCAATTCATACCAAAATGTTTATATATGTAAATGTGTCTTGATTATTTTACATACCACACCATTGACAGATAACAGTTGGTCACCACGTTTTAAACCACCATGACGATCTGCAACACCTCCAGGAATTATACGTGAAATATATATAGGCGAATTTTGTTCTTTGCCACCCATTACATTAAAACCAAGCCCTGTTGAAAATTACTATGAAAACAAATTAATATAACAAATTATAGAACTTAGACCTTCTTCGGTTTTTGGCAACTCGACGACGCGAGGATGAGCATGGCCTTCACTTGCAGCAAACGCTGCCACCGTTGCCTTTGCTGTGGCAGAAGCACGAACATCCTGAGACCCTTGAATATCTACAGTTTCATAAACATGTTCATATACCTCTCGTACAGCATTAAGAAATTCGCTTTGCAGTACTTTTTGCAATGCAGCTAATTTTGTGGTAGGAAAGTCTCCACTTGCCTGTAATTTCTCCAAAAGTTCAATCGATCGTTTAACATCTGCAATAAATAAAACTATAATTTTCTAAAATTGTTTATTCATAGAAATCTAAAACCTCTCGCAAGTGTTAAAGGTTCACACATCTCCGACATATTTTTTCTTTGATACAATATTTCGTTGTTTACTATTTTTAGATTTCCAAATTCTTTTCAACAATATATTCTTTACTTTTTTTCTCGTATAAAGCAGAAAAGTGCGTTTAGTGAAAGATAGGATTTGTTAACATGATTGCCAGGACTTATTTAATTGTATCATTTAAGTGTTGCCTATTTTTTGAATTTTTTCTACTAGACTTACAGCCCGTCTAGACCTAACATAATATGTAAGATTTTCCTGTCAGAGAGTGTCAATTTCGCTGTCTGAGAGAATTATTTCACGTATAGGTTCAAATATTAGTATTATAAGAAGTATTATGAGACTGTTGTGATGAGATTTCTCTACACAACCATCTTATAAGATGAACTGTCAAAAAAATACACACACACACGGAAGTTTGTATGTGTTTGTGCTTATATATTTTGGAAATTACTAAAAAAAACAATGTTTTTTGAAAATTATTTTCTTTAAATGATGGTTTTACATTTAAAAAAATATTTTTATAAAAATTGTGTTAAAAACGGTCGTTTTTTTTTTAAATAAAAAGCACATGTTTATTCTATAACTGATTGAAAATAATGATATCTTATAGGATTTATTAGAGTACGTGTACCCCTTATTTAAGATTAAACATAATATAAACAAAATGGTTACTCTCTTCTGCTTGCGTTATCTCACATATTATATCAATGTTAATCTCAGTTGTAGACCTGAGGTTAGCAGAATGCGAATTACATATTTATTTAACAGCCCATCTACACGTAACAGAATATGTAAGATTTTCTGTCAGAGAATGTCAAATGCGCTCTCTGAGAGAATTATCTCACGTGTAGATACAAATATTATAAGTATTATAAAAAGTATTATGAGACTGTTAAGATGAGATTTCTCTATACAACTATAATTATATACTTATAAGATAAAATGTCAAAAAAAATACACATACGAAAGTTTGTCTGTGTGTGAATGTGTATTTTGGAAATTACTAAAAAATGTTTTCTTTTAATAATTGCTTTACATATTAAAAAATATTTTTTAAAAATTGTACTAAAAAAAAGTTTGAATTTCTTAAATAAAAAGAACATGTTTAGTCTGTCACTGATTGAAAATTATGATATCTTATAGGATTTATTAGAATACGTATACCCCTTATTTAGGATTTACCGTAATATAAAAAAAATTTTTACTATCTTCTGCCGGCGTTATCTCACATATTATATCAGCGTTAATCTTAGTTCCAGACCTGGGGTATAGAATGTATAGAGGTTTTCAAACATCGCCAATTAAGGTGGCTTGCTTTAAATTTGTTACGATTACCATGAAGAATAGTTTTCAAGTAAGAGTTACAACTAATTATAGAACCCATATTGTCACTAAACGACATTAAACATTGTAAAAAAATCAACAGCGTTGAACCGAAACAAGTAAAATGAGTCCAATAAAACATATAATAAATGCTAAAGAAAAAAATATCCCTACATTGTAAACAAATGGTGAAGAAGAACTACACTGCTGGAACTCACAATAAGAGGAAAAAGTTAACAACGTATTTCTAGAAAATTCGTATTTTTAGAAAAAAATAAGTTTAAAACTACAAATATATCTTTGTTTACCAGCTGCAGGAAAATAATGTTCATTTAGAAAAACTCGACGACTAAGTAAAGTAACCGGAATTATAGTATCAGTTACAAACTCAGACGCTTTTAGTGATTGAGATTTATGGCCTGTTTATTGAAGACATGTAAGGATTCAGACAAGCGAGTGGTACCCAGACGAGTACTTAAGAAAATGAGTTTTTGAAGTACTCGTCTATCTTACGTTCTTTTACGTTGGGTTATTGTTGTCATTATATTTAATTTTTAAATCTTGTAAATGTTTTTCATACAAAATCATGTTTCTTGAACACAAAAATGGCAACCCTTAAATATAAACAAAAACGGCTGTTTTTTGTGTTTGGAAAATATTACAAAAATAAACCATATGATCCCCCATACCATTGTGCATATCCATCAAAATTCGTGGAGGACCGATACTTTTACTAAGTGTAAAATAAAATATACAAATAAAGAATATTACGTAAATACTTACATTTACGTGAATTTATGCACTTTAGGGTAATTAACGAAAGTGGGCTTATATGGGAGCTATGGTAAATTATGGACCGATCATAACCAATTTCAATAGGCTTCATCCTTGTGTCATGAAAGTCCTACGTACCAAATTTTATTGAATTGTCTTCAAAATTGCGACCAGTACTTTGTGCACAAAGTATACATGGGCAGCCAGCCAGACAAACGGACGGAGAGTCGATTGGTATACTTTAAGTTGGATGATTTTTCTATACGTTATAAACATCAGCACAAACGCAGAATACCCCTACCACCTATGGTTTTGTGGGGTATAATTTACGTATTGCAAAAACTAAATTGAGAGCATATATTTTAAATTAACAATAATGTTTCGGAACAAATCAAGATTAAAGGCACTGTTGATTTTTTAACAAATTTTCTTTTCGGCAAAAGCACTATTTTTGGTTAAAAAAAGTTACATAAAAATTTTTCTCCGCTCTCTGTTAGTTTTCGAGTTATAGGTACTTTAAGTTATGATGTAAGAATGCAATTTTCTCCTTAATCCTTTCATGAAAATAAACAATATGGGTATCATTGGAAAGGTCTTGAGAAGGCCTTTTGATTGATGTATAAAATGCGCTAAATCATTAACCCATGGTGAGACAATATTATATTTTATTACTTTTTATTTTGACTCTTTTACAAAAGTAGCGTTATCTCAAAAATATATCGATATAACGGTACATGAAATCATTTAGAGAACATTTCAAGCTTTCATATGATCCCCAATTACACTTAGCCCATTAAATAACAAAAATATAGCACTTTAAAAATTAATGCTCAGAGAAATGAATTGATTTTTACTCATAACATATTTGTTAATATTATAATTTATGACTATATATGTAATATGGAAGTTAATCAAGGACAATTCCTTGATTTAAAAAAATTACTGTCAGGCCACATGGTGGCCTGACAGCTTGTGTACTCACACAACCGTTTTTTAGTAAAACACGTTCTTACTTGTTCGAAGCCAAGATTAGAATTAAATTTTATTTTTACCAATTTAGTTAATTACAATTTCTTAAACTATTGTGGGAAAATACTTACACTTTGATTTTATTAAATAATTTAAATACGGATCATATTACAACACGCGCAGACATTTATTCTGTTTGTTGCAATATGATTTCGTAACAATGTTCAATATACTTATTTATAGGTCATACTGTTCGCTTCAAATAATAAGGGTGTTAACTCCCCCCCGTTTAAGTATCAGCGTCCCGCTGATTAAACCGATTCTTTGGTGACAACTTCGGGTGTCTGTATAGCCGGAATTTTAAGTGTTGCAAATATTTTCCTCCAGAGGACTACAATGATGATTGCAATGACAGCTAGTAAAAAATAGCCAGTCAAATGTGACCAAAAAGAGAGATGCAAATGATATTTTAGATGACCAATATGTTCATTATTTTTTTCGTGAAGTTCATGCAAAAAATTCACGTCGAGCTTTCGTTCCTTTTCATAGACATTAGTAAGTAAAGGCGGTAGAGCCTGTACAATGGTTATTTTTCCATTTTTAAATTTCTTATCCCCAATTTCAATTGTTTCGTTGAAAATTTTTATCAAGTACGTACCCTCTAGACTTCTGTTGCCCTTCTGCGAGTGAATGGCACCTTTAAAATTTGTAACAAATATAATATCGTCTTCTAGTTGTTCAACCACAACCTCCTTTTTTGACAGGAAGGTACAGTTTGCGTTGATACCTCTCAAGATTCTTGGCAAGCAGTCGTCATTATTAAGCTTCTTTAGTTGCTGTGTGTTGCAGATTGTTGTATTACTAATCACCATGCAGCTACTGCTAATGCCGTAAACGTTGTAATGGTTCAGCAGGACTGAGCTATATCTTAAATCAAGTTGTCTGTTTTGAATTATGGCTGCCTTTATCGTAATTCTTTCGTATTTGTTTGGGTTCACCTTGGGTATTGACAGAACGTACAGTAGAGATGTTCCATTCGAAAATATACTTGGCTTCCCGTATTCAATAGCCTCAACCTCGTTGCTGTATGGTAGTGAGTCTACTTCGGAGACTATGCGGTGAATTTCTTCCATATCTAGAAGGTTGGTATTGATTATGCCACTTTTCGCTAGCTGACAGGCTCGTACAATCTCTTCAATATCCTCTTTTACAATAAGCAACTGGTTTAACGACTCCTTTGTAAATTCCTCTGCTTCAGACTTAGATATTTTGTTATTGAAATTTTTAATTAAATTGTTCATTCTCTTCACGATCTCACTAGTTGTATCGAATAGCTTATTATTTATAGCATATTGGTGTTCATTGTTATCTATAAGCTTTTCTTGGCTTTGTAATACCTGGTTCCAGTCTGCTGCGTTTGGATTCCCAGCGATCCATTTCCATGCTGAGCTAATCCAGTCTATAGATCTTCTGCTTCTTTTGATACCCTTGATTGAATTTATTCGATCATAAGACTTTTGAAGGTAGTATTGAAACGTCTCCTTGTTAACTTCGTTGTTTTCAATGGATAAAAAGACTTCAGCCGTGGTATTAAGCATTCTTTCTAGTTTTTCGAGATTTATAACATGCACAATATTAAGATAGCCGTTTACTATCCATCCTTCTCCATTTTTTACTGTTACAATAGGCGATTGGTATTCGAATACCTGGTAGGCACCAACGACGGGGAGTAATAGAAGTATGCTTAAGTGATAAAATTTCATATTAAAATAAAATCAAACAATTTTAAAACTACTAAGATATATGAATAAACTTGTAGATTTTCCCACTTTGGTATAAGTTAACAAAAAATTTTAATAAGTTGATAGTTTTCTTGCTTTACAATTTTTAATTATTAGCTATTTGTGTGAAGAAAAAAAATTTTATACGTTTTACAGTATTAGTTTATATTAACATTTTTTTTTATTATTTGTACTAATTTTTCCTTAACTAAGTGTGCTCGGGTATAGGTTTTTTTACATGGGATTTATGGTACTTCCTTCCTTTGTGTGTATAAAACGTTACCCGATTGTCCCTGGAAACCTTGTGCTGTTTATATAGTGCCTTATGCTTTGGTTTAATTTGTTTGTCCCTGATAAGGACATTTTGGTTCCCTTCTAACCTTATTGGAACTGATCTATTCTTATTCAATCGATCATTAGTGGCTTTCTGATTGCTCTCAATAAGACCGCGAATGTCTTGATTTACCTGATCACGGAAGTTAACCAATTGTTGGTAATTAAACCTTTCAGATCTGTTGAAAAATACGTCGGAAGGCTTTTTCTTGATAACTGAATGTATTGTGTTGTTATAACGATCAACGGTAAGGTATATTAAGTCTTTAGGATTGAGGTTCTTTATTTCCTTAGATATACAACGATAAATTTCTATTAGCGTTGAGTGGAATCTCTCCACTTGTCCATTTACCCCACTTTTCTGCGTGGGTGTAAGGTAAACTTCAATATTTAGAGATCTAATAAAGTTTAATGTTGTAGGGGTTAGGAAGCCCCTTTCGTTATCCGAAACGATTATACGTGGTACTGTAAAATAGTGAAGGAGTTTGGTTAATTTACTCCTCAGGTGAATAGCAGAACGATTTTTAATATGAAAGAGTTTGGCGAACTTTGAAAATTTATCTATGCAACTTATGAACTTAAATCCTTGAATCTCAAAAATGTCCACATGCAAAATTTCGCAGGGATACGTAGGAATAGGTGTTGGATGTATTTTTGGTTTAATGGGGTGTCTTTCGTACTTATTCAACTTGCATATTTCGCAATTCTTTGTGTAGTTGTGAATAAGGCTTCCCATGCGGGGAAAATAATAATTTTCCAATATTTGCAAGCCGTTTTCTTTGGCGTTACGATGAGCTCTCTTATGCTCATTTTCTATTATTTCGCAGACCCTTTCCGGGTTAGTGACATCTTCCACCACCCGTTGAGTGATTCTTAGTTTATAGGAAACGAAATGATTTAAATATACTCTATTTAGCAATGGGATAAAACATTCAGGAATTTTTATGCCGTTCACACAGCTTGGGTTTAAGCACCTTTTTAGTGTTTCTGTCAAGGTTTGGGAGGAGATTTGATCTAAAGTAGCATGATGCCTAATAAATCCTGGGTGTGGCTGTATACTACTGTGTAAATCCTTGCTCTGTCGTATTACAATTTGATTTTTAAAAACGTTTAGAGGAGCTTCCACATGAGCAATTAAATCACTGGAATCCTGTTGGGCACTGTGGGCTGTACCGTCATAATCTTCCCGAGCCTCATCAGCTGTTATAGTTTCTGAATCACCTTCTGAGGCTGTAATTGTTTCTTCATCACTAAGCAAATAGACTTGATTTAGGTTTGATTCCAGTCTAGACAATGCGTCTGCCACAACATTCGATTTCCCAGGTTTATACAATAGTTCATAATTATATTCCTCAATTCTAGCCTTCCACCTCTTCAACTTGGCGTTGTGATTCTGATTCCCTAGGGCATAGGTAAGCGGTTGATGATCAGTAAAGATTTTTATTTTTTTGGCACCGTAAAGGTATGATCGTAAATTGTCCAATGCCCAAACAATGGCCAGCATTTCCTTCTCGTTGGTCGCATAATTTTCCTCAGCCGCTTTTAGCGAACGGGAAATGAATGCTATGGGTTTATCTGCCCCCGCAAAATCCTGAGACAAAACTGCTCCAATAGCATAATTGGAAGCATCGGTTGTCAAATTAAAAGGACGGTCGAAGTCCGGAAATGCCAAAACTTCGGATGACACTAATAAGATTTTCAATTCGTTGAAAGCCTTCAGTGCCTCCTCTGTCAATATGATCGGTATTTTCCTAGATCTGTTGGCCTTAACCTGGGCGTTTTCGCCTCGCGTTAGATTGGTTAAAGGCTTAGCAACCTTTGCATAATCTCTGATAAATTTCCTATAATAGGAAGTCATACCGAGGAAACTTTTTAAGTCCTTCAACGTACTAGGCGGAGCTAGATTTTGTATAGCTTCAACTTTCTGAGGATCTGCTCGTATTCCATCTTCTGAGACAATATATCCTAAAAAGGACACTTCCGTTTGGAGGAAATGGGTTTTTTCTAGATTTACCTTGAGGCGAGATTCTAATAATTTCTCAAATACGGTTTCTACATTCTTTAAATGGTCATCAATATCACAACCATAGACAATGATATCGTCTATATACACATAGCATATCTTCCCAATGTGTTCCTTTAATACGTCGTCTATCATTCTTTGGAAAATAGACGGCGCATTTTTCAGTCCAAAGGGTAGTCGCAAAAATTCAAATTTCCCATTTAGGGTGGAAAAGGCGGTTTTATGTATGTCAGAATCTTTCATTGGAATTTGGTGGAATCCTGAAGTCAAATCCAACGTAGTAAAATATTTGGCCTTGCCTAAGCTCGCCAATGTCGAATTGATGTCCGGTATTGGGTAGGTGTCAGAGATGGTCACAGAATTTAGCCTTTTGAAGTCAATCACCATTCTATACTGTTTTTCTCCATTCGGCTTTGGTTTCTTTGGTACGACCCATATCGGAGAATTATAAGGGCTGCTTGAGGGTCTTATTATATTCTGAGCTAATAATTCCGAAATTTGTTCCTCCACAATTGGGCGCATATTTGCTGGATAAGGATAACTTTTGGTGTAGATCGGCTCATCGGTGCTTGTTTTGATTTCGGCTCGAACAGTTGTGGTGACCATTTCACCTGCTTCTAGTGGGCGAAATAATTCATCGTATCTATCAATTAAGTTCCTTAGTTTATGAGCCACCTCTCCTGGAAGGTTTTGCGATATAAAATTTATCTCCCGAGAAAATTTCTCATTCAGAGGCAGAACTACACCTGTCTTAAGGGTCAGGGTGTTATTTTCCCTGTTGATAATAGCACCTAAAGCTTTAAGAGTGTCGTCACCTATGATACCGTCAAACGTTTTTAGCCCTGGAAGTATGTAAAATGTTATAATATCCTTGATTCCTATGGATTCGAAAAATCTTCCCTGTAATTTCTGATGTATTTCTAATGTTCCTCCAGCTGTTCTTATCGGAACTGGTTCTCTTAATTGAGTGCCCGTATCGCATAAATGGGAAGCTACAAAGTTTTTGTTCGCACCAGTGTCTATGAGAAACTTTAAGGGCACCCTAGTTTTGGTTATTATTTTTATGTATGGTACGCTTGAAGGGAGGCCCCCTTCATAAAATTTATTTCGGGAATGATTCCATCACTTCCTTGTGTTTCGTCACCATCATATCCTGTGCATTCGGCATTTGCCAAAGTGTCGGAAGTAGGGTGGCTGTGTTCCATCCAAGTATTAAAGAGTTTTTGCCGCTTAAACGGATTCCTAAAATTATCTGATCTGGAACCAATTTTAAATCCTGAAGGCCTATTCATGTAATTAACTGCCCTGGATTGCATGGAGCTATCTACTTCCATTTTCTCCGCTGGTTTTGGTCCTAAAGGCCTTGGCGGTAGTGGTTGCGGTGCTGAAAAATTATTCCATGGTCTAAAGTTCTTTCCTTGAAATTTATTATATGGTTTTGGTGGCAATTGTGGCCTATATTCAGTTCGCGGCATTACGTTCATGGGGACAGTTATCTAATTCCGACTAACTGGATGCAAATTGATGCTTCTCAAACTCAGGTTTTGCATTTCTAGGCACATAGCGTATGCCTCCGGTAGCGTCTTGGGTCTTTGTACAATTAATAACCTTGAAAGCTCTCCGTTCAAGCCACGAATAAAGACATCTAATGCCCTATTACGATACGTCTCTATAAGCGCATCTACGGTTTCTTTAGAATAGCTTTCAGTCCTTATCTTATTTATAATTAAGGAGAATTGGTGGTTCACAGCTGCATAGAACTCATCAATCCTAGAGTTTTTCTGTGTCAATTGGTTCAATTGGTGTTCGAGAGTACTTACATCCCTTTTGTCTGCGTAATGAAGTGACAGGCATTCCTTCATTTTGAGCCAGTCCGGCTCAAACACATTATAAGATACAAGTGCAGTGTCAGCGCTTCCTCTTATTTTTTGTCGAATGCTCTGTAATATTGCCCTGTATATGGGCTTGCTCCGGACTATCTCATAGTCGCGCAGAATAGACTCCACACTATGGATCCATGACACATAGTGCGTGGGATTGCCATCAAAAGGCTGCAACTCTTTCACTCGGTCAGGCAATTGAGATATTTCCTTAAGCTCATATTCAGTTCGAGGAGGTGGAGGTGGTTGAGGGCCAGCCTCTGTTGAAAAGGGACCCTGCTCCATTTCTTTAATCTTAGCTTCCAGGACTTTTACTTGTGCAAGAGTTGCATTGAGAGCCCCGGTCATTTCAAGGACTTGTTTTTGTAAAGCCTCCATTCTGATCTTAAAGGATACCTTCCTTGGAACTTCCGTAATTTGCAAAAGATATAGGATTCGCGGGAATATTTAAGTTAGATGTTGTAAGGTATTCAATGTAAAATAATAAAAGTATTTAATCTCGAAGGATTACGCAAATTTGAACGAGCACAAGACTTCCAGCACAATTAGAGCACTTCAAAAGGGAAGGATTTTTATAATATGATAAGGATTTTTATAATATGATAAGGATTTTGTTTTACAAAAATTAATTGGATTTTTTTTTTTTATTTAATGGAAAATTTTAAATAAATTTACAGTTCATAAATAATTTTTATTTTAATTTATTTCTTTGGAAAATTTTTAATAAATTTTCAATTTAAAAAATTTAAATAAATATTTAATTAAACAAAATTGTAATATTTTCCTATATAAAGAAATCTACGCTAAATTTGGTATTTATAAGAATTTTCAACAAAATTTTTATTTATAATCTTCGAAAATTTTTTAATTAATAGAAAATATTTCCAGAAATTTTCTTTTGCTAAGAAATGTTCGATAAATATTTTATTTATAGAAACTTTCGATAAATTTTTATGTGAAATTTTTGATATATATTTTTTTTTTTATTATTATTTAATTTTTTGTCTGTTAAAGGTATCTACCTGTACATCGGCGACGCTGGAGAAATTCTTTTCGAGTTCGAACTTGGCTTGTTGTTTCTAAAATGAGATGGAAAAATAGGGTTAATAGATTTAATAATTACTTCTTTTCGAGTTCGAACTTGGCTTGTGATTTAAGTAAAAACCAAAACAAAAGAATTTTTGTATGCTTTTTTTTCATTAATTTTTATTTAGATTATTTTTACTTCCCGTTTCTTACATGGAAGTCCCTTTTTTTATTTATCTTCATTCTCTAAGGGTTTTGCTTAAATCTAAATCGTATTGTGCTTTTAAAAAATTTTTTATATTATTATATCCACTTTTATTTTATAATCCTTGAGATGGAGGATCGTGTAGTCCATTTCCGAGTGGCAGCAGCCAACGTACTGAGGCACGATTTGTCTCACCCTGTGAACCTGCCAACCATGACCCTTTATTACCAGGCGAAAAGTAAGGCTTAATTCCCGTTAAGTAGTGCAGGTTCTCATGTTGACTACAACTTACAGGTTTTCCACTCAGTAGCGCAGGTTCTCATGTTAACTACGACTTGTAGAATTTCCGCTCAGTAGCGCAGGTTCTTATGTTAACTACGACTTGCAGGAGTAGCCTTCTTTAGCCCTCTGTAATCTCACGTTTGTGAAAAGGGTACTACGAAGGAGAATTGCACATTTTTCTACCAGGATTAATTATTATTTCGTTATATTGTGACAGTAAAATTTTTTTACGCACTGGAGTGCTCGGAGTTCGAGATCGCAGCACGCTGAAGCCTTTGGCTTCATATTGGTCACTTTATTTTGTTATAGCACATATTAATCACTTTATCTTTATTTTTCTTAATCAGAGTATAATTTTTCAATTTTATGCAATATGTTTTTTCACAAGCCAAGTTCACTGTTTCACTTTATTTTGTTATAGCACATATTAATCACTTTATCTTTATTTTTTTATCAGAATATAATTTTTCAATTTTATGCAATATGTTTTTTCACAAGCCAAGTTCACTGTTTTTAATAAGGATCCGGCGCACATCCTTTTACGCGACTGGCCGGTCCCTGCTCGGGCGCCAGTTAATCAAGGACAATTCCTTGATTTAAAAAAATTACTGTTAGGCCACATAGTGGCCTGACAGCTTGTGTAATCACACAACCGTTTTTTAGTAAAACACGTTCTTACTTGTTCGAAGCCAAGATTAGAATTAAATTTTATTTTTACCAATTTAGTTAATTACAATTTCTTAAACTATTGTGGGAAAATGCTTACACTTTGATTTTATTAAATAATTTAAATACGGATCATATTACAATACGCGCAGACATTTATTCTGTTTGTTGCAATATGATTTCGTAACAATGTTCAATATACTTATTTATAGGTCATACTGTTCGCTTCAAATAATAAGGGTGTTAACTTGGATATCATTAGAAAGGTCTTGAAAAAGCATATAGTCATATATATAATACGGATATAATTGGAAAGGTCTTTAAATCTTAAAAATAAAAAATAAATAAAAAATACTTAGTAAATATTAATTAATTTGCATTTTTATTTGAATTATAGATAAAAAAAAATTAAAACAAAATTTTCAAAAAAAATGTTTGGAACAAATAAAGTTGAATCAGCACAGTTGAAATTAAAAATATATTTTTTTAATGTAAATAGAGGTTTTTCTGTGTGCCTTCGGAAGGGCTAAAGGGCTTTCTCCTCTATATATGTCGAACACCGGCTTCGCTGAATAAACTTTTTTTTGGAAATCAAAAAATTTTTGAAAGTACCGGTATTCTTTTTAAATAATTTTTAATTTTTCACAAAATTGTAAAAATGATAAAGAAATAAGACTTATTATATATTTTTAAATTATGATATTAACAAACATATTACTAGTAAAAATCGATTAATTTTTCTAAATATTAATTTTTAAAGTGCTATATTTTTGTTATTTAATGGGCTAGGGGTATGACATGGGGATCATATGAAAGCTTGAAATGTTCTCTAAATGATTTGATGTAAAGGAGAGTACCGTTATATCGATATATTTTTGAGATAACGGTACTTTTGTAAAAAAAGTCAAAATAAAAAGTAATGAAATATCATATTGTCTCACCATGGGTTAATGATTTGGCACATTTTATATATCAATCGGGAGGCTTCTTCAAGACCTTTCCTATAATAACCATATTGTTCATATTCATTGCAGGAGAAGGAGAAAATTGCATTTTTATATTATAATTTCAAGTACCATAATTCGTAAACTAAGAGCGAGCGGGCAAAATTCTTTACATTGCTTTAATCACAAACAAAAATGCTACTGAGTCATTATCAAAATTATTTAAAAATCAAGTGTGCTGGTAATCTTGATTTATGATTTGGGAATGGATGTTTAATAATTAATATAAAGTATTTTAAAGAATCTAAAGTGGTGCAATCATAAGACGCAAAATTTAATGTAGATATTTTAATTCTATTAGCCTTAGGTCGAATATATACTGGAAAAATGTTTACCAAGACAAATGTCAAAAGCAGGGCAAATCTATACAATGTGACAATAGCTACTTATTGTTTTTGGTTGTCACCGCTGTCAAACTGCATATGTAAAAACATTAATGAATTTGCTTTATTATTGTTTTTGTACAACTGTTGCCACCTACCATAAATTAGTGTCTTAATAAAACATTGCCTATTAAAATTTTGTTCAGCTCATAGCTGTCAAAATTTTTTTAAAATCGACATTTCGTCATTTGATTACTTATATGCCGCATAGAACAAAAACATATTTTTGAGAAAAGCGATAAAGAAAGTTTGCTTTTATTTTTTATAAAAACTTCAAATCGAGATTATTCCTTAAATACTGATATCGGTTGCAATACAAGTTAAAAACAAAACCTAACTTTTTTTACCCTTTTGGAATTGAATTATATATATTATATAAGATTTAATCAAACAAACGCAGAATTTTTTTGTGCCACATATCCTATATTAAAACACAAATATTTTTAATGTTCTTTCAAGTAGGTCAAAAAAGTGTATTTGTTTAAATTAATATAATAAAGTAACAAAATAAAATTACTTATAAAAGATGCCATTCGGAGCACATGTGTGAACCTCAATTTACAAAAATGGCGTTTAATTTATAATTTATAAGTTGCAAACTTTGAGCTCATATCTTTTAATATATTCGAGATATCGCAAAATGAATTGCGGATTTAAAAAAAAATTAAACCAATTATATATAATGTCGAGTCTATACTACAAAAGCTTTTATCAAGACGTAAACGTAAAATTTTTATCACGATAAAAATTTGCTTAATGTAGACTGAATTTATTAGTACTATCGCTATGTTAAACTAAAATTATCAGCGCTCAAGCATTGACGCTTTTCCCTTGACGTTGCTTGAGAAAAGGCCATTTTGATATTTGTTGAAACTTTTTATATTATTTGTTACGTTTTCCCCTATAATTGATAGAGATAAAAAATTATCTGCAATTCAGGCTATATATATATATAAAAGGAAATAAAGCACAGTTTATATATATATATACATATATATATATATATATATATATATATATATATATATATATATATATATATATATATATATAAACTGTTTATTTCCTTTTAAATAAACCGGATACTTTGTTTGCAAATAAAAGCAGTTAAGTAGTTTAAAAGTTGTAACGACTCTTTATTTTATTTAAAATGTAAAATAATAACAGTTTAAATAAATATACAGCCAAGGCAGTTAATTTGTCTTTACTTAATGAAGCTTCAATACATTGCATTACCTTCTAGATGCTTCTCGAAAGCTCTATCTCTTTCTACAATGTTCTTAACGGACAAACTAGTATATTCGAATTCTAGAGCTTTCGATGTTAATGTTAGCAGCTTCAACATTTAGTGTTGCATACTTACAGACAATGGTGAAAGCTTTTCTTTCAATGTTGTATGTTTACAGCTATGTTCATAATTTCTACTGATATGTTAACATAAACAGAAAGGTTGATAAGCATTATTTAATTATAACCTAGCCGTTAGAACCACTATATTTGTATTCAAGTGCAATTTCGTAACACTGCCCCCCTCTTTAGACTGTTCGTCCCGAATAGGCATAGATTCACTTCTCCCATAGGCAGCTAGTCCTTCATTTTAAATCTCGGCCTCTTTTTTTCCGTATTCTGTACACCACGTCGTTTAATTTCTTAATCGCCTTGTATGGTCCATCCCAATTGGTCTGTAGTTTGGGAGACAGTACTTCCTTACGTTGTGGGTTATACAACAGTACATGCTGGCCTTCGTTAAATCCTTCAGAATTCGCTGCTCGATCGTATCTGGCTTTCATTTTGTCGCTGGTCATTTTTATTCGTCTGCGTACGAATTCATGAAGTTCGTTTAGGTCATCTTGCTCTTGACAAGTGTTTTCATTATTTGTTGATGAGGGCTTATTACCGAATTCTAAATCACCAGGCAATTTGAATTCTGTCTCCAAGACAATTTTTGCAGATATCCAAGAGGTTGAGTCATGAACAGCTGATCTGCCAATAGAAATTTCGGTATGTGTTCATCCCAGTCCTTCTGATGTGCACTGACCACTTTTCTTAAATATACATCCATTGCAATCCGCTCGAATGGCGAACCTGAGTTATACTGCTGAATTGTCCACGTCTTCTTCTTACTGGACCATTCGCTGCTATGCCCAATACCCACCCAATAAAAACGTTGTTTTAACTTTTCTAAGGTTTTTGTCACACCAAGATGACCACCACTGGCACCGTTATGGAACTCTCATTACTTCGTTTATTTTAGAGGTGGTACTACAATTAAATTTGTCACTGTTTTACCATCAGCACTTTCCCATATGCGGTATAAGCAGCCATTTAACAACTGTATACTGTTCCATAGGGCCCAATATGATTTCATCAGTGGACTTTAGGCGGATATTTCATTGTGGGCTGGCCTTCTACCTTCTTCTTTTGCCGATATTATTTTCGCCAGTATGGGGTCAATCTTCACACATAACACATTCCTTTTCCTCGGCTTTTGTACAATGCTAACATTCCACGTTGCAGGGCCGTCTCGACAGCGTGTTTCAAACATAGCTCTGAAGCCGCTCTATCCAACGAGCCAGTTGTCTTTCAGGTTGTTTAAATTGCAACAACCACCTGAGGGCAGAATGATCGGTTCTCAGTCGGAAGTGTTGACCATACAGACTCGTGGTAATGCTTCACACACTCTAATACTGCCAAAAGTTCTCGTTGCGTTACGCAGTAGTTTCTTTCAGGCTTAGAAAGCGTTCGGCTGAAGTGTCCAATGACTCTTTCAGTGCCATCGACCACTTGTGAAAGTACACTGCCTATTCCGTATCTGCTCGCATCGCTATCTACCACAAACGTTTCTCCAGATATAGGATATGACAAAATTGGTGCCGTACATAATAGATCTTTGAGCTTCTGGAATGCTAGTTCTTGTGCTTCACTATATGTACAAAGGCCAAGAAAATTACGAAATTCGTGGAGATTTCTCGGACGTGGCCAGTCTTTTACAGCAATTATCTTATCTTCATCTGTTGATATACCTTTTGCTGTTACGCAATACCTCAAATATTTGACTTCTTTATGGAACAATGCACACTTCTTTACACTTAGTTTCAGTGCAGCCGCTGATATTCGTTTAAGGACTTCTTCAAGGTTTTTCAGATGTTCATCAAAAGTCTTACCCATGACAATTATGTCATCGAGGTACACCAAGCATGTTTTCCCGTGAAGTCCTTTCAATACATGTTCCATTAAACGCTCGAATGAGGCATTGCAGAGTCCAAATGGCATCACATTAAACTACGATAACCCATCACTCGCGCTAAAGGCAAAATTTTGCTTGTCTTTGTCAGAAATCTCTACCTGCCAATAAACACTTTGCAAATCCAATGTGGAGAACCATTGTGTTACAGCTAGTATGTCCAGGGTATTGTCAATTCTTGGTAGCGATCTTTCTTGGTGACGTCATTCAGTTTTCTATAATCGACGCAAAATCTAGTGCTGCTGTCTTTCTTCTTAACTAACACAACAGGCGAACAGCAGGGACTTGAAGATGGTTCGATTATACTGTTCCGCTCCATTTCGTTGACCAACTCCTTCACTTTACTTCGTTTTGCTGGAGGAACACTTATGGGCGCCAGCTTTAGTGGCCTCGCTTCGCCAGTATTTATTTGATGGCTTACAATTGCCGTTCTACCATGGTTTTGACTTTTTAAGGTGAAGCCGGAGGTATGTTTCTGTTTGGCCTTATTTCTATCTGGTGGCGCTAATACTTCTAATGATTTTCCCTCATATTCCGCTATTAGCTCGTGTTCTTTGGTAGATTTATTGGCATGTTTCGGGGTTTTCTCGCCTCTGCTGAAGTGCATTGACCTATTTCGGAATTTGGCTTAACGACTTTTTCATGGCTGGACAGGTTTAGCACTCTTACAGGAACTATTTTGTTGTTGCAGGACTTAACGAAGGCTTTTGCTGTTATAAGATCACTTGTTATTTCTGTTGGTTCTATCACCCACAAACTGTTGTCCTCACAATCTCCCTCCATACGAGCCCATACTTAAGTTTCTTACTGTGGTGGTAATTGCTGATGCTCGACGGTAACTACCTTCCTTACTTGAGTCATATTTTAATATCCGTGACTAATCATGAAATAAGCACCAATGATAAATTCGTCCACAATGTCGGTAACAATGAATACATGATGAAATGCAATACAAAAAACAACAAAAATATATTTATACTTTGTTTTTAATCGATATTTTAAAAGAAGCTTTAAACACACACACATATATATATATATATATATATATATATATATATATGATCACGGTTATATTCACTAATATAAAACTTATCGAACCTTCTTTAATTTGTATTTTGTATACTTTTGTGTAGGTTACATATGAATGTGCATTTATTTTTGACATCGGACTTAAAATGTAATTTTTACAATTTATTTAAATTTCTGATTCTAACTACCATAACGCAAACGGTAATTTCTTGTCCAATAGCATAAATTTTTAATTTTTTTTTGATTATCAAATATTAAAAATATATCAACGAATTTTATAAAATCAAAAGACGGGAAAAACTATTCGTACTTTGTTGATAAAACAATTTTTTAATGAAATGTTAAAAAATCATTATATTCGCGATTATCTTCTCTATCATTAACACTCCATATTTGAAAATATACTTTGGCAATTTTTTTTTAACATTTTGTCTTGAACCTCCATAACACTGACGCCATTCGCTAAAAGTCATTCACGCGAACAGATTTGTTTTTAATTAAAGCCAGTTAATATTGGTACAATATGGCGTCGATGTACCATTAAAAAAAAAAACGAATTGCAAATTTTTTTAACCCCAAAGTAAACGAATTTGAACTAAATTTTATTCAAAACAATAAAACTTTTGGTGCCAAACTATTTAGAATAGATTTAATTAAAAAAATATCTTGTAAAATTATCAATTAAAGGTATTGATTGAATATCTATCTTAACCTATAACCACCTCAACCGTTTAGAAGTTATTAATAAACAAACTTGCACCTCATTATGGGCGATCGTGATACAATTTTGTTTAATGGTTTCTAATCAAATAAACCTTATCTTTACCGCGTGTTCTTGGCTGCCGAAATTTTCATATGCAAACGCAACATCTTTGTCTTCAGAATCATAGTCATATAGACATCGACCTCCGCCTATCTCAGTTTTCGTTTTCTATTTTTTTCTTTGTTTTGTTGCTTCTGGTTGACTTTGTTTTCAGCTGCACTTTTAAATGGTTTTTGGAAGTGGCTTTATATGGGAACTATACACATTGATTTTCATTGATACGCATTTCGGGTCGGTCCTAGAATTCTGTGGAAATATGTTCTCAGTTAGAAGATTTATTAGAATGAAATCTTTATTTCGGGAGCGTAAAAAATTTCATCAAATTATATTAACAAATTACAAAGATTACATGAATGATCATCACATGGCAAAGACACCAAAACGTACGCAAGGGCATTACCTAGTGTCTACATTAGACAAATTTTTATCAAAACAAACGTCAAAATCAGTGCGAATATGTACAAGGTAACCTTAGTTAAACAGCTGATTATTATTTTGGTTGTTACAGTTGTCAAACTGCATATATAAAAAGCAATAATGAATACGCCATATTGTTGGTTTTGTGCAATTGTTGCCGCCTTCCACAAATACGCGTTAAGTTTGACATTCGTCTTGATAAAAAAATCTCTAATGTAGACACTATGTTAGTTTTCGGTAGAATAGCTCTTTACTTTTTACAAAATACTTGTAAATACCTTACATAATATCTATATTAAACAATTTTTTATCAAGAGAAGCGTCCAAATTAACCCGAATTTGTGGAAGGTGGTAATAGTTGCACAAAAAACAACAATAAGATGAATTCATTATTGTTTTTTATATATGCAATGAGAACTGTAACAACCAAAAATGGTAATCAGCTGTTTAACTGAGTTTATCTTGTATCATTTCGACGTTTGTCTTGATAAAAATTTGTCTAGTATAGACACTATGTTCAATTTACCGACTATATAGACTTCGGAAATACTATTAAAGTCCTATTCCCCACCAGGAGTGAGTGGAGAAGGGGAAATCTTCTTGAACAATTTGGAACTAGGATATATACTGAAGGCTCAAAGATGAACTGCAGTGTCGGCTCTGGTGTCTTCTCTAATGATCTTGGAATTTGACACTCATGTAGACTCCCTGACGAGGCAAGCGTATTCCAAGCGGAAATACTAGCGGTCAGGGAAGTGTGTAAACTAATTCGCGGTAGAAATATTCAAGGGAATATTGGTTTATTTGTCGACAGTCAAGCGGCGATACTATCGCTCAAATCACCGAAAACTACCTCTATTCTAGTCAGACAGTGTAAAGAAGAACTGCTAGGACTAAGTCGACTGTATGACATTACTATAGTATGGGTTCCTGTGCATAGGGACTACTATGGTAATGAACACGCAGACGAATTAGCCCGGGCATGCTCTGCTATGAATGCCTCCTTATCGGTTTCTGTCGCAATCTCGTTAGGAACAGTCAAAAGCAGAATCTAAAAACACTTTCTAGAAAAGGCAAAAAATAGATGGTGAAATCTGGACAAATGTAGAGTCGCGAAAGAAACGTGGCCTACCTACAACGAAAAACGCTCAATGCAACTCATTGGCTACAAACGCAAAGACATCTCGACACTGATAGCATTGTTTACAATGAATATTGTCGTAGTTGTGGCAATCGCGGGAAGGAGGAGACAGTATTTCATCTTCTATGTGAATGCCCAGCCTTGAATGCAAGCAGACATAAATTTCTGGGAGAGTACCAATCAGACAACCTATGTGAGATATCTGACACTAGACTCAGTAACATCATTAAATATCTCAATGCTACAGGCTGGATCTAATTAATTTATGTTCTCACTGTTCTTCCCTACACTTCTATCTCATTACAGACTCAATACAACTCATTCACCTGGCGAGTAGTGTGGATCCATCAAAACGGATTCTAACGAGTCTAATTGATTGCCCGTAAGGTTACGGGCTACCACGTAAACCAACCAACCAACCATAGACACTATATTACGAAACTTGTCCAGAATTCCTTGAAAACTTTTAAAAGCAGGTACAATCACTAACAAGATTATCTGTAGCACAGAAATTTTATTAACCTCGATGCACGCTTTATTATAAAACAATTAAATATAACTTATTTAACAATAAATACAATTTACTTGCCAATAAATACTTCCAATTTATTTTTTCTTTAAATTAATGTAATTTATAAAACATAAATTATTAAGTTTTATAAATTTACTAAAATTGGCGGAATAATTTTAGTGCTTCTTCTTAAAAAATAAACGCCAAAGAAAGAAAAAAAAACTATACAACTAAAATGACGCTTGATAGCAAAACAAATTTATATTCGCTTAAGTTCTAATAATCTAACGCTGCAATAATATAAATATGATCTACAAGTGATCAATACTTATCATGATATCATGTTATCATATTATGATAGAAAAATCTCTCGTATTGACTCTAATGTACACAAGGTAACCTCAGTTTAGCAACTGATTATTATTTTTGGTAGTCAAACTGCATATATAAAAAATATAAGTAAATTCGCCTTATTGTTTTTGTTCAACTATTATCACCTTTCCTAAATTTGAGTTAATTTTGACTTTTGTCTTGATAAAAAAGTGTCTAATATAAACACTACATAATTGGGTTAGATAAAAATATTTTTAAACATAAACACAAATACACAACCTAGGCAAATTTAACAACATAACAGCAGTTCGAAGAGGATTTTCAATCAAATTTTTTATACATGGAGTTTTGACGTTCAAAAATATTACTGTGAGAGAGAAAAATTTATAATTTTATATGGAATTTGATAGTTTCACAACACATAACTAATAATCAGCTGGGCTAATGATATTACCTTGTTACTTGTGCCATGTACACAACAATTATAGCAAGGCATATTAACTCTTAAAACTCAGCTGACTTGTTTTTTTGTTTGTCTTAGCTGTCAAATGTTTTTTTACTTTGTTTTGGTGTTTGTTTCTATGTGTCTTTGTTTACATTTTTTATTTCAGCTTTGTTATTTTGTTGTTGTTTCAATGAATAAAATTTGACATTTAAGATAAACAATTGAGAGAAAAAATCCCTGTTGTTTTGTGTTGTATTTTTTTTTTTGTAGAATTCCTCACCTTATAGTAAATAATCCTTGATTTATACAACTTTGGCAAGACTGTACTCTGGTAACATTATTTACAGTACGTTCAGTGGAAATAAGTAATTTGTAACTCGGGTAAAAAGGATACTGCTACAATTGATTGATAATCTTCGAAATATTTAAGGCAATATGATTTAAATTTTCAATTATTGATACTTTTTAGTGGAAGAAAATTTAACTCACAGAAGGTTTGTTTCAAAGTATGTAATTCATTTGAGTAATTTTGTTCTTTCTGAGATTATAAGATACATATTTTGTCCCGCTAGTCTTACATGTATTTTTTGTTTTTCTAATCCTTTTTCCAAAATTGCGTTTGTTTCAAGTCTGGCAACAACTACTAAGTTCGGAAAGCTTTAAAGAAAATATAGAAGTAATTTGCAGAAAAAAATATATAATAATTGAAAAAATACATTTGGAAAAAAAATAAAATTTAAGCTTTAACAAAACAATGGGAAGCATCGATAAGGCTTGTATATCAGGTTTTCTATGTCGTCTGTGTTCGGAAATGCATAGAATTGTAATCCATATATACGGTGATCAGGGACAGCGCCTTTGTCTGGTTGAAAAAATAAATGGATATTTGCCTATCACGGTAACCAATCAAAAAAAATTTTTGAGTACATAAATATCTTACACATTTTGTAATAATGACTTCAGATCTCGCCAACTGATCCGCTGCCCAAGACAATATGTACAACATGTTTGCGACGCGTAGAACAGCACTACGATCTTTTGATGCGTTTGTCAAGAATTAAAGAAGAACGATTTCTACGTGTTAACAACAAAGTAAAAAATTGATAATTTTGTTTTTGTGCTGGCCACTGATATTTTTTTTCCTAATATCAATATTTAGCAACGACCCCGTGTTTCACCAATATCAAGTATTGAAAATTCGGAAGACGAAGTATATCAAAGTGATGATGAGTCGCGACGCCAACGTCCGCAAACGGATACTCTTATCCGAAGACATATACCACAACCACAGCAGCATTTATCATCATCAACGACAGCAACATCGGCAGTTCCATCATTGTTTCCAGCTGGGAGTTTCTCCAGAACTAGTTCAGTGAATACCGCGACAAGCGCCAATAATAATGAGGGTGTTGGTGCTGGCGACGATGATAGTGGTGCAAGTACAAGTGCAAGTGCTTTGGCAGCAATTACTCAAAATGTTAATGCGATTAATGATACAAGTATTGGCGATTCTTTATCGTCCTCGTCAACATCATCGTCTATTCATTCACTTTCAATTGAAACAGGCAATAGTTTTGGTATTGTTTTGCAACAACACATTGACTGATGTTATTAATTAAGATGAATAAGAACGTTATACGTTAATTATAATTATTAATACATAATTACTGAATAAATCGTAATTGGATGTAATTTAGATCTAAAGCTAAGTGATCATTAAATACCTCTTCTCTCCTTATTCCTTCCTTTTTCTTATATATATTTTCATTCTTTCCATATCGAAGTTCACATAAATTATTATTAAAGGAATACAACAATTAACCATATTAATAATTAAATGCCTTTCTTTGTGTTTACATATATATTTTGTAGATTTATAAGAACTCTTTGAATTCAATTTAAATTATTATGCAAAATTTGATCAATAGCACGAATTCAATTGAAGTTCAATTCAATTGAAGTATGCATTTGGTGTTTTTATATAATGGCATTAGCAAACTAATCATAAAGATCGAACCATAAATTTTCAATGTAGGTTATGAGGAATTCGGGTCTATAATATCTGTATCCAAAATTTTAATCAATTTGAATAAAGCTAATAAACAACTCGTCATGGTCAAATTTGACATTCGGACGGATATAATAAGATAAATAATGGATATTTAACTATATACAAACATTAGAAATCAGAAGACTTTCGATCTCTCTATAATTAAATGTTAATTACGCACGATTTTTGGATGTAATTAAAGTATGATACATTTTTGTAAGATTTTTATCCATATGCGGTCCTCAATGGCTTGGTAAAATACATAGATATAAAAATAAATACAAAACTTCACTGGCGAAATACGCACTGTGTTAGATTTCAGCATTTTAAGAAGACAAAATTAAATATCTTGGAAAGCAATGGAGATATATCTAGACAAAAACACAGACATTTTAAAATCAACGAAACCGAATTAATTTTACAATAATTTCGTACATTTTCGTAAATTCAAAAGTTATGCCATTATAAAATCTTTCTTAAATTACGAAGTGATCTAAAATGGTTTTGGTTATTTTTATATAATTTAATTAGAAAATAGTTTAAAGTTCCGTATATATATGGTATATGGTATAGAACTTAAAAATAATGCTAAACGTTTGTCAAATAATATCGTAAAAATATCTTGCTGGTCCGAACCGCAATTGAAATAGAACAAGTCAAGATTACCGGAACTGTTGATTTTTTAACATTTTTTGGCAAAAGCACTATTTTTGGTTGAAAAAAGTTACATAAAATTTTTTCTCTCTTCGTTTTCGAGTTATAGGAGCTTTATGAAGTAAGAATGCAATTTTCTCCTTCCTCCTTTAATATATAAATATGGGTATCATTAGAAAGGTATTGAGAAGGTGTTTCAATTGATATATTAATTTACTGGTAAAAGTTATTAATTTTTCTAAATATTAATTTTTAAATATTAAATAATATATTTTTGAGATAACGGTACTTTTGTAAAAAAAAGTAAAAATAAATATCAATCGAAAGGTCTTCTCAAGATCTTTCCAATGATACCTATATTATTCATTAAAGGAGGAAGGAGAAAATGGCATTCTTACATCATAAAGTATCTATAACTCGAAAACTAAGAGCGAGCCGGCAAAACTTTTTACATTACTTTAATTACGAATAAAAATGCTACTGAATCATCAAAATTATTTAAAAATCAAGTGTGCTGGCAATCTTGATTTATGCCTCTTCTTTCGGCTGGTGTCACTTGAGGAAATTTTCTGAATTAAAATATGCACATTGCTGTCAAAGAAAATAACCCAGCATCATCATTGTCACACAGTGGTTCGAAAACGCTTTTTTGGAAAAGTTCTGTACCTTGTGATCCGTTGGAAATATTTCAATGTCACCAGAGGTGTTTTCGAGATGATTTGAATGAGCAGATTCCTAGCGGGTCAGGGGAAGTGTGTAGAGCACAAAAGTTATCATCTCGGGTTTATAATTTTTTTAAAAATCGCCACAAATTCATTTATGATTTGAAAAAAATACATATAGAAAGTTCTTGTAAATCCCTACAAAAAATACGCTTACATGTGTAGGTTATCCCTTTTAGTTAAAGAGATATTTAGGTCGAAAAAAATGTTCAGTAATTTTAAGCCTCTTTTTCTTAGGTATTTTTAACTTGGCGGCCTCAATATTTGCCCTAATTTTTTTAATGTTCATTGGATTTCTTACAAAATAAATAATATTAAATCATAATAATCATATAAATATGCATATTCATTAAAAGTTATATTAATCTGAATTTGGAACTTTAAAAATTTTCAAGATTGGAAATCGAAACGAATAACGATATCGGTAACGGTATCAGTATTAAATTTATGTTTATTTCATTAACGGTATCAGTAACGCAATTTTAAATTATATCGGTATATACCGTTATTATTAAAATATATATATATACCGTTATTATTAAAAACCTAACAAGACCCTTAAAAAGTTTAATTTTTTATCCTATATATATCATTTGGCATCTCTGTCTCAAGATAGAGACATCGTGTTAACTTTTGCTAGGAAGTGTTGATTGAATTTTTTAAAATAAAAAGTGTAAAAAAACTTTTAAATTTTGTTTAATTTTCTGTTGTTTGGCAATGTTTGCTCAAAAGAGAAGAAAGCCCTAAATTCTTAAGATAGACTTACAACAAGTGCCAACAGATTTCAGCTACTATCTGAAGACGAAGAAGCAATTGGTTTTAAAGAAAAGATTCCTCCTATAATTGTGAATTCTACACACAGTTTTACAACTGTTATTGGTCTGATTGGTGAAAAGTATATATATAAACGAATGACTAATGGTGCAAAGATTTTATCTAGATTGTTGTCTCTGTACAATGAAGCCTTGAGTGTTCTAAAGGACAAAAAAATTTCAGTTTTGAATGCATGAGTTGAAAGATGCAAAAAGTTTTAAATTGGTTTTATTTGGCCTAACAAAACTGGATACAAATACAATCGGCAAAGAATTTGTCAGCTCGCTCAATAAAAAACCTGTAAGAGGAGATGCAAACAAAAAGATCTAGTGTAGATGACGCGCTCTATCTTCTCGAGTTTGATCGACAACATGTTTCAAAAAGAGAGGTTATGAAAATTAGGTATTCTTGTAATATTTCTGTTTATTGGAGAAAACCTTTAAAGTGTGCTATGTATGGACATGGTGCTAAAAATTGTAATCGTATTGTAGTGTGTTCAGCCTGCGCCGGAAATCACGATTATTCAGTTTATCCACTCAACAAAAGTAAGTGGGATAAAGAACGTTAATCATAGAGCTGATGACCCAAAGTGCCCAAGTCGTCAAGAATATTTAGAGATTCGACATAGGGTAACATCTAGATCTAGGGCGACTAGCGGAAGAACTATTTTGTATTTTAACCAAGACGGTCATAATTTTCCAAGATAAGTACCCCAAAATGATGCACGTAATTCCCGCCCTTATGGTGAAACAAAAGCTACGAAAGGGATCATAACTACGGCATTTCAAACGAAAGACTTATGCAAATATTTTTTGATGCTGTCGATGTCAGAGTAAGAACGACAAGCTACGAGTTTTCGATATGATGCTTCAACATGCCATATAATTCAACTTGTATTCACAATGTTCATGTGATGCATTAGAATACCTAAAGCATAACAACTGAGTGAGAAGATGCCCAGCTGGAATACGTTTTGCATAAAATGAAAATCGATATTCTTCTTTTAAATGAGACTTTTTTGAAACTGTTCCACAAATTTCAACTTGTTGACTATAAAATTTAGAGAGAAGATCGATCTACGCATGGCGGAGGAGTCCTAATTGCAACAAAGAGTAATATTAAGCATGTGTTGTTACCGAAGATCAAAACAAGTACTGCAGAGAGCATTTCAAGTTATGATTAATGGAAGACCAGTTGTATTTACTTCATATTATAATCCAATTCACACTTTCAATTTCAAGGCTGATTTGAATAAACTAACTTCATTTTCGAACGATTATTTTTATCTTCCGTGATCTGAATTCCCAACACACATTGGAATTGTGTGTCAAGTAATTCGGCCGGTAAGAAGCTCTACACCCACTGTCTTCAATCCAGCTATATCAACCCTGTGCATCCATCTACAGTAGATATACTATTAACAAACTGATGTCTCCTTTGAGACACATCCAAACGTTCTACACTCGGACCATGTACCAATAACTTGTGTTATTTCTGGTCATATTCAAAATATGACATATTCAGTTCCCTTGTATTATCGTGCAGATTGGTCAGCAATCAGAAACTGGGTGGAAAATGAAATTAGGAGTCAGAACTTTGATCAACGATACAATTCTTGACAGATCTAACGTAGAACCTACCAATTTAGATGAAGTTAAATTGTTTGTGCTTTTATTGAAACATAATAAAGCCCACGGTTTAGATGGCATTAATAGCATTATCTTTAAAAAGATGCCTTTTTGAAATTTTAAGTAAACTTTTCAACGATTTTTAAGAAGTTAAAAGTTATCCCGATTCCTAAGCCAGGAAAGGATCCAACATTACCGTCTAATTGTAGACCATCCTAAGCCTATTGGATAAAGTATTTGAAAAAATAATTAATAAAAGAATTTTTGACTTTTGCAACCAAAATAATATTATTAACCCTTAACAGTTTGGATTCCGCAAGGAGCACTCTACAGTACATTAACTAAAAAGAATAGTTAATTTTATTGAATCAAACAAAAGACATCGTAAGAGCACTGGATTTATTTTTCTTGACATTGAAAAAAGCCTTCGATTCAATATGGCATAAAGGGCTGGTTTTTGAACAAAATTCCTTCAATTATCCAAAAGATATTAAAAAGTTTTTAGATCGACGCTCATTTGTTGTATTCTAATATTATAGATAACACTCTATTTAGTGATCGTTATTATCACCTGTTCTTTATTCAATATTGTCGTGTGCACCCTGTGTGAGAAGAATTGGCAACGCTAACTTGCAGAAAAGAGAAAAATATAAGAACATACAGACAAAGACAAAAAAAAAATTAACGAAAGCAAAAAAAAGGAAAGAAGAAGAATTAAAATATAAACAAATAAATTGCTGAAAAGCTGAGGTAGGAAAATGGAGTAGGAGGACATATTGTCCAATAGGAGGTGTAGTGGAAACAAATTAAGGAAAACGCGTTCTTTTTCTTTTAGGATTCTGAAGAAGGTGAGACCAGTGGCCGGCGAAGAAAACAAAGAAAAAATAAAAACAACAACAAATTGGTGAAATAATAAAATTTTATTAAGACTTTAATAGTTTTGATACAAAATGAAATTAAATCAAACCTTAAAGCTAAAAGAAAAAACAATCTAAAGTACATACATTACATTAATACTAAAAAGAAAAAAGATAAAAAAATTTACATTCAAATTCATTTAAAACAAAAAGTTAAATACAAAAAAAAAAAAAAAAAAAAATTAGTACTAACAAAAGTTAAAAAACTTAAAAACTAAACAAGATAATACAAGCAAAAGTAAAAAAAAACGTAAAATCTAACCAATTTACAAAAGAAACCGAACGTATAAGTAAAATCACCAATCATCCAAAATGCCACTGCACAATGTCTCATCCAACGTTGGAGAAGCTGTACAGCACTACTACACCCTGAGTGCTATGTAAAAAGGTTTTCGATTCCTGAAAATTATACCAGGACGACTACACTGACTAGACCGGTTCATATAAAATAAATAAATAAAAAAGAAAAAAAAAAAAAAAATAGAAATTAGCAAAAAGAAAAAATAATATTGTGAAGAAAATATATATTTATATAGTTTTTATTAGTGGGTAGAACATTTTTACTTACCGGGAAGTTTTCAGTCCGTTTGCGAAATTTTTGAAGGCAAAACGTGCGCGAAGTAGGGTTGAGCTCAGGCCTAAAGTTCGTCGAAAAAAAAGAAACGTGGGACCCTAAATGTAGGGATACAAAACTGAATGTTTTACCTAAAAATAAAGCTAGAAAAAAATATCTTCGAAAAGATAAAATAATAAAAAAAAAACAAAGAAAAAATACAAATAAACCAAAACACAAAAAAAAAATATATTAAAATACTTACCTGGAAAACCCCGGACGTAGGACAACATACGGACGGACAGAAAACCTTGGAAACTGCAAGGAAACGTACCCATCCTTGAGGCCAGCCAACAACAGTAGTAACCTGAAAGAAATAGAGGAGAAAGAAAATATTAATAGATATAAATTTTTGTAAATTTTATCGCTATTTTTTTTTTTTAATACAGTATTTTTATTTGTTATTTAGAGTAAATTTTTCGGAAAATTATTTGCAATAGTTTTTGTTATTTTCGTCTTTATAAAATTAATGATTTTTTTTATTTTTATTATTCTAATTTTTGAAGTCGCTTGTTATAATAAAAACTTTATATTATAATGTTGAAATGAAATTCTAAAAAGGTTTATCATTTAGCATGAGAGGTTAAGTATAAAGAATGCGGTGAGTAATCGGGGAGAAGTAGATTGGCAAGGAGTAATCGAGTCCGGGGACATTAAAAAAAATCTAGTTAATGTCAAGGAGAGAAAGGAAATTTCTCAAAAGGGAGGGAAACATTTGGCCCAACATCTGCCAAAAATATTCCATTTGTGTGTAACAGGGAGTTTGTTTTCCACTAAACTGCTTCGGGCCTCAGCATTTTCTTTTTTATTTTTCCCTTAATACCTGATATGATTTTTTTTTGTGGGTGGACAAGTCTGTCCACACCATCAGTGGTTGTGTAGAAACAACCATCTGTTTTCTTTTCAGTTTCATCCAGTCCACTCCACTACAATATATATATTATATATATATATAAAATGGAAGATAGTTTAAAATATACCCATAAATACTTTGATAATGAAAGATAAAAGTTATTGTTAGTAAAACACAAGGTATTATATTTCCATGTAATAGATCACAGAAACGTATTCCTACAAAACTTTTGTATTCTAGGGGACTTTTTATTTCTCTGCAGGAAAGTATCAAATATCTAAAAATATCTTAGATAAAAAACTATAATTTAAAAAACGCATATAGTATATTAGTGATAAAGCAATCAAATGCGGCCGTGCACTTTACCCCTTATTCAACATAAGATCTAAACTTAATTTAAAAAACAAGATCCTTATTTACAAAATGTGTACTCGACCAATTTTGATCTACGGATGTGAAGTCTGGTTTAATAAAGCTACTAAAACTTACACAAGAAAATTACAGATAATGTAAAATAAAAATCTGAAAATAATTTATAACCTACACCCCAGATATTCCATTGATCTACTGCATAGAAACTTTAACCATAAAATGTTTCGTTTGCAAGGGAACTGACTGTCATTTAATGAAAAAAGCAAAAAGTCTACATATGAAATAATAAGAAATTTGCTAAACAGTCACTAAGATTTTCTTTTACTTATTTAATTATTTATATATTAATTGTTGTAATACTTTAAAGTAAATCCTCATAACAATGTAATTAATTAATGATTTTATAAAGGTTTCAATAGATATATATATATATATATGACTGCTTGTTCATTTGTTTGTTATTCTTTCACGGAAAAACTACTGAACCGATTTACATGAAATTTTGGACACATATATCGTTCTCCAGAAGGAAATTTAGGATATACCAGATCATGCTAGGACGCAACGACCCTTTTTACGCCCCTTTTTACGCCCATCATATTTGACTTATTAATTTATTTTTGAATAACCTCCTGAATCGATTCACATTAAATTTGGAACACAAACAGTTCAGAAAAAACATGGATTTATAAGACCAATTTTTTCGATGTCACGCAATCCCCTTTTTACACCTACTTTTTGTAACAAATTTTTTTACCTAATTTTTCTCATTTTTTCACTCAACCACTAAATCGCTTTACATGGAATTTGGCAAACGTACAGTTCTGAATGAACTATAGCTTAAAAAATTTATTTATTGGAAACTGCGTCCATTTTTACGCCTATCTTTTCTAACAAATTGTTTGACTTAATTAATCCTCTGAATGGATTCACATGAAATTTTGGCACAATTATAGTGCAGAAGGAGCTAAGGCCTATAAGCCCTATTTAATGGATGCCACGCCTCCTTTTGGTAACAAATTATTTAACATAATTTAGCACATTTTATGTATTAACCATCACTGAATCGGCGAACATAAAATTTGGCACAAATAAACTTCGGAATAAACTATGGCTTATATAGGGTCTGGTTTGTATAATTTCTTTTTACACCCAATTTTTGAAATTAATTAATACATATATTTAACTTCTCTAAATTTTTTTACTCAACCACTGAATTCTTATATATAGTACGAAGGTAACTTATGCTGATACGTCCTTTTCATTAAATGCCACGCACCTTTTTCGGCCTTCTTTTGTATGTAGTTTTGTGATTTTTTTTTTTTTGTGATGACATCACGTGACTTTGTGTAGAGAAATATTTTAATTAATTTTTCACGCACTCTCTGCTTTAATTCACATAGCTTCTGGCTTATCTGTATGTGTATATTTTAGAAGAAATAAAAATTCTTTTGTTAATTTTTAAGAATTAAAAAAAGATTTTTGTGGATAACTGTGTGTTATGTATTAGAAATTCTAAACATAGCAAAATGAGCTACTCAATTAGGCTTATGACATAATTATATAATTATATATCGCGTTCATTCGCAAAAAAATCAGTTTAAAAATTTATCGTTTACACTGAAAGAATTAACTTAATAGATTTTCATAGATTTTGTAACAAAATAGTTTTTTTTTTATTGAAAACTAACTTATTAAGTTTTTTATCTCTCCTGTAAAATTTTAAGAAGTGTTGATTGACCCTTTTGCATTTTAGTTGACGATATATTCATTGAAAATAAATCTGTAAGTGTTATTACCATAAAAATTCTCAAAACAGAATCCCACAGACCCATCAGGAGCGGAAATATGGCTTCTCACATTTGACATGAACGTTTCTAAAACGTTTGCCAATTTTCTGTTTCTCATCCGATTTCATTATTTTTATTAAAAAAAAGCTTAATGTTTTCAAAAACGGTAGGGAGTTAAAAATCGTTTGTAAGCGACTTTTATCGGACGAACAATAATAAATGGGAGCAAAATATGAAAATCTCCAACTTGGGAATTGAATTCAAAATAATAACAGGACAACTGAACTAACAAAGAATATATGACAGATACAAAATTTAGTTACTGTTAAAACTAACTTTTTACCAAAAATTTGCCAATTTTTGCAAAAGTTAACTTTTTTATGAAATACGGCTTAAAATTGCATCTAATGAAGAAAGATTTATCTTCAGTAATAGGTTATTCTTCTTTTTAAGTTGAACAGTATTCAGCTAACATTTTGGGATGGCACTTTCCTTAATACCGTTTTTCTATGTATGTATTGACGGAAACTAAAAAAATTCGTTGGTATAAACTTTCAAATTTTTAGGAAAATCTAGTTGTTAATATAAAAAGCACTTGAAGAAACATTTTTCAGTAACGTTGCTTATTGGAGATTGATGAACAGGCAAATCACTTCGCTATTGTGGTATAATTCTGTTGATATGCAATAATATAATCTTATATTAATGACAGCTAATTAGTTTGACAAAAAAAAAAAATAAAAAATCCACCAAGTGTTTCATTGTAAGATACTCTGTCGATACTAATTCCTGCTCACGAAACTTGAAAGGAAAATAGATCAGATCTTTTAACCTTTTCAGAATCATAATTTATGCAGGTCAAAATAGTCATTTTTAATATTTAGGATTAGTACTTAAAGCCATGTTTTCAAATCAAAATACGAAAATTTGTGTTTTTTTTTACATGTGAGTCCCTATGATCGTAAAGAAGTATATTTTTCATCTAATTATGCAATTAGATAGAAATTAATTACAACAAATTGTGAAAACTTTTAATGTTAGGGCTCTTTAAATTTACGGTTAGGCTTTGATGTAGCATACAACTCAGGATCAACTCCTTGTTATTTTTACACTTTAAGTTCTAGCATGCAAATCCGGCTCTGGCTCGTCGGCTATTGGGGTGGGATATGAACTCAGTGTTGATAGAAATAAAAAAAATCTATTTTGAAAAAAAACTAAATTGCATCTAAATAAACGTTGTTATAGGTTTTATCTAACATCATATTGCCCTACCCAACCTTCATCATCAAATGCCGTATTCTTGTTCCGTTGATGATCCCTAATATATATATTTCGCTAGTTTAACCTCCCAACACATCACAAAAACAATCAAAACTATTTATTAATTTAGCAATTCATTATATATATTTTATTCATTCAAAGTATAAAAATTTAAAATGAGTATACATATCTATATAAATTTGATGAATGCAATTAATTAATAATTCATTGTTTTATGATAATCTATTTTTCCATTGATCGTGAAAATATCTACGCCCCCTGTAACATTTAATATAAATTTAAAACTATGTTACATTGAGGTAGGTCGTTGACTATATAATAAAACATGTGATCTTCCAATGGAATGTAAATAACAAGACAAAAAATAATAAGTAAAAAAATGTATTGTTGCCAAAATGCCAATTAATACTAAATTTAAGGGATATATTTTTTTTTCGTTTTTTTTTTTTTTTTTTTTTTATATATAATTAAAATACGAATTTAACAAAATAAGAAAATAAATTATAACAAAAGAAAGAATGAAGTTTGAAGTTTTAAATACCTTTTCCTGATAAAAAAAATCCTTTTATAGGCTTTAAAATTTAATATAAGAATAAGTTTCTTATTTTATTATTATTGTTTTTTTTCTATTCGGTATTTTTATGATTACTTACATGTTTTTAAGAAATTTTATATATACATTTTTTTCTCATTATATCTCATTATATACTGAATCTTTTTGCACGGCACAAACAAACATTTTAAATTTTATAATAAAATAATTGTATCACAATTTATCACCACTAGAAATTTTCACAACAAAACATTATTTTACTATATTTTGGATTGCTTTTATGTTAATTTTATTTTTACTTTTTTACATTTATTTGATTTTTTTTCTAAATTTTACTTTTTCTCATGTTTTCTTAAGTAGGTTGTGAAGATTACTAGTAGATCAATAATAATCTTATTCCTCTTTACTTGCGATTTTTTCTTTTGTTCCACCGATGAATGGCCATTCAGCAATGTACTGGATACGCGAAGAAAAGGGACAATTATAAAATTTTATATTTGTTATGTGCAAAATATTAAATTTTTCTTGGGTTTTTAATTTTTTTTGTGACATTTGTACATAATTTATTTTTGTTGTTCTTTTTTTTCTTTTATATTTTTTTTTTTTAGCACTTGTTTTTAAGTATTTAACACTCCAATATCAACATGTGAAGAAAGTATTGTTTAGATTTTTTTAGAGGATTTTGTAAAATTAAAGATTCATTATTAAGGATATTCACTGAATAATGAAATTTTAATTTTAAATACGAATTTTAGATTATTTTAAAAAGAATTTTTTTTTTGTTTTTAATATTTTGCTCAAATAGATTTGCTTGTTTATAGTGCAGGAGTTGTATATATTGTTCCTTTAGGTTATGTTCAATAATTATTAAATTTCTGTTTTATACAAATATCTGGGCCCAAAAGCTATCCAAAAATTAGATTATAAATTAGGTGCCAAATCTAAATATAAAGTAGGTTATGTTAGAATAATAAAATAAATATTAAATGTGCAATAAAATTTACCCTCATGGAAATGGCTTCGAGAATTATGTAAGATGTTATGTGAACCTTTAGGTGCTAGGCAAGTATAATAATAACTTTTATTGACACACGTTCTTCTTTCGTTGTATCGATTAAATCAATTTATTGACTAATGATTAATTTTATTTTATAGTTTTGTTATTTAAAAACTAAATTTCCAATTCAATATTTTGATATGCAACTATGATGAAAATTTAATGTGCTGTACTTTGCAAAAAAAAAAAAAAAAAAAAAAAACGCCATGTGGTCCGATGAAATGCCTTTTTATACGTCCAGATATTGTACATAATCAATTGCTTAATAAAATAATAGCGCGGTTTACACACACTACGATAGAAAAATAATAAAAAAACTGTATATGGTGAAAATACTTTACTGAATGGATAACGTAACGAAATCTGTTCTCATAATATTGTAATATCTTTTACCTACATCTAACCATTAACTTTAGTAATCAAATTTAAATTTACATTTAAATATGAATAAGGAAATATTTTAATAATAGATAAAATTTAAAAAGAACTTGAAAAGGAAGTATAAAAATGCATATATTATTATTTATATAGCGAAAAGAATTTTTAGCGTTTGCAATGCCAGCACTTTTACACAGCCCCCAAACCAGATTGAATTTTGGGGTTTTATATAACCAAAATTCAATCCAGCTGGCATTATTTTTATCCAGCTTTGATATCTTTGGCATGGTATTTGCCAACATAGTTGCCATTTAGGTCTTCTAACTCGTAGTTGCAATTTCCTATCTTCTTTCTTATACGAGATTTTAAAAATATATGATCAAGTTTCGCAGTATAGCCCTTTTCAAAGTTTGATTGTTTAAAGTTCCTCCTATACACTTCTTGTCCCTCCCTGAAATTAGCTACCTTGGATCGTAAATTATATTTGCGTTCATTTCTTTGGTACTGTTTTTCCATTAATTCAAGAGCTCTTTTCCGAATAATCTCCATCGAATCTTCTCTGGTAAAATTTACGGTTCTGTCTTCTAAAATATCTAAGTTCCTTATTAATGAATATGTTTGCGCATTTGTTATCATATTTTGTCCGAAGGCCAAGTAATAGGAAGCTATTCCAATAGAGGAATGTGTACTTGAACGAAGAGCACATACAATACTGCTCAAAACTTCGTCCCAGTTTTTCTGATCAGGGTTGACATAAGCCCTTATGGCCGCTATTACTGATCTATTTATACGTTCTGAAGCATTCGCCTGTGGAGAATGAACTGCTGTTTGTATATGATAAATTTTATAACGTTCCAATAATTGTTTAAAAGACTTTGACTTAAATTGAATACCATTGTCAGACACGATGGACTCCGGTACGCCGAATGTATGAAAAATATCTTCTTCCAAATACTTGCAAATGATATCTGCTGTTAACTTCTTGACAGGCTTTAGAAATGGATACTTAGAGAAATGATCTAATACCACGAAGATGCCAATATTACCACTTCTAGATCTAGGATATGGGCCTAGAAAATCTACGTAAAGTCTCTGAAACAACCGTTGCGTCATAGTTGGTTGTCCCATGGGTGGTCTGAGTATAAAATTTGGATGCTTTGTTGAATTACAAGTATCACATGAGTTTATATATTCTCTTACGCTATTGACTAAACCTGGCCAAAAGTAATACCTACGCACACGTTCAAGTGTCTTGTTAATTCCAAAACGAGAGGCTAGTGGATTATCATGAGCTTTAGACAAAATTTCAGGAATTAATTCCTTCGGAACCCATAATTTCCAGCAAAGGTCGTCATGGATCTGCTCCCCTGTTGCGTGTTCTGTGCGTTTGTAGACAAATCCGCCCATAACTTTCATGTCAGGAAATTTTGATTGGCTTTCATTTAGATTTTTAATAAGTCCATTGTACTCATCTGTTTTAAAATATGGTGATTGTAGATCTATAAAAATCCCTTGGTCTTCAGACAAACTACTCACGATTAAATCTGACTTACATTCGGGGGAATCTGGGGCCGGAATTTCTGCAGTGGTACGGGAAAGTGCATCTGGTACGATATTGAGCCTTTTCTATGTTGGATTTTAAAAGAGAAACCCTGCAGTTTAAGTGCCCATCTTGCTAAACGTGAACTTAAGTCGGTTTGAGACATAAGCCACTTTAATGACGCGTGATCTGTCACTATAGTAAACTCATGTCCCTCGACATAAGGACGAAACTTTATAATGCTGCTAAGCATTCCTGTTCGGTCACTGAGTAATTTCGTTGGGCTTTATTAAGTTTAATTGACATAAGTGCCACAGGAACTTCATCACCCTCCGCATTTAGCTGGACAAACACGCTTCCTATACCTGTCTTACTAGCGTCACAATGGAGGAAAAATGGCTTTTTAAAATCCGGACTATGTAGGACAGGAGCTGAACTTAATAAGGTCTTTAATTTTTGAAAACAACTTTGAGCTTCATTATTCAAAGTAAATTTTTTCTTTATTTTTAGCAAATCTGTGAGTGGTGAAGTTAAAGATGCATAATTTTCTATAAATTTCCTATATCACCCAGTCATTCCAAGGAAACGCCTAACTTCTTTAATTGATCTTGGTGTCGGATAATCTAGGATAGCTGAAATTTTATCTGGATCCGTGCGAATTACACCCTTCCCAATAATGTGTCCTAAATATTTTACTTCTTCCATGCAAAATTTACTTTTTTCTACATTAATTGTCAGTCCACCTTGTCTAAATCGTTCTGCAACTCTTCTAAGAACTTCTAGGTGTTTACTAAAATCATCCGAAATAACAAGGAGATCATCCAGGTATATGAATACTTCATTTCGTAAATCGGCAGGAATTACTTTGTCCATCAATCGAGACATAGTTTGAGGTGCATTACAGAGCCCAAACGGCATGACCTTATATTGATATAAAGGCCGTCCGGGTACTGTGAATGCTGTTTTGTCTCTTGATTTTGGATCTAAAGGTATTTGCCAAAAGGCATCTTTGAGATCCAAGCTGGTAATATACCTTGCCTTTGGGAGCCTACTCAATATACCGTCAATATTGGGTAAAGGATATGCATCCTTTACCGTTAAGTCATTTACCTTCCTGCTATCTAAAGATCCAAGCTGGTAATATACCTTGCCTTTGGGAGCCTACTCAATATACCGTCAATATTGGGTAAAGGATATGCATCTTTTACCGTTAAGTCATTTACCTTCCTGCTATCTAAACACAACTGATTTTTACCGGGTTTTCGAACTAAAACGCAAGGAGAACTCCACGCACTGTTAGATTCTTCTATCACCCCTAATTTGAGCATCCGGTCTACTTCCTCATACATTAGTTTCTCTATAGCTGGAGAGACTGGGTAATGTCGTTGTTTAATTGATTTTGACACACCTACATCTATTATATGACTAACTAAAGATGTTTTCCCCAGACCCTCTTTTGAAAATGAGGGAAATAATTCTATAACTTGACAAAGTTTTCCCTTATCCTTATCGCGTAATTGACAGTCATTCAATATACTTTCGGAATTTGTGCTTTCAATGGAAGAAACTGTTATGGTATTATAGAAATTACTGGGTAAAAGATTAAACATTTTCCAAAATTCAATGCCTAGATATAAGGGTTGTGATAAACTGGGTACAATATAAAGTTCAATAGGATTTTCTGTGGATTTAAAAATAATTGAAGTTTTGATAAAGCGAACTACATTTTGTGACATACCATCAGCAGTGCATACGTTCAGATTTATCTTTTTATATGGTTTTTTCGAATCTAGAAACTTTCTTGCTAATGTGCCACCTATACATGATATTGAAGCACCTGTATCAAGCAATCCGCAGTTTTTTTCTCCAAAAAGAACAACGTTAGCGTACGGACGAAGGTCGTTATCCTTTTCAAAGATGCTGTTAACAATAATATTTTGTTTCCTTTTAATTTCTGTCCAAAATGTCTTCATACGCGTAGAAGACCTTTTAGGTTTTAATTGTTTTCGCTATTAAATATTCTAGAACGAATTTTTTTATAATTATGCATTCGAATATGAAAAGGTATAATCGGGGTTAGGTTCTGATAATTATTTTGAAGGTCAGGGGTTTGAAGTTTAATATTTTCATTTCCGGGTATAAGAGTTAATCCGTGCTGGTAGCACGATCGGTCCTCTTGACTTGAATCTGTTTGCGTGCACTTGCTTGTGCACTCAGTTGGAAGTTTTTTGGTGGGTTGCATTTTAAACAAGTGGGCTTATACACGTTAGATGCACCACATCCATAACAAAATACGTTTCGGTCAGACATGCAGTCTTGGTACCTATGACCGGGTTTTCTGCAATTCCAGCAGTTAAGGATTAATTCAGAAATATCCTCTTTAATCTCGGATTCTAAAACATTACAATCATTGTTTTCATATAATTCAGAAATTTTCTTTGGGTAAACTACATTTCGGCTAACAATATTTCTTCTACGAACATCTTGTATGAAAAATTCTCTTTTCCTGCAAATATCTCGCAAGTGAGCAACAGAAAATATTTGTAAATTCAAAATCTCGTGCTGTATTTCAGGTAAGAGATTTCTACGCAAGATTTCAATCATAGATGACTCTGATATTGGCTCTACCAAATGATCAACAAGCTCTAAAATAGAATCGTAAAATGCGTAAAATGTTTGTTTCGTAAGAGATTCAACTCGATAGAGAAATGAGTCAACTGAAAGACCTGATGAATTACCTGAAAACTTAAGTTTCCAGTTGCTTATTATTTGACTAATTTTGTTCGGCCGAATGGATAAATCTGTTGAAAATCCAGAATTCAGTCTTAACAAATTTGAAGGAGCATTATTGTTTTGAAAGCGCACTTCATGCTCAACGTTATTACCACATGCCGGGAGACCCAAAAGCTGATCTAAAGTTTGACTTTCTGCATCCTGGTTCTGAATGTTGGAATTAAATTCAACATGATTACGATTCTCATTTAGATTAGGGGTTACCACACGATTGCTATCTAAACTAAGTCTACGGAATCCGGCTTCAATATTCGTCTGAATTAACTGTGTTATCTGCTCATTAAGCGAAGCCAACATTTCCGCTTGTTGTGCTCCAACCGCGGCTGTGACTAAATTGCGTATCATATGTCTTTGCCCTTCGGCATCACCCGGAGAAGATTCGGGAGATTGTGTAGTGTTTGGGGTAGTCTGTTTGTACAGAGAAAGATTCGCAGCTCGATTTTCATCTAAATGCTGCTGACGAGCTTGATTACGAGTTATAATCGTAGCAGATGTATTCGCTTTGGAGTTTGAAAAATTAGGAATGGTAATCTGTGTGTTACAAGTTGGGCATTTTGATTTGTTTTGAGTGGATTTTGCAAGACATGATTTATGAAATATATGATTACACACAGTTTTTACTGATTGTGCTTTAATTTAAATATTATTCTTACAAATTTCACAGACAAATGAATTTCCCACGGGAGCTACTGAAGACGGAACGTTTTTAGCAGGGGTATCTGCCAAATTTTCGTTACTATGTCTTACAGACATTTTAACTTTTTGTTACAAAGTAAAAAAAATAGAAAAATTAGGAAAATAGATATTAAAACTTCAATGTATATATTATACAATGACAAAAACCTAAGAAGATTTAAGATTTATTCTCAAATAAGTAGTTTTTGTTTAAATTTCACAAACGAACGCAAAGAACGTTCTTCTTTATGATAATTCATAAAAAAAATCCACGTAATTCTCAAAAATTTTGATCAGTTTTGATTTTTATTTTGTGATTTAATGTATTAGAGGCTGTAGCGAAAATACATAATAAAACATAGATGCAAAAGGTAAGGTCTGAAAAAAATATATATATGTATTCTCTTGAGTTTCATAAAGTTATATAGAGAAGTGAAATCATAATACAAAAAATGCTTCTGTTGGTATAGTTTCAATTTATAGTAATAAAAACTAAATTTCCAAACAGAAAATACATAAAAGAACATATTTTTGGTTGGCTTAAATCGAATTTTTTTCTTTTTTTTTCAAATTTTAAGGTTCCAATCAAATGAAGTACAAAAAAAAAAAAAAAAAATTTAAGAAGAAAGAAAATTAAAAGAAAAAGAAAACAAACAGATTGAACAGAACAAAGAATATATCTTGACCAATGATCGAAAAAATATTCAAAAAAAAAAAAAAAATAGGTATTCAAAAATAACTATATAAAAAAATAGAAATGAAGATATGAAGGACGTAATCAAGAGTATTTTTTTTTTTTTTTTGCCAGAAGAAGTGGAGCCCAAAAATATATACAAGCGATGTTAAATTTAAACATAACAAATTTCTCAGTGTCGGGCCCCACGTTGGGCGCCAAAAATAATATATCTATGTAGCATACAACTCAGGATCAACTCCTTGTTATTTTTATAGTCTGGCTCGTCGGCTATTGGGGTGGGATATGAACTCAGTGTTGATAGAAATAAAAACATAGATATACGTATTTTAAAATGCATGCAAATTAGATATTCAGAAAAAAAATAGTACCCTTTATAGATGAACATTAACGAAAGCCTATTGAAAAAAAATCTATTTTGAAAAAAAAAACTAAATTGCATCTAAATAAACGTTGTTATAGGTTTTATCTAACATCATATTGCCCTACCCAACCTTCATCATCAAATGCCGTATTCTTGTTCCGTTGATGATCCCTAATACATATATTTCGCTAGTTTATCCTCCTAACACATCACAAAAACAATCAAAACTATTTATTAATTTAGCAATTCATTATATATATTTTATTCATTCAAAGTATAAAAATTTAAAATGAGTATACATATCTATATAAATTTGATGAATGCAATTAATTAATAATTCATTGTTTTATGATAATCTATTTTTCCATTGATCGTGAAAATATCTACGCCCCCTGTAACATTTAATATAAATTTAAAACTATGTTACATTGAGGTAGGTCGTTGACTATATAATAAAACATGTGATCTTCCAATGGAATGTAAATAACAAGACAAAAAATAATAAGTAAAAAAATGTATTGTTGCCAAAATGCCAATTAATACTAAATTTAAGGGATATATTTTTTTTTCGTTTTTTTTTTTTATAATTAAAATACGAATTTAACAAAATAAGAAAATAAATTATAACAAAAGAAAGAATGAAGTTTTGGAGTTTTAAATACCAACATTATTTTACTATATTTAGGATTGCTTTTATGTTAATTTTATTTTTACTTTTTTACATTTATTTGATTTTTTTTCTAAATTTTACTTTATCTCATGTTTTCTTAAGTAGGTTGTGAAGATTACTAGTAGATCAATAATAATCTTATTCCTCTTTACTTACGATTTTTTCTTTTGTTACACCGATGAATGGCCATTCAGCAATGTACTGGATACGCGAAGAAAAGGGACAATTATAAAATTTTATATTTGTTATGTGCAAAATATTAAATTTTTCTTGGGTTTTTAATTTTTAATTTTTTTGTGACATTTGTACATAATTTATTTTTGTTGTTCTTTTTTTTCTTTTATATATTTTTTTTTTTAACACTTGTTTTTAAGTAATATCAACATGTGAAGAAAGTATTGTTTAGATTTTTTTAGAGGATTTTGTAAAATTAAAGATTCATTATAAAGGATAATGAAATTTTAATTTTAAATACGAATTTTAGATTATTTTAAAAAGAAATTTTTTTTTGCTTTTAATATTTTGCTCAAATAGATTTGCTTGTTTATAGTGCAGGAGTTGTATATATTGTTCCTTTAGGTTATGTTCAATAATTATTAAATTTCTGTTTTATACAAATATCTGGGCCCAAAAGCTATCCAAAAATTAGATTTTAAATTAGGTGCCAAATCTAAATATCAAGTAGGTTATGTTAGAATAATAAAATAAATATTAAATGTGCAATAAAATTTACCCTCATGGAAATGGCTTCGAGAATTATGTAAGATGTTATGTGAACCTTTAGGTGCTAGGCAAGTATAATAATAACTTTTATTGACACACGTTCTTCTTTCGTTGTATCGATTAAATCAATTTATTGACTAATGATTAATTTTATTTTATAGTTTTGTTATTTAAAAACTAAATTTCCAATTCAATATTTTGATATGCAACTATGATGAATATTTAATGTGCTGTACTTTGCAAAAAAAAAAAAAAAAAAAAAGCCATGTGGTCCGATGAAATGCCTTTTTATACGTCCAGATATTGTACATAATCAATTGCTTAATAAAATAATAGCGCGGTTTACACACACTACGATAGAAAAATAATAAAAAAACTGTATATGGTGAAAATACTTTACTGAATGGATAACGTAACGAAATCTGTTCTCATAATATTGTAGTATCTTTTACCTACATCTAACCGTTAACTTTAGTAATCAAATTTAAATTTACATTTAAATATGAATAAGGAAAAATTTTAATAATAGATAAAAGTTAAAAAGGACTTGAAAAGGAAGTAGAAAAATGCATATATTATTATTTATATAGCGAAAAGAATTTTTAGCGTTTGTAATGCCAGCACTTTTACATTGATTCTAAACAGGGATGATGAAATGAACAAGAGTAAATGAATAACTTTGCCATTGTAAGGGAGAAAATAGGTGTTTACTATACCTAAAACATTTTTCTTTCTTTTCAGCATTGAAAAACGATGGAAAAGAAGCGTACAAAATTCATGTCATTTGCAGGGGAATGTTGAAGCGATATTTTACTTTTCTTTTTACTTTACTTGCTTCGTTCGAAGCTTCATTTCATACTGGGTTTATACTTCACGACCAACCACGGTCAACTAATTTAAAGAGTCTTTGCTAAGCGTTCCAGTGCACGAAGAGTACCCAATAATACACGTTTGGGGTTCGGAGTTGAGGTGTTAGACGAATGTCTATTGCGACCTGTTCAGTTCTTTGTCGTGGTTGTGGTGATGGCCGACGGTATGGACCCAAACGATCATGAGTGTTGATTCAGCGTTGAAGTATACGATTCCGCTCTGAGCGGATGACAGTTTGGCGGCTGATTTCTTGTTGTTCGGCATGACGTATTGTTGAACCTTGTGACTGCTGAATAGAGTATGGAGCGCCCAGCCACATTTTTGGCAAACATCGGCAGATGTACATTCTTCGGTTATATGCGAAGGAGCTAGGAAATTTTGCAATATCCATGGATGCGGACTTAACGTTTGCGGTTTTCTATGTCCATGCCTAAAAATGCTTTGAAGAATCGCATTGAATGATACCTAGAACAAAGAAAGCACTGATGCAAGGCTGGATTTCGAGGAGACCTGTGTATTAAAACTAAAATTAGTAACGGCAGAAAAATAATTTACATGAGGGGTGTTAAAATGAGTGGATGTTTGACATGTAGATGGCATGTGATAAACAAAATTTTTTAGTATGAAGAAACGGTGAGTTGCTTAAATATGTTTAGGAATGAGTGTTTAATTATATATGTGTACAATTATGGAATTATGGAAAAAGGGATACAATGATTGATGAATAATGTTAAGTTATTCTCTAAAATAGTGACAGGCAAGACACAGTTTTGTTATTGGCCTAGTTATTATTCGAACTTAAGTTTTTAGATCAGCGAACGAAACCGTCGGTGCCAAAGTGTACCTTTGTGATACGACCCAATCTCTATTCATTGGGGTGGGGAGTAAATCATCTTTAATTGCTACAAGCTGCTCGGTAGTGATTTTTTCTTCCGAATTTTGCCATTTGTATCTCTTTTTGGTTTCCTTAAGATATTCATTTTTCCATTGTTGAGTGAATTGGTGATGTAAAAATTTTAGTCTTTCCCAGGGATATCATAAAGTGAGTGTTTCGACGGGTATTTCGGATGAAGCTGTAATGGGAGCACCGCGAAGGAAATAACCTGTAGTGAGAGCGAGCAATTCATTGGGATCATCTGACATGGATTACAAGGGAAACTCTTCAAATATATACTTAGTATTTTGGGAAACTTTTTTAAAGTGCATTTTAAATAACTACACCTGCTTTCCATAATCTTGTGGCACCACGACGACCTATAAGCCTAGTGAAGGCTGCTCGGAAAGAGCTTGTAGTTAGGTCCGAACAAAGTTCAAGATGTATGGCTCGTGTAGAAAAACAAACATATATACGTATACTTTGTGATAAGATGAATTCCCTAACATGGAAATTTTGATAGAGAAAGGGCGTGATTTTTAATCGCTATTAGAGAACTGAAGATAAATTTGTATTTTTTTTTTTAATATTTTTCCTATATTGAAATCTATTGGAACAAAGAAACAGATAATAAAAGTAAAAACAAGTTTTCAAAAATATTACATTAAACAGACTCTTATTATTAAAAATAATTTCATCTTTCTTATTTTTGCAAGTAAATTATATGTGAAATTATTTATACAATACATATTACAAAAAAAAAAAAAAAAAAATGAATCATAAATGAATTTTTGGCTTTTTTTAATTGCATACCCGTGATGACTAACTTTGGAGTTCTACCCACTCCTCCCTTATCCGCTAGGAATCTGTGCTCCTTCAAATCAAATGAAAACACCACGTCTTTGGCCAGGTGAAATTTTATTGAGAAAGAAAATCGATTTAGGACCACAGCGCACATTGAAACCAAATGCAAAATGTTTGGTATAAATCTGTATCTCCTAAACTACTGGTCGGAACGAATTGAAATGTATGGAGGTGTTGTAGAAAATTTTACTTTACGAGTTTCGAAAGGTTTCACAAATGGTTAATAAAAAAATTTTGAATTGATTTAGGTTTGCACTCTACATCCAGCATTGATCGATGTGGTAAATTAAAAAAAAAATATTTTTTATCGATTAATAAAAAAATGTCACGTTAGTTTTTTTTAATTGACGATATTTAATCATAAAATAGATTTAGACCGATTTAACAGTAAATTGCTTTCCGCCCGGCCAAAAACGAATGTAGGAGCGCAGGTTCTATGAAAAAAGTAAATTTTTTAAACGACTTTTTTTAATTGCACAAAAAGGCATTTTAGCAAAATAGTTTCATTATTATTTCGTATGTAATATATAAAATAAAAATCATTAAAAATATTTTACAAACAAATTTTTGGCATATTTTTCAAACATTATCAATATAAAAAAAAAAAAATAATAAAATCCAAAAAAAAAATAATAATTTTAAATTTAGTGTCAAATCGATACAAATCTATTTCACCGTCTTTTCAACGGCAGCGTGATTATTTTAATGAAAAATGTAAATTTTTGAAACAAGTTTTACCCAGACTGGGATTTCGGGTATTTTGGTATGAAAATGTGGGATTTTTTTAATTTCCTGATTTTAAAACAAGTTTATCTATATTGTGCCAAAATTTTATTATAATACCTCTGTTTGTTAAAATTTTATTTACGTCCAAATGTAAACATTATTTCTCAAAAAATACGCTTAAAATACAAATTTGTATTGTTTGACATTTGAAGGGAAAAATTAGTAAACAAAAAAAAAAAAAAAAAAAATTAAAAAAAATAAAAAAAAAAAAAAATAAAAAATTGCTTTAGCAAATTGCTGAAAACTTCTTTTAGGATGGCGAAAAAGGAAGACATTTCGTGGCATCTGCAAGTTGTCTTGATAGGGTCACTAAAGAAATTATTTTTTGGAATGGTAAAAAGAATTTTTAAGGTAAGTGATTGGAATGAGCAGGGTTAGGGTTAACCAAAATAGGAACAAGTTATCATGGATAGAGCAATTTTATGTCCCTCCCTCAAGGGGATGGACAATTTATCCCGGCGTAACATCTGCCGGTTCGTGTAATTAATAACACTATGCAAGAGTGTGAACGCAGCTCACTTCGGGTCCTCATATAAAATTATATTTTTTTTCTTATGGTTTATCTTCATTTTATCTGATATATATTTTTTTTATGTACCCGGCTACAGGCTACCAGACGAGCAAGAACTCCATCCCATACGGATGGAGTTCTTGCTTCCGCCAGATATCAACTCGCTCAATTTGGTAGCCCAAACACATCTTATTGTACCTGAATTCAAATATAACGGTTTTCACGGCTGGTTTAAAGTAAGTAAAGTATTAAACTGCTTTTATTTGCAATCAAAGTACCGGTTTATTTAAAAGGACATAAATTACAGTTTTTAAAAGATAAAAACGTAACAATATATTCAACTATTTCACAAGCCGGTCGGTACAAATTTAAAGTTTTTCGGGTCGTAGTGTGGAGAAATTTCGCCGCATTTAATTTATTTTCACAAATTATGATTCTCCATGTTCTAACGCTTCCTATGGTACCAAAAAATTTCTTTAAAACTAACAAAAACTTTGTTTTCTTAGGTAATTTTTAGCACTTCTCCCATGTATTTTACGAAAAATTTAAACACAGCAAGAGCAGCAATGTTACCTTTACATTGCATTTGTACTTGTAACATGGCTGCATTTTTCATAAAAAATATGAAAAATTTCCAAAATGTGAAAGGTTTATTTTGATTTTTTGTTCAGATGTAAACTGTATATATAAGTATTTGTATTTGGTATCTCTGAACTCGTAAGATTCTGTTAAATTAAAACTAATAGGAATAAATTAAATGTGAAAAACTTAAAATGTTTTGAGAAATAAAATTTAAACAAGTAGAGGTATTCCAATGAAATTTTGGCACAATATAGATAAGTTTGTTTTTAAATGCTTCAAAAATTGATTTTTTCATCAAAATCATCACCCAGCCGTTGTAAAAGGCGTGCCTCAGAAAATATTTCTTGTGTGCTTAACCAACATATTGGGGTATATAGCCAATATATTTTTTTGATCTCGAGTTTGAATTTTAGAAGTTTACAAAATAATTTTAAAAAACTTTTCCAAAATTGATGAAGTTTGGATAGGTCTTGGGGAAAAACCATAGCCCAAAGAGCCTCCGATTTTGCTTTACACGCGTCAACGGTAAGATTTCTTTTGAAACCGTTACACAATTCTGTAGTCCAAAACAAAAAAATGTTTTACAAGTGAAAGAATATTAACACCTTTTTGGAAAATTACCCAAAAATTTGATTTTTTTTAAGTTTCAACTTCAGATTAATATAACTTTTTATCGGATAGATATAACTATATGATTCTTGTAGCATTATTGCTTAGGATTTTGTAAGAAACCTAGTGATTATTTTCAAAAAAATGTTAGAACCCAAATAAAGGTCCGCCAGTTTAAAAAACTTAGAAAAACGAGGTAAAATTTGCTTCGACCTAAATATCTCTTAAACAGAAAGAGATAACCTACACACATAAGCATGTTTTTTGTAGGGATTTTTTTTTTAATCAGAAGGTAGATCAAAGTTTTTTTTTTGTACTCTCAAATTTAATGGCGAAGTATTCGATCAAAATAACAGGGGATGCCGCGTGGTCCCAGTCGACCTATGTAATATTTCTACATATTTTTTTTTATTTCTTATTTTTGCGAACAGAAAGAAATATATAATATATTGTTACGAAATTGTAATTGAATTCAAATACAACGGTTTTAACGGCCGGTTTAAATCTTTCTCAATGCTTCCAGACATTTCCGTTTATGTTAACAGCAGTTAACATAGCTGTAAAATTATTAACATAGTTCTAAACATACAACATTGAATAAAAAAGCTTTCACCATTGTTTTTAAGTGTGGCAGCACTAAGTGCTTATGCTGCTGGCACTATCATCAAAAGCTAGTTTGGCAGCACTAAGTGTATATGCTGCTGGCACTATCATCAAAAGCTAGTTTGGCAGCACTAAGTGTTTATGCTGCTGGCATTATCATCAAAAGCTCTAGTTTGTCCGTTAAGAACATTGTAGAAAGAAATAGAGCTTTCAAGAAACATCTAGTAGGTAATACGGTGTATATAAATTGGCCGTGAGAACACCATTGAGTCAGTCTGGTTGGAAGCGTCGTTAAGTAAAGACATATTAACTGCCTTGGCTGTATAATCTTGTACATTATTAAAGTGTGCTGTATAAAGCGTGTAATTTAAGTGTGTGTGTGTATTAAAAACACAAAATGACTTATAAACTGTATTGTTGTACCTTTTTAAATAAAATAAAGAGTCGTTACAATTTTTAAACTACTAAACTGCTGTTATTTTTGCAATCAAAGTACAAGTTTATTTAAAGGAAATAAACAACCGTTTTTAAAAGGTAAAAACGTAACAATTGGTGTCAGAAGTGAGATTGCAAAATAATAAGCAGTCATGAAGTTTGAAGAGCTGAAAGTGGAGCAACTCAAGAGAGAATTGAATAAGTTGGAGTTACCTACAGCTAGTAATAAACCAGAATTACAAAAGAGGCTGATAGATGAATTCCAGCGGCGTAATATTGACATCGGAACTTACGAATTCGAGTATAAAGAAGAAATGGAAGTTTCTACCCGTGCAACAACAACCAGCATGGATTTATCCACAATGTTTGCTGCTATGATGGAGCAATTTAAATTAGTTAAAGAAGAAGTTCAAGAAACTTCTAAAGCTAATAACGAGAAACTTATTGCTGAAGTTAAAGAAGAAAATAAAATAATGGAAATGAAATTTCAAGAAACTTCTAGAGCGACAGACGAAAAACTTCAGCAAATTTCGGAAGTTATAAACAGCAGAGTGGATGGCATTGATAAAAAGGTGTCCGACTTAGAGAGCTGTCTAGATATACAAGCCAACGTCGTTGATAAAAAGCTGACCGACTTAGAGAGCTGTCTAGATATACAAGCCAAAGTCGTTGATAAAGTTGATAAAAAGCTGTCCGACTTAGAGAGCTGCCTGTCCGATTTAGAGAATGAAATATCCAAAGGTGTTGACGAAAAACTACATGATCTAGAAATAAAGATGAATAATCTTCAATGCCAAGATGGACAGGTGCGAATTATTCCAGAATCCTCTAGTAGAATAAAGGCCCCTAGTTTTGATGACACCACACTATTTAATGTGTTCAAGTTCCAGTTTGAAACAATTGCCATTAGAAACATGTGAAACGACGAAGAAAAAGCTGTAGAGTTGATATTGGCCTTAAAAGGAAATGCAGCAGTAGTTCTTGAAAGCGTGCCAGCATGTAACAGAAACAGTTATGATGATATAATGGAGGCGCTACAACGTAAGTACGCTGGTAAACATAAAAAGGAACTATACCGAATGGAATTGCGTGGTAGAGTGCAGAAGCCCAATGAGACAAGACTTTGCGTTGGAAATCGAACGTTTGCTGCAGCTTACTTATCCAGGGGAAAACAGCCCGTTTTTGGACCATTTCAAGATAGAGGCATTTGTTAATGGTATTCGTGATCTTGAAATAAAACACGCATTTGTGCCACACCTAAACCATCATTTACTGAAACCGTATCATTCGCACTGGCGCAAGAAACGGCGAAAATAATTTCAAAGCCGCAAGTATGCAAGGTGCGAAATGTTGAAGTTGTTCCTGATAATGAGAGAAATATAGTCGACGAATTAAAAAAGTTTTGGAGGCTTTTAATGATAAGCAAAGTAAAGTTAGAGTAAGATGTTATAACTGTGGTAAATCGGGTCATATTCAGCGAAACTGTAAAGCACCAAGAAAACAAACCAGATCTGCCTCGCCTCAAGTAAATAACCGGCAGTCAAATCATCAATCATCACAAGAATCACCTTTAAACTAAAACGAGCTGGCACTATGGGGCAAGAGCTAGCTCCCACATCTGAGGGCCCCACCATCTCCATATCCGTAATGCAACAGAAAAATAGCAATCTTACTGCTTCGGGGTACATCAACGGTCAGAAGCACGTTTTTACTGTAGACACCGGGGCATCACAGTCTATCGTCAGGCCAGATTTAGTCAAGAAAACAATTGAACCATTATGTGGGGTAAGCCTGCGCACAGCTACTGGGGAGCCGGCCACGGTCTATGGTAAAGTAAATATGAAATTAACCATTGCCAACGTTACCGTCAATCATGTATTCATTGTTGCCGACATTGTGGACGAAGTCATCATTGGTGCTGATTTCATGATTAGCCATGGCATTACTTTGGATATGGGACAGAAAGTTATGATTTGGCTTAATATGGAGATACCCCTTGACGTCGGATATGAAAATAGGACTCAAGTAAGAAAGCTAGTTACCGTCGAGCATCAGAAGCTACCACCACAGTCAGAAACTTTAGTATGGGCTCGTATGGAGGGAGATTGTGAGGACAACAGTTTGTGAGTGGTAGAACCAGCAGAAATAACAAGTGATCTTGTAACAGCAAAAGTTCTCGTTAAACCCTGCAACAACAAAATAGTTCCTGTAAGAATGCTTAACCTGTCCAGCTATGAAAAAGTCGTTAAGCCAAATTCCGAAATAGGTCAATGCACTTCAGCAGAGGCAGTAATCAATTGCGAGAAAAACCCGCAACCTGCCATTAAATCCACCAAAGAACACGAGCTACTAGCGGAATATGTGGGGAAATGGGTAGAAGGATTAGCGCCGCCAGACAGAAATAAGGCCAAACAGATTCTGAAGAAATATAGCTCCGTCTTCGCCATAAAATGTCAAAGCCATGGTAGAACGGCAATTGTAAAGCATCAAATAAATACTGGCGAAGCGAGGCCAATAAAGCAGGCGCCCAGAAGGGTTCGTCTAGCAAAACGAAGTGAAGTGAAGGAGTTGGTCAATGAAATGGAGCGGAACGGTATAATGGAACCATCTGCAAGTCCTTGGAGCTCGCCTGTTGTTTTAGTTAAGAAGAAAGACGGCAGCACTAGATTTTGCGTCGATTATAGAAAACTGAATGACGTCACCAAGAAAGACAGCTACCCGCTACCAAGAATTGACGACACCCTGGATACACTAGCTGGAACACAATGGTTCTCCACATTGGACTTGCAAAGTGGTTATTGGCAGGTAGAGATTTCAGAAAAAGACAAGGAAAAAACCGCCTTTACCGCGAGTGATGGGTTATGGCAGTTTAATGTGATGCCATTTGGACTCTGCAATGCTCCAGCCACATTCGAGCGTTTAATGGAACAGGTATTGAAAGGACTTCACGGGAAGACATGCTCGGTGTACCTCAATGATATAATTGTCATGGGTAAGACTTTTGATGAACATCTGAATAACCTTGAAGAAGTCCTTAAACGAATATCAGCGGCTGGACTCAAACTCAGTGTAAAGAAGTGTGCGTTGTTCCAGAAAGAAGTCAAATATTTTGGACATCGCGTAACAGCAGACGGAATATCAACAGATGAGGATAAGATAATTGCTGTAAAGAACTGGCCACGTCCGAGAAATCTCCACAAAATGCGTAGTTTTCTTGACCTTTGCACATACTACAGACGATTTGTCCCGAATTTCGCCAATGTAGCCGCAAGCTTACATGAGCTGACCAAGAAGTCACAATCATTTCAATGGTGTGAAGCACATGAACTAGCATTCCAGAAGCTCAAGGATCTATTATGTACGGCACCAATTTTGTCATATCCTATACCTGGAGAAACATTTGTGGTAGATAGCGATGCGAGCGGATACGGAATAGGCGGTGTACTTTCACAAGTAGTCGGTGGCACTGAAAGGGTCATTGGATACTTCAGCCGAACGCTTTCGAAGTCTGAAAGAAACTACTGCGTAACGCGACGAGAACTTTTAGCAGTATTAGAGTGTGTGAAGCATTACCACAAATATCTGTATGGCCAACACTTAAGACTGAGAACCGATCATTCTGCCCTCAGGTGGTTGCTGCAATTTAAACAACCTGAAGGACAACTGGCTCGTTGGATAGAGCGGCTTCAGAGCTATGATTTTAGCATCGAGCACCGGAAGGGTTTGAAACACGGCAATGCGGACGCACTGTCAAGACGGCCCTGCAACGTGGAATGTAAGCATTGTACAAAAACCGAGGAAAAGGAATGTATAATCGATGTTCGACTAATGCATATAGAGTCCAGTGAAGATTGGTCTGTAGCGCAAAGAAATGACCCCATACTGGCAAAAATAATATCGGCAAAAGAAGAAGGTAGAAGGCCAGCCCGCAATGAAACATCCGCTGAAAGTCCTCTAATGAAATCATATTGGGCCCTATGGAAGAGTCTACAGTTGTTAAATGGCTGCTTATACCGCATATGGGTAAGTGCTGACGGTAAAACAGTGACAAATTTAATTGTAGTACCATCCTCTAAAATAAACGAAGTAATGAAAGAGTTCCAGTGGTGGTCATCTTGGTGTGACAAAAACCTTAGAAAAGTTAAAACAACGTTTTTATTGGGTGGATTGTCAGCAAGCAGTAGCCGATTGGGTAGCCAATTGTTCACAATGCATAGCAGCGAAGGGCTCAGTAAGAAGAAGTCGTGGACAATTCAGCAGTATAACTCAGGTTCGCCATTCGAGCGGATTGCAATGGATGTATATTTAAGAAAAGTGGTCAGTGCACATCAGAAGGACTGGGATGAACACATACCGAAATTTCTATTGGCATACAGATCAGCTGTTCATGACTCAACCTCTCGAACACCTGCAAAAATTGTCTTCGGGACAGAACTCAAGTTGCCTGGTGATTTAGAATTCGGTATTAAGCCCTCATCAACAAATAAGAAAAACACTTCCCAAGAGCAAGATGTAGTGAACGAACTACATGAATTCGTACGCAGACGAATAAAAATGACCAGCGATAAAATGAAAGCCAGATACGATCGAGCAGCGAATTCTGAAGGATTTAACGAAGGCCAGCTTGTACTGTTGTATAACCCACAACGTAAAAAAGGACTGTCTCCCAAACTACAAACCCATTGATCTAAAATGAAGGTCGTACATCTAGAACGACTAGCTGCCTATGGGAAAAGTGAATTCGTGCCTATTCGGGAGGAACAGGCTTAAGCGGGGGGCAGTGTTACGAAATTGTACTTGAATTCAAATATAACGGTTTAGCGGCTGGTTTAAATCTTTCTTAATGCTTCTAGGCATTTCCGGTTATGTTAACAGCAGTTAACATAGCTGTAAAAATTATTAACATAGTTCTAAACGTACAACATTGAATAAAAAGCTTTTACCATTGTTTTTAAGTATGGCAACACTAAATGTTTAAGCTGCTAACATTAACATCAAAAGCTCTAGTTTGTCCGTTAAGAACATTGTAGAAAGAAATAGAGCTTTCAAGAAACATCTAGTAGGTAATACAGTGTATATAAATTGGCCGTGAGAACACCATTGAGTCAGTCTGGTTGGAAGCGTCGTTAAGTAAAGACATATTAACTGCCTTGGCTGTATAATCTTGTACATTATTAAAGTGTGCTGTATAAAGCGTGTAATTTAAGTGTGTGTGTGTATTAAAACACAAAGTGACTATTTAAACTGTATTGTTGTACATTTTTAAATAAAATAAAGAGTCGTTACAATTTTTAAACTACTAAACTGCTGTTATTTACAATCAAAGTACAAGTTTATTTAAAGGAAATAAACAACCGTTTTTAAAAGGTAAAAACGTAACAATATTCTTCAAAATCAGCTAGAGAAACTTAGAGTACTATTGAATGCGGATTATAGTAGACTAACAAAATCTCACCAAACCTCTGCTGATAATTTTTGTTCTGATCAACGTGAAAAACTAATTTCCGTAAGTTATAGGAAAAACTTAATAATCCTTATACCTCATTCACTTCATGAACCAATAGTGTTCAATATATTACCCGAAAAAGAAACCAAAACCAAGATGCCTCAAACCTTAATAAAATTTTTAAATACTGCCTCTAGGTTAATCCCAGATTTCGACGGAAATTCTGAAAACCTACAGAGCTTTATCGATGCCATTAACTTAGTGGACTACATAAAAGATACTTATGAGTCGGTAGCTGTTAACCTAATCAAAACAAAATTGAAAGGAACAGCAAAAAATTTAATTTTCTCAGAAACGACACTAGTACAAATAATTTCTAAATTAAAAACAACCGATAAAGGTGAATCCGTTGATGTCATTAATGCCAAATTAATGAGCACAAGACAATCCGGAATGTTAATACCTATGCAAAAGAAATGGAAGAATTAACAAAGAAATTAGAAACTGCTTACATTAGAGATAGGTTACTTTTAACAATATGAACGAAGTGTTAACAAAATTTATATGCAGTTGTACCGATGTATATGGTCAAGAAAATTCCATTCTTGCATATGGGTTTAAACGCCAAGGTTACAGTAATAACAATAGTAACCAAAGCAGAAACAACAATTTCAACCAAAACAGAAATTTTCCCCACCATAGAAATAATATTCCAAATAGGAACAATAACGGATCTTATCGTAACAATAATATTGTTGGCAACCGTTATAATAATAATTGCAATAACAATAATTCTGGTTCTTATCGTAATAATAACGATAATAGAAACCGTAATACCAATTGTAATAATATAAAAACTTGAAATATTAATATGACTACTGAAAACAACTCCGGAAACGGGCAAGCACCCCTAAGTACTCAGTAGAATCCAAAACCTACAATATTAATTTAAATTTATGTAGCTACTTACGCTGTAGAACTACTGTACATGATACAATTTCAAATTTTTTAATAGATACAGGAGCTGATATTTCAATTGTCAAGCACAACCAAGTTTTAAATGAATCCATAAATGTCTATAACAGAAAAAATCTAAACGGTATTGGTCAAGGCTTAATTTCAACTTTAGGTAGTGTAAAATCACATTTAAATGTAGTAAAAGACGATTTTAAAATGCAGGCAGATGGAATAATTGGAATGGATATCATACCGAAGTATAATTGTATTTTAGAATATTCCAATGATAAGGATATAATAATTCTTAGATCAAATGAAATTGACCATGATATTGGAATACCTCTCAGAAATGGTCCAACCATTAATTCAATAGCAATACTTGCCAGATCTGAAGTGATAAGATCCATAAAATTTGAATCATCAGAACAAGATGTATTGATACCTTATCAAACAATCCAAGACGTCGCTTATGTCGCAAACACTTTAACTTCAAAATCAAATCCTTTAGTGAAAATAGTAAATACTACTGAACAAGATTTAATAATCTCTGATATTAAACTTGTAACCGAAACTTTGAATGACTACAAGATTGTCAAACAAAATTTTAAGCCTGACAAAACCAAAGAAAAATGGAAAGACTTTCCAGAAACTTTCCATCATTTGTTGAAAAAGATCTATATATCTGTCAAGAATTTTTATAAGCAAAAACTTAAGGTCAGTAATACGCAACGTGTTTACATCAAAAACTATAGAATTCCACATTCCCAATCAGGTTGATAAGCTTATTAAAGATGATATTATTGAACCATCAATTTCAGATCACTCTTAGTGCCAAAGAAACCTTTACCTGGTACCAGTCAAAAGAGATGGAGATTAGTAGTAGACTACAGAGTAGTTAATAATAAAAACCTAGTAGCAGATAAATTTCCTTTACCTCGAATAGGTGACATTCTTGATCAATTAGAGAGAGTTAAATTCTTCTCTTGTCTTGACCTAATGTCAGGTTTTCATCAAATAGAACTCGAAGAAGAATCTAAGATATTACATCATTTTCAACAGATATAGTATCATTCAGATTCAAAAGATTGCCGTATGGTATAAAAATAGCCCCAAATTCTTTTCAACGTATGATGTCATTAGCATTCTGGTCTATTTCCAGCACAAGCATTTGTGTATATGGACGACCTAGTAGTAATTGGTTGTTCTAAGGAACATACGTAATTTAAAAAAATGTATTTAAAGTGTGCAGAAAATACAATCTAAAATTATATCCAGATAAATGTTCATTCTTCTGTACTCAAGTAACCTTTTTGGTTCACAAATGTACTGATCAAGGTATTTTCCCTATGATAGCAAATTCTCTATCGTACAAAACTATCCTACACCAAAAAATGGTGACGAAGCTAAACACTTCGTAGCCTTTTACAACTATTACCGAAGGTTCATACCAAATTTTGCTGAATCATCAAGACATATAACGAGATTGTCTAAAAAAAATTTACCTATTGAATGGACCCAAGATTGCGAAAAATCTCTCCAATATCTTAAAAATCAGTTTTTAAGTCCAAAAATACTTCAATATCCTGATTTTTCTAAAACCTATTATATTGCAACAGACGCAAGCAAATACGCTTTTGGATCTGTCCTTAGTCAAGAAAAACAAGGTATCCTAATGCCAATTTCATACGCTTCAAGATCTTTCACTAAGGGTGAAAGTAATAAATCTACTATAGAGCAGGAATTAACTGCAATACATTGGGCTGTGAAATATTTCAGACCCTACATTTATGGCAGAAAATTTGTAATACAAAGCGATCATAGATACCTCACCTACCTATTTTCTCTAAAGAATCCATCCTCAAAGGTCATACGTATGAGACTTGACCTCGAGGAATACGACTTTGTAGTTGAATATATTAGGGGTCAGGAAAATACAGTGGCTGATGCGCTGTCACGCATAGAGTTTCAGGATATCAAAAATATTAAAGTCAACGCAATGCTAAAAGTCACCGCCAGACTACAGGCAAAAACAAGCGGAACAAGTACAAATAAAACTTCGATACCGCTAGTAGAATCAGATCATTTTAATGTATATGAGGCTATAAATGCCAATGAGCACCGTAAAATACCTCGATTGTACTTTGCTAAGGATAAAGTAATTATCCAATAAGGAAAGCAAGTACTTTCCGAGTTTAAGTTGAAAGACCTTATTATTAATAGAAATGTCGACTTAGGTCACCTTTTTCTGAAGCTTGAAAAAATAACTAATAATATTGGCCTTACAACATTGTTACTCTCACTAGATGACAGTATGCTTAATTACCTAGGAACTAATATTGAAATCTTCAAAAGTAAGGGTAATGAAATCTTGCAAGATTCTATATTAACAATTGTGCTCGTTCCAAAATTAATTAAAGTTTCATCTGATTCCGAAAAATTGAGAATTATGCAAAAATATCATGATGATCCCATTACAGGTGGACATCCAGGCATAACTCGAATGATTAAGAAAATAAGACTTTAATATCATTAGAAAGGCATGATTAGAGACATAGCAAAATATGTCAAACAATGCCTCGAATGCCAAACCAACAAAACCACAGTTAAAGGCAAGGAGCCTTTTATTTTAACACCAACTCCTCAAAAAGCTTTTCAAAGAGTGATAATCGACACTATAGGACCTCTTCCACGGTTAGATTAACATAGTGGCTATACCTATAATAAATAAATCTGCCAGAAATGTTGCGAAAGCCATTATGGAAAATTTTATTTTAATATACGGTCCAATGGATATCATAGTAACGGACCTAGGTACTGAATATGTAAATCAAGTACTTAGGAAACTATGCAAGCTGATGAAAGTAGAGAAAACACACTCTACTGCTTACCATCATGAGACACTCGGTACTGTTGAGAGATCTCACAAAAAATTTAACGAGTATCTAAGATCTTATGTTTCATCAGACACATCAGATTGGGATAATTGGTTGAAATTTTTTGTATACTATTATAATACAACTCCATCTACAGCTTATGGATATTGTCTATTTGAATTGATTTACGGAAAAATTCCAAGAGAGCCTAATTTTACCAAAATCAACCGCATAGAACCCCTTTACAACGTTGATGCTCATATTGTATATAAATTACTTTCACTACTACAATTTGAATTATTTTTTTATATTGCATTGTTTTAATGACTAGAATTTAAACTAAAATACAAATATTATTATTATAATTTTTACGAATTCCCATAAGAGATAATTCCCGTAAAGAATCATTGGTCCTCAAAAAAAAAATTTTTTTTTTGGTGGAAAGGAAGGGAATAACAGCAATTAGAACTAGACTAAATAACCCCCTACATCTAAAAAAAAATTTTATTATATAAAAGAATAATCAAACTAGTATTAATTATTCTTTTCCGGAAAAATGAGGTGTAGGGTGTTTGATTAGTCGAAATTGCATGCCTTCTGTATGTAACTGAATACTTCTACATTGTTGAATTATTTTGTTCACACTGCACAATAGCTGAACAGCATGTATTATGCTGTCTCAGCACTCTCCCATGATACACATATTATATGTGTATTAGTTTGTAATTGTGTATAATTATAAGCTAGGTTAAGACTAGCTTTAAGTTGAAAATGAATTAAATTAATAAAGAAACACTTTTTTGATCCCACAAAGCCTTTATCGTAAAAATATGGCATCAATTATCGGTTTGGGTAGAGAGCGACTTCTTTATGCTAAAAGACTGTTGAAATAGGTCAAAATTAAAGGTTATCTGATAAAAATATGACCTGATGGACAATTTTTATTTAACTCTGTACTCTAGCTGTGTTCAACGAACTTTGGTAAGTTCGGACAAATAAGAGTACTCGTATTTACAAATTTACTGTCCCAAATAGTAAAAAGCTTTCAAAAGCAGCAGAACGCAAAAAAACAAATTTGTGGCCCAAAAACATTTCAGTAATGCACACTTTCTCTTTTGTGAGCTCTCTCTTACACAAGTGAGCAAGTTTGGGTATCTTCAGTAAATTCGTAGAACACACCATTGATACGTAAAATTATTTGCAATACAAATTTCTCTACCATTTTATTGACTTGTGTAATTTGAAATTTATCTTTAAAACGTCAAACCGTTCTTTGAAACATCAAAATATTTTAATTGGAACCGAATTTTTCAATAATTCTTTTGCTGTGGCTTGATAATAATTTGTAAAATAGTTTCATGATACCTAAAATTTATTTTCGTTGAGTTTGAAGTCGATACCAAGAAATTTAAGAATTTAGGAGCTCTGAAGAGATTCTGAAGAAAATGATTTATAATGGCTGTACACTACAATATGACCGGAATTTATTTCTATTTAATATATTGATTACTATGTTAAATATATTTTAGAGCAAATTGTAACTCAGTAAGTTAAAAATTAAAATTTTGGCCAGCTGATTTTGCACTGTGCTATGGCTTAATATGGAAAAATGGTGTCTCAATTTTCTCGAAATCGATAGTACTCCTTTAAAGAAAAATAAGTTATGTATTATTTCAAATATTGAATTTATAAAAACCATAAAATACTTATATAGTTTGTGAGTATGTTGCAGGCGTTACAAGAGAGAAAAATTAATTCCATTGATATGCGAATTTCATCCAAGATAATTATTACTTTAATATTTCTTTAAACTTATAGAATTAATTTTAATTAGTTTAAGGTTACTATATTAATAAAACATAAAAATAATTAGACTTTGTGAATATTAAACAGTTAATAAATTTTTTGTATATTTCAAATAATAGTTTTTAGTACATTTGTTTTCTTTTTTAATAAAATAATATTTTAAAACCGAAAAATAAACATTTTGAAAAAAACTAACAGCATATAAACCGAAAAAACCGGTTTCAAAAACGATTGAAAAACCGCGTCGATCACTTTAGTACGTATGTACAAAAAGACTTGTAAGACTTTGGGTTTTTATTATGTTAATGATAACTATTAAAAAAAAGTTTACCAACATTGATTGAAAAGAGGTCGACAAGAATTCCTGGAAATAAATATTTAAAAATATTTTTTCAAACTCAATATTAAGAATTTTCAAAAAACCTATTTAACAAAAAAATCTTTTTAGGAGAAATATACATAAAAGCGCGTGATTTTTAATCGCTATTAGAGAACTGAAGATAAATTTGTATTTTTTTTTTTTAATATTTTTCCTATATTGAAATCTATTGGAACAAAGAAACAGATAATAAAAGTAAAAACAAGTTTTCACAAATATTACATTAAACAGACTCTTATTATTAAAAATAATTTCATCTTTCTTATTTTTGCAAGTAAATTATATGTGAAATTATTTATACAATACATATTACAAAAAAAAAAAAAAAAAAATGAATCATAAATGAATTTTTGGCTTTTTTTAATTGCATACCCGTGATGACTAACTTTGAAGTTCTACCCACTCCTCCCTTATCCGCTAGGAATCTGTGCTCCTTCAAATCAAATGAAAACACCACGTCTTTGGCCAGGTGAAATTTTATTGAGAAAGAAAATCGATTTAGGACCACAGCGCACATTGAAACCAAATGCAAAATGTTTGGTATAAATCTGTATCTCCTAAACTACTGGTCGGAACGAATTGAAATGTATGGAGGTGTTGTAGAAAATTTTACTTTACGAGTTTCGAAAGGTTTCACAAATGGTTAATAAAAAAAATTTTGAATTGATTTAGGTTTGCACTCTACATCCAGCATTGATCGATGTGGTAAATTAAAAAAAAAATATTTTTTATCGATTAATAAAAAAATGTCACGTTAGTTTTTTTTAATTGACGATATTTAATCATAAAATAGATTTAGACCGATTTAACAGTAAATTGCTTTCCGCCCGGCCAAAAACGAATGTAGGAGCGCAGGTTCTATGAAAAAAGTAAATTTTTTAAACGACTTTTTTTAATTGCACAAAAAGGCATTTTAGCAAAATAGTTTCATTATTATTTCGTATGTAATATATAAAATAAAAATCATTAAAAATATTTTACAAACAAATTTTTGGCATATTTTTCAAACATTATCAATATAAAAAAAAAAAAATAAAATCAAAAAAAAAAATAATAATTTTAAATTTAGTGTCAAATCGATACAAATCTATTTCACCGTCTTTTCAACGGCAGCGTGATTATTTTAATGAAAAATGTAAATTTTTGAAACAAGTTTTACCCAGACTGGGATTTCGATTATTTTGGTATGAAAATGTGGGATTTTTTTAATTTCCTGATTTTAAAACAAGTTTATCTATATTGTGCCAAAATTTTATTATAATACCTCTGTTTGTTAAAATTTTATTTACGTCCAAATGTAAACATTATTTCTCAAAAAATACGCTTAAAATACAAATTTGTATTGTTTGACATTTGAAGGGAAAAATTAGTAAACAAAAAAAAAAAAAAAAAAAATAAAAAAAAAAATAAAAATAAAAAAAAAATAAAAAATTGCTTTAGCAAATTGCTGAAAACTTCTTTTAGGATGGCGAAAAAGGAAGACATTTCGTGGCATCTGCAAGTTGTCTTGATAGGGTCACTAAAGAAATTATTTTTTGGAATGGTAAAAAGAATTTTTAAGGTAAGTGATTGGAATGAGCAGGGTTAGGGTTAACCAAAATAGGAACAAGTTATCATGGATAGAGCAATTTTATGTCCCTCCCTCAAGGGGACGGACAATTTATCCCGGCGTAACATCTGCCGGTTAGAAGGAGGGAGAATCCTGCAACATTCGTGTAATTAATAACACTATGCAAGAGTGTGAATGCAGCTCACTTCGGGTCCTCATATAAAATTATATTTTTTTTCTTATGGTTTATCTTCATTTTATCTGATATATATTTTTTTATGTACCCGGCTACAGGCTACCAGACGAGCAAGAACTCCATCCCATACGGATGGAATTCAAATATAACGGTTTTCATGGCTGGTTTAAAGTAAGTAAAGTATTAAACTGCTTTTATTTGCAATCAAAGTACCGGTTTATTTAAAAGGACATAAATTACAGTTTTTAAAAGATAAAAACGTAACAATATATTCAACTATTTCACAAGCCGGTCGGTACAAATTTAAAGTTTTTCGGGTCGTAGTGTGGAGAAATTTCGCCGCATTTAATTTATTTTCACAAATTATGATTCTCCATGTTCTAACGCTTCCTATGGTACCAAAAAATTTCTTTAAAACTAACAAAAACTTTGTTTTCTTAGGTAATTTTTAGCACTTCTCCCATGTATTTTACGAAAAATTTAAACACAGCAAGAGCAGCAATGTTACCTTTACATTGCATTTGTACTTGTAACATGGCTGCATTTTTCATAAAAAATATGAAAAATTTCCAAAATGTGAAAGGTTTATTTTGATTTTTTGTTCAGATGTAAACTGTATATATAAGTATTTGTATTTGGTATCTCTGAACTCGTAAGATTCTGTTAAATTAAAACTAATAGGAATAAATTAAATGTGAAAAACTTAAAATGTTTTGAGAAATAAAATTTAAACAAGTAGAGGTATTCCAATGAAATTTTGGCACAATATAGATAAGTTTGTTTTTAAATGCTTCAAAAATTGATTTTTTCATCAAAATCATCACCCAGCCGTTGTAAAAGGCGTGCCTCAGAAAATATTTCTTGTGTGCTTAACCAACATATTGGGGTATATAGCCAATATATTTTTTTGATCTCGAGTTTGAATTTTAGAAGTTTACAAAATAATTTTAAAAAACTTTTCCAAAATTGATGAAGTTTGGATAGGTCTTGGGGAAAAACCATAGCCCAAAGAGCCTCCGATTTTGCTTTACACGCGTCAACGGTAAGATTTCTTTTGAAACCGTTACACAATTCTGTAGTCCAAAACAAAAAAATGTTTTACAAGTGAAAGAATATTAACACCTTTTTGGAAAATTACCCAAAAATTTCAACTTCAGATTAATATAACTTTTTAACGGATAGATATAACTATATGATTCTTGTAGCATTATTGCTCAGGATTTTGTAAGAAACCTAGTGATTATTTTCAAAAAAATGTTAGAACCCAAATAAAGGTCCGCCAGTTTAAAAAACTTAGAAAAACGAGGTAAAATTTGCTTCGACCTAAATATCTCTTAAACAGAAAGAGATAACCTACACACATAAGCATGTTTTTTGTAGGGATTTTTTTTTTAATCAGAAGGTAGATCAAAGTTTTTTTTTTGTACTCTCAAATTTAATGGCGAAGTATTCGATCAAAATAACAGGGGATGCCGCGTGGTCCCAGTCGACCTATGTAATATTTCTACATATTTTTTTTTATTTCTTATTTTTGCGAACAGAAAGAAATATATAATATATTGTTACGAAATTGTAATTGAATTCAAATACAACGGTTTTAACGGCCGGTTTAAATCTTTCTCAATGCTTCCAGACATTTCCGTTTATGTTAACAGCAGTTAACATAGCTGTAAAATTATTAACATAGTTCTAAACATACAACATTGAATAAAAAAGCTTTCACCATTGTTTTTAAGTGTGGCAGCACTAAGTGCTTATGCTGCTGGCACTATCATCAAAAGCTAGTTTGGCAGCACTAAGTGTATATGCTGCTGGCACTATCATCAAAAGCTAGTTTGGCAGCACTAAGTGTTTATGCTGCTGGCATTATCATCAAAAGCTCTAGTTTGTCCGTTAAGAACATTGTAGAAAGAAATAGAACTTTCAAGAAACATCTAGTAGGTAATACGGTGTATATAAATTGGCCGTGAGAACACCATTGAGTCAGTCTGGTTGGAAGCGTCGTTAAGTAAAGACATATTAACTGCCTTGGCTGTATAATCTTGTACATTATTAAAGTGTGCTGTATAAAGCGTGTAATTTAAGTGTGTGTGTGTATTAAAAACACAAAATGACTTATAAACTGTATTGTTGTACCTTTTTAAATAAAATAAAGAGTCGTTACAATTTTTAAACTACTAAACTACTGTTATTTTTGCAATCAAAGTACAAGTTTATTTAAAGGAAATAAACAACCGTTTTTAAAAGGTAAAAACGTAACAATTGGTGTCAGAAGTGGGATTGCAAAATAATAAGCAGTCATGAAGTTTGAAGAGCTGAAAGTGGAGCAACTCAAGAGAGAATTGAATAAGTTGGAGTTACCTACAGCTGGTAATAAAGCAGAATTACAAAAGAGGCTGATAGATGAATTCAAGCGGCGTAATATTGACACTGGAACTTACGAATTCGAGTATAAAGAAGAAATGGAAGTTTCTACCCGTGCAACAACAAGCATGGATTTATCCACAATATTTGCTGCTATGATGGAGTAATTTAAAGAAACTAACGAAACTTCTAAAGCTAATAACGAGAAACTTCTTGCTGAAGTTCAAGAAACTTCTAAAGCAAATAACGAGAAACTTCTTGCTGAAGTTAAAGAAGAAAATAAAATAATGGAAATGAAATTTCAAGAAACTTCTAGAGCGACAGACGAAAAACTTCAGCAAATTTCGGAAGTTATAAACTGCAGAGTGGATGGCATTGATAAAAAGGTGTCCGACTTAGAGAGCTGCCTAGATATACAAGCTAAAGTCGTTGATAAGGTTGATAAAAAGCTGTCCGACTTAGAGAGCTGCCTGTCCGATTTAGAGAATGAAATAGCCAAAGGTGTTGATAAAAAACTACATGATCTAGAAATAAAGATGAATAATATTCAATGCCAAGATGGACATATGCGAATTATTCCAGAATCCTCTAATAGAATAAAGGCCCCTAGTTTTGATGGCACCACACCATTTAATGTGTTCAAGTTCCAGTTTGATACAATTGCCATTAGAAACATGTGGAACGACGAAGAAAAAGCTATAGAGTTGATATTGGCCTTAAAAGGAAATGCAGCAGTAGTTCTTGAAAGCGTGCCAGCATGTAACAGAAACAGTTATGATGATATAATGGAGGCGCTACAACGTAAGTACGGTGGTGAACATAAAAAGGACTTATACCGAATGGAATTGCGTGGTAGAGTGCCGAAGCCCAATGAGACACTACAAGACTTTGCGTTGGAAATCGAACGTTTGCTGCAGCTTTCTTATCCAGGGGAAAACAGCCCGTTTTTGGACCATTTCAAGATAGAGGCATTTGTTAATGGCATTCGCGATCCTGAAATAAAATACGCGGTTTGTGCCACACCTAAACCATCATTTACTGAAACCGTCTCATTCGCACTGGCACAAGAAACAGCGAAAATAATTTCAAAGCACCAAATATGTTATGTGCGAAATGTCGAAGTTGAGAAATATAATCGACGAATTAAAAAAGGTTTTGAAGACGTTTATTGAGAAACAAAGTAAAGTCAGAGTAAAATGTTATAACTGCGGTAAATCTGGTCATATTCAGCGAAACTGCAAAGTACCAAGAAAACGAACCAGATCTGCCTCGCCTCGAAGAAGTAATCAGCAGTTGAATCATCAATCATCACAAGAATCACCTTTAAAACTAAAACGAGCTAGCACTATGGGGCAAGAGCTAGATCCCACATCTGAGGGTCCCACAATCTTCATATCCGTAATGCAACAGAAAAATAGCAATCTTACTGCTTCGGGGTACATCAACGGTCAGAAGCACGTTTTTACTGTAGACACCGGGGCATCACAGTCTATCGTCAGGCCAGAGTTAGTCAAGAAAACAATTGAACCATTATGTGGAGTAAGTCTGCGCACAGCTACTGGGGAGCCGGTCACTGTCTATGGTAAAGTAAATGTGAAATTAACCATTGCCAACGTTACCGTAAATCATGTATTCATTGTTGCCGATATTGTGGACGAAGTTATCATTGGTGCTGATTTCATGATTAGCCATGGCATTACTTTGGATATGGGACGAAAAGTTATGATTTGGCGAAATGTGGAGGTACCCCTTGACGTCGGATATGAAAATAGAACTCAAGTAAGAAAGCTAGTTACCGTCGAGCATCAGAAGCTACCACCACAATCAGAAACTTTAGTATGGGCTCGTATGGAGGGAGATTGTAAGGACAATAGTTTGAGGGTGATAGAACCATCAGAAATAACAAGTGATCTTGTAACAGCAAAAACCTTCGTTAGGTGCTCATCAACAAATAATGAAAACACTTCCCAAGAGCAAGATGACCTAAACGAACTTCATGAATTCGTACCCAAACGAATGAAAATGACCAGCGACAAAATAAAAGCCAGATACGATCGAGCAGCGAATTCTGAAGGATTTAACGAAGGCCAACTTGTACTGTTATATAACCCACAACGTAAGAAAGAACTGTTCCCCAAACTACAAACCCATTGGGATGGACCATACAAGGTGATTAACAAATTAAACGGCGTGGTGTACAGAATACGGAAAGAAAAGAGGCCGAGTTTTAAAATGAAGAACTAGCTACCTATGAGAGAAGTGATTCTGTGCCTATTCGGGACGAACAGGCTTAAGCGGGGGGCAGTGTTACGAAATTGTAATTGAATTCAAATACAACGGTTTTAACGGCCGGTTTAAATCTTTCTCAATGCTTCCAGACATTTCCGTTTATGTTAACAGCAGTTAACATAGCTGTAAAATTATTAACATAGTTCTAAACATACAACATTGAATAAAAAAGCTTTCACCATTGTTTTTAAGTGTGGCAGCACTAAGTGCTTATGCTGCTGGCACTATCATCAAAAGCTAGTTTGGCAGCACTAAGTGTATATGCTGCTGGCACTATCATCAAAAGCTAGTTTGGCAGCACTAAGTGTTTATGCTGCTGGCATTATCATCAAAAGCTCTAGTTTGTCCGTTAAGAACATTATAGAAAGAAATAGAGAAACATCTAGTAGGTAATACGGTGTGTATAAATTGGCCGTGAGAACACCATTGAGTCAGTCTGGTTGGAAGCGTCGTTAAGTAAAGACATATTAACTGCCTTGGCTGTATAATCTTGTACATTATTAAAGTGTGCTGTATAAAGCGTGTAATTTAAGTGTGTGTGTGTATTAAAAACACAAAGTGACTTATAAACTGTATTGTTGTACCCTTTTAAATAAAATAAAGAGTCGTTACAATTTTTAAACTACTAAACTGCTGTTATTTTTGCAATCAAAGTACAAGTTTATTTAAAGGAAATAAACAACCGTTTTTAAAAGGTAAAAACGTAACAATATATATAAATACATATATATTGGCATACCCATATATTTCTGTTTTAGATGTTATTAATATATATTGATACAGGGGGAAAACAAAGTACAAAATGTACTTATTTAATCAGTCTCTTCTACTTATATGAACAACGTTAATTACGTAAATTATTCTAAATTTTGTTTTTATTGTTTTTACACATACTTTTGTAATTATTGATCATGTATATTTTCGCCGCCACACAGACACGATTTATAGTCAACATACAAGATAATTGAGATAGATATATTCAATGATTATGCACTCTTTTTTAAAGCTTTTACGATATATACTTATTGACACGACCAATGATATGTATAGCGGATCATCAGAAATCAATTCTTTTCAATTTTGTCTTCTGATCAATATAGACCAAACTCCCTACATTACAAAAGGAATAAAAAATATATATACATATATGTATAAAAAAAAACGTGGTAAAGTGAAGTCTGTGGAGAATAATTTGGTAAATATTTCCAACTGTTCAGTTTCTGAAAACTCATCGGATTTCAGTTGGAAAAAAAATAATAGCCATAAAACAAGACTATTTAATGAAAATTTAGTCGGTGTTATTTTTTTTTATACCAGTCCGAAACAATAAATTATTTCTTCAAAAATTCTCAGACTGCATTTCAGTGACCTGAAGGTGACTATTACCGGTATATTTATTAAAATATGATATTCTAAATAAAACATGTGTTTTATTCAATCATTTTATATAGTGTCATCAAAATCTATCGGATTTTGAAATTTTCAAGCCACGTGTAAAAAAAGGAAACACATTAATCCTTTTAATTGAGAAATATATTCCAACAGAAGAGTCTTCGATTATCCTTTGCCAACAGGAATATCTGCAAAATCTTATCCAGAACATTCCTATAAATATTACTATCAAGCAAATATAACTATTTCTAATTAACTATCAACTTAATTAACCTAATCAGTTTAACTACCGATAATTGTAATTGACTACTTACAGTCCTTATTGTATTATCTTATTGCTAGATATTATCTAAAATTTATAACTAATTGTATATTTACTTACACTAACTCTTTATAAATTCATCAAGCAAAATTTTTTTATCCATCTATTATAAAACTACAAAAAAAAAAAAATTAGAATATACGAATATATATGAATTACTAAACTAATATTATTACTAAACTACTCTCACTTGCTGTAACACCTAAACAATTACTTCCTATTGTATTTAATTGTACTACCATAATATTTATATAAATATAAAATATCCATTCCCATTTATAAAACTAACCCTAATATCTAACCATTATAAAACTACAAAAACAAAAAAAAACCCTTGGTTAAGTTTTAAGAAGTCATAAACCAATATAACACTTTCTTATGGTAGATAATGCATAAATAAATTTATGCATTAATAAAAAAAAGTATCTAACTAACATATAAATATATATTCAAATGTTAAAGAAAAACACACATATACCTACATTTCACCAAATTCCAATAAAATGCAGAAGGCCTTCAGAATCGCGGGAACCATCATATTTCTGTAAGTTCTTTAATTTATTTTATCATATATATTTATATGAAATGCGCTTAAACACATGCCCCTTATTGTAATTAATATTATTATTATTATATTACCTACATATTTTCTATTTCATTTCATTTCTTAACCAACAATAACAAAGAAAATATCCATCGCTCTCATTAAAATAAATAAATAATGAGAGAGTTTATCGAATATACATTAAATACATAACATTTAATACACATATTTTCTTAAATTATTGTCGAAAATCCCTTAAAGGAAACAAAATGTCTTTTACTGATCTTCATGTAAACGATGAAGTTTTAAAACTGGTAATGAAAAGGCTAATTCAATAGTAGAGGTATTTGGTAATTCACACACCATTACTTTAAATAATTATTCACCTATGGATACAGCTGTCTGAAGATTCATTCTTGATCTTAACCATACAATTATTGACAGATCTAACGTAGAGGTTACGAATTTAAATGAAGTTAAATCATTTGTACTTTTATTGAAAAATAATAAAGACCCCGGTTTAGATGGCATTAATAGCATTATCCTTAAAAAGACGCCCGATTACTTTTTTAAAATTTTATGTAAACTTTTCAACTCTTGTTTAATAGAAGGCTATTTTCCAACTATTTTTAAGAAAGCAAAAGTTATCCAAATTCCTAAGCCAGGAAAGGATCCTAAATTACCGTCTAGCTATAGACCAATCAGCATCCTAATAAAGATAAAGTATTTGAAAAAACAATTAATAAGAGAATTTTAGATTTTTCCAACCAAAATAATATTATTAACCCTCAACAGTTTGGATTCCGCAAGGAGCACTCCACAGTATATCAACTAAAAAGAGTCGTTAATTTTATTGAATCTAACAAAAGAAATCGTAAGAGCACTGGAGTTATTTTTCTTGACATTGAAAAAGCTTACGATTCAATAAGGCATGAAGGCCTGGTTTTTAACTAAATTCATTCAATTATTCAACGTACTTGCAAAAGATAGTAACGAGTTTTTTAGATCATCGCTCATTTGCTGTATCTATAGATAACACGCTGCCTAGTGATAGACAAATCCCTGCAAGTCTGCCGCAGGGATCGGTATTATCACCTACTCTTTATTCAATATATATTTCCGATTTTACTATTCGCAAGAATCAAGAATAGTTTAAAATCTACCAATAAATACTTTGATAAATGGAAGATAAAAGTTAATGTTAATAAAACACAAGCTATTATATTTCCATATAATAGATCACAGAAACGTATTCCTACAAAACATTTATGTTATAGGGGAGTTTTTATTCCTCTGCAGGATAGTATCAAATATCTAGGTATTATCTTAGATAAAAAAACTATCATTTAAACAACACATACAGTATATTTGTGATAAAGCAATCAAATGTGGCCGTGCACTTTACCCCTTACTTAACAGAAGATCTAAACTTAATTTAAAAAACAAGATCCTTATTTTCAAAATATGTATTCCATCAATTATGACCTACGGATGCCAAGTCTGTTTTAATAAAACTGCTAAAACTTACACAAGAAAATTACAGATAATACAAAATAAAAATCTGAAAATAATTCATAACCTACACCCCAGATATTCTACTGATCTACTGCATAGAAATTTTAAGCATAAAATGTTTAATTCATTTGCAAGGGAACTGACTCTGTCATTTAATGAAAAATGCAGAACGTCTACATATGAATTAATAAGAAATTTGCTAAACAATCACTAAGACCCTTTTTTATTTAAAGAGTTGTTTTTAAAATTTCTTATAACGTTTAAGTATGTACAAGGTTTTACATATAACAAACGTTCTTTTGGAAGTTCTTGAAAACTCCTTCAATGAAAAGAACGTTGCTCTTGTAAAAGTTCCTCCATGTGATACAAAAATCGTCCACGATGGTTACGATGATTGGTCGTCTTTCCGTCGTCTATACCGAAAACCCCAGAACACTCCCAGTACGAAAATTTGATCACCTTAGATTAAAAGTCCAAGGACAAGCTGGTGGCATAATAAGAAAATACAAGTTATTCTCTAACAATTACTTCTTAGCCTGGGAAGTGTTGAAGAATAGATACGAAAACCAAAAAAATTATTGTAGAAAATCAAATTAAAATTATACTTAATTTATCTCCTATTAAAACTGAAAAGTGTTGCTCTTCAGAATAATCAGAGTACAATTAATGATTAAGGCAGTCTATTAAAGCTCAAGACGTCCCGATTGGAGAATGGGATCCCTTCATAATTATTTTATGTTCTTCCAAACTGCCCATAGAAACACTCTCCTTATGGGAACAATCTCTCGAATCACATAGAACGTTAGTTAAATGGGAAATAATGGATAAGTTTCTCTCTCATAGGTGCGAAGTCGGCGAACGCTTAGAATCACGAAATAAAGATTATCAAGCAATTACCCCTACAAAAGAAGGAAATTTTAGATCTAACATATCTAAAGCAGAATCACGGCAATTCCCCTGTAAGATATGTGGATGCAATCACCCTCTTAAAAATTGTTCTCAGTTCTTAAATTTCTATCCCCAAACTAGAAACCAATTTGTATCTAATAACTGGATATGTCTTAGCTGCTTAATTTACAGTCATCGTCGAAAAGATTGTCCAAACAAATTTTTATGTACCCATCGCCAGAAGAACCCATCATTCGTTACCACATTTCCCTTCAAACAATCTCTCCAATCCGGAATCTACGAATCAGAACAATCCCGGTTCTTCAGAACAAACTAGAGAAAGAAACTAGAGAAGATACCTTACTTCTTACAGTGACAGTTTGCATTAACACCAAGGTGAGAATTTCAAAACACGTACCTTTTTAGATCAGGGCTCCGAAAAAACATTAATTTCAAAGAGACTTCAACAGCATCTAATGCTCCCAACAGAAGCAAAATTCTTCCAAATCCATGGTATTGGAGGTAAAAAACTAGCCAATTCGAATTCTCTGTGTAAACTGACATTATACTCAGAAAAATATAATCGTTATGTACACATAGAAGCTATAGTCATTCCTAAAATCACCCGCATTTTACCCAACTTCTCTTGCTTAAAATCTTATATTCCGCTACCAGATTTGAAGGATTTGGATCTAGCCAACCCAGATTTTCACTTCCACTAATTGGTAGTAGTGTTCTTCCTAAGATCCTACTTGAAGGAGTCAAAAGTGTTGCGCTCTCTCTCACGGCTCAACATACCATTTTTGGATGGTTATAAGTGGTCCCATAGGCGTTACATCTGTCTTTTCGTTTTCCATAGGAGTTAGTGAAGTATCCAGCGACCCACTTAGTGGCTAATTGAGGAAGTTTTGGGAACAAGAGGAAGTATCCAGTCAGCGCCTTGTCTCATACATATATGTGTAGAAAAAATTTTTCACTAAGATTTGCTTACACATATTATTTAAAATTGTTCGCTGGAATTTGCGAACACAAAGGTTTTATTTTACACAAAAATATATCCTAAAATTGTTCGCTGGGATTTTGCGAACAAAAGTTTAAATTTATAATTTGGTATCGAAATCAAACTCAACGAAAATAAAATTTAGGTATCATAAAACTATTTTACAAATTATTATCACGCCACAGCAAAAGAATTATTGAGAAATTCGGTTCCAATAAAATATTTTGATGTTTCAAAGAATGATCTTTTTTTCAGTAATTTTATTTATTGAATCTTCACAAAAGTTAAGTGAACTAACAATAATTAAATAAATCTTAAATCTTAATATCTGTTTAGTCCAACCAACGTCAGACTAAAAGCGATTTTAATGCATATAGTTTAACTTCGGCTCAGTTCAGCGGTATTTTTTCTTCTCAATCGGATGTATCCATTACTTCTTAGTATATTTCGTGCTAGTAGATTAGGATGTATTTCCAATCTTTTCAAGCATGCTCCTGCATGTTCTTTTATAACATCTTTTACCAAAGGAACGTTTAGTTCCTTATGTATGTTAGTATTTCTTACATACCAAGGGGCTGCGGTTATAGTTCGCAATATTTTGTTTTAGCGTCTCTGTATTTTCTCAATATTTGATGTTGAGGTCGTACCACACAACTGAATCCCATATCTCTATATTGTCTTTTAAACTGAGTTATATAGGAGTAGTTTGCAATCTAGACTGAGCACAGAATTTCTGATAATTAGCCAATTTATTTGGAGTGCTTTCAATTTCATTTAGGTCAACTTTGCATCAATATGGAATTTCCAAGTAAGGCGTCGGTCGAGATGTATTCCGAGGTATTTAACCTCCGATTGCTGGGGTTATTTATAAGGATAGGTGGACATTAATCCCTACGCAAGGTAAATGTTATATGTGTGCATTTTTTTCATTTATTTTTATTTTCCATTTTTTTTGCTATCTCTCAATATCAAATATATGGTTCTGCAAAATTCGAGATGCCTCCTGTGGGCATTCATGGGTGCTTAAAATAGCTGTATCATCTGCAAATGTTGATGTATGGGTTTGACTATTAGTTGGCATATCGGAGGTATATATCAGGTACAACACAGGGCCCAGTACACTACCTTGGGGCACACCTGCCTCAATAGGCTGAGGGGTACTAAAAAAGTCACCCTCATTAAGAATAAATTTCCGACAAATTATAGCTTTTTAATAAATTATTTATATTTATGGGTAAATTTCGTTCTATTTTATATAACAAGCCTTCATGCCACACTTTGTCAAAGGCTTGCGATACGTCAATGAAGAGAGCAGAACAATATTTCTTTTCTTCAAACGTTTTGTTTATAGCATTTACAAGTCAGTGTGTTTGTTGGATAGTACTGTGTTTTCTTCTAAATCCGAATTGATGATTGGGTATACATTGACTTATTAGCGGGTATAGCTTGTTCATTAGGAGCTTCTCAAATAGCTTAGATAATAGACTTATGGGTCTATACGAATCTACTTTTGTGTGATCTTTTCTCGGCTTAGGTATCATGGCAATCAGTGACACCTTCCATTCTAGTTGATAATATTCAATGCGTAATATAGTGTTAAAAATATAAAGTATTATTTTTAATGCTATCCGGGGTAGCTCTAAAAGCATCTGATTACTGATTTCATCAATACCAGGTGCCTTTTTGGAGTTTAAATCAACAATAGCCTTGTCGAACTCTCGAATCTTAAAGTAAAGGGGTTCTACTGCTCTGAAATGGGGCACAACAGGTGGCAACTCAATTATGTCATTTGATTCGTTCGGGGTGAATACATTCTTTAAATGACTAACAAACAGATTCCCTTTTTCTGTATCGTTTCTTGCCCATCCACCATTTGTATTACGTAAAGATGGTCTACTTATAACAGGCCACTTGAGTTTTTTTGTAGCTCGCCATAGTGAGTAATCTGACTGAGGCGTTGCATCCAACTTTTCCAGATATTTACACAAAGATGCATTTTTTCGATACTCCAAAAGTTTAGTAAGCCTTTTTGGCATTCTTTTAGCTTCGATTTCCGTTGAGGGGATCTGTAGAGTTGCACTCTCTTCGAACTCTTCTTTTTTCAGTCAAGAGCCGTTCGACATCTGCAGAATAAATTCTATTTAAATTCTGTTTTGTCGGGGTGGTTGGGTAGCATGTTCAGCAGCAAGTTTTAGATTTCTATCAAAATTATTGAGAGAGAGATCGATTTCTTCTGGTGAACCCAGCGATATGTTCTCTGTGCAGTGAGTACTAAGGTATTTCTTACATTTTAGCCAGTTTATCCTTTTTCCTGATATCGCTAAGTTACCAGTCGGGGATACAATTTATTGGGGGCTCAATAGTATAACAATAGTGGGTGTGTAATCTGATGATAATTCTAGAGATGATTCAGTTTTAATTAGTTCCATTGGAATATTTTTTATAACACCGAAATCGATAGCTTCTTGCCTGGTAAAACTGAAAGCGGGGGTTTGTTCGATTACCTGTGGGTTTGAGTTTGATTTAGGTTTAGGCAGAGAATTTTGAGTTCGATTTCTGAGGACGTTTGCGTATGAATCATTGTTGGCAGAAGGCCAGTTAATAGGGGTAATTTGTATTCAAGATATTTGGTGCTTGAATGGGGGGAATTCTAGATTTCTGGCCTAAAGATCGTTTGACAAATGAATATACTGGGCAAACTGTGTAATTGGCGGTATAGTTTCCACCACAATTACTACATTTCTTAATCATAGATCAGCTTTGGATTTGTCGCATTTGGACAAATAACACAAACTGGTGGTAACCTACAGTAGGCATGAATATGTCCATACTCCTGACATTTTAAACATTGGACGGGTCCCGATCGTTCATGTGGCTCTTCTATAGTGATTTTGCGATGCAATAAGTATCTGAGATTATATATGGGGTGGGTTTCGCCTTTTTTCAGTTTTATATCACGAGGATCCAATTCTACTCGAAAGAGTGATTGAGGAATTTTATTACGACTACGAATGTTCATAACATTTTTTATTTTGTATTCCTTGTCTTCTAAGCTTTGTTTTATTTCTATTGGATCCACGTTAGAGTCAATTCCCTTAATAACAATTTGGAGACCCTTGCTACACTTTCATTGATACGTATAAAAATTCTTTTTACGAGATTCAAAGTCTGATACAACTTTACGGTAATTGTTCTCTTGACTTACTTGTATTTTTGTCTTTTTTATATTACCACGCTTTATGTGGATCACATAAAAATGATTCTCACCGATCAACGAGATCAGATGTTGAGTCAATTCGTTTTTGTTTTGTTCTCTTAAATAAACTGGGAGAGGTTTAGACGACTTGGATACAATTGGGGGTTCAACCGATTCATTCTGTAAAATAGCGAAGCGATTTTCAGAAATTGGTCTATCGTCTTCTTTAGATAATTTTGGCGCAGGTGCGAATTTGGAGAATTTAAGGCTTCTAACTCGTTTTAAAACAGTAATATAGCGGTCCATTCCAACATGGATTTGGGGCTTCGGTTTAATATTGATCGATTGACTTGGATATAGCTCCAGTTGTTGGATTAATTAAATCTGTACTTACCGTGAATGTTGTTATTTTTGAAGTTGAATTACATAGAAAGATTTAACGTTTTAAAGATAATGATAAAAAATTGACTCATGGCCGGTAAAATCATCAAAATGTATAGTTTCTGTACATATTATATAAATATAGTCTATTGATGGAATTTTTTCGGAATTTTAAAAACAACCGATTTTTTTAAAATTCCATCTATTTGAAAAACGGTTCTTCAAAAAGTCGAATAATCGATCACCCTAATACATACGTACAATTTTAAAATTGATTAATTCATTCAATATTTTCAAATTACACTAGTCAGCAAAATGGTAGAAAAAATTGTATTGCAAATAATTTTACGTAATAATGGTATGTTCTACGAATTTACTGAAGATACCCAAACTTGCTCGCTTGTGTAAGACAGAGCTAACAAAAAAGAAAGTGCGCATTACTGAAATGTTTTGGGCCACAAATTTGTTTTTTTGCGTTCTCCTGCTTTTGAAAACTTTTTACTATTTGGGAGAGTAAATTTGTAAATACTCTTATTTGTCCGAACTTACCCAAAGTTAGTTGAACACAGTTAGAGTACAGAGTTAAATAAAAATTTTCCATCAAGTCATATTTTTATCAGATAAACTTTAGTTTTGACCTTTTTCAACAATTTTTCGCATAAATTTTAAACTTCTTATATTAGGCTTAAAAACTGTAATTTTTCGTCTATTAATAACTAATATATTTGTATTGGAGAAGTCGCTCTCTACCCAAACCGATAATTAATGCCATATTTTTTCGATGAAGACTTTGTGTTTAAAGAAGTCTTTTATTTTAATTCTTTTTTGAAGTTGCTACCAAAAATCATTTGTGTTTATGATTTTGTATTATGATTTTTTAGTTTCATGATTTTTTTTTTATATTTTCTCTTTTTGATTGATTTTTCTTGTTTGTAGCAATACTACCAGTTAAAAAGAGAAAAACGAATAAAACGCAATGAGAAAGATACAAATGAGTATGAAGAGAAATAACAAAAAAAAAAAAAAATCCCTCCTTCAACTCTACCCCGCTCGTTTCACAAACAAAAAAATATGATTTAAAGTCATGATGTCAAATCATCGTGTGAAAGTAGTGTAAGACTCCTGCTGCTTATTTATTTTGTAAAATTCTTATATTATATAAAATACAATCCCTATGTAAGTACTTATTTTTAAGTGTTCGTGTTTTTTATTATAATAACTAAATCAGATATCCCTTTCTGTTCTCTTTAATGCATTTTAACAATATCATTAGCAATACACAATTTAGAATACAATTTTCAATTGATATAAAAAATTAAAATTTTTGTTCCCATATCTCAGCAAATATTTTTATTACATTTTGGATTTATATAATAGAATAAAATATTCTTAAACGTATGTTCGCAAATCCCAGCTAACAAATTGTTATTAATAATACTTACAGTTTTGTTCGCAAATCCCAGCGAACGATTTTAAATAAATTTAAAGTAATACCTTAACATTTGTTAGCAAATCCCAACCAATGATTTTGAATAAATTTTAATAAAAATTCTAAATTTAAACTTTAAATAATATTTGTGTGTAAGCAAACTTAGTGAATAATTTTTTCTACACATATATAAATATATATATATATATATATATATATATATATATATATCTATTGTAAAATAAAACCTTTGTGTTCGCAAATCCCAGTATATATATATATATATATATATATATATATATATATATATATATATATATATATATATATATATATATATATATATTTGTTCGCAAATCCCAGTGAATAATTTTAAATAAATTTAAAGTAATACCTTTACTTTTGTTCGCAAATCCCAGCCTATGACTTTGAATAAATTTGAATAAATAAAAATTCGAAATTTAAACTTCTGTTCGCAAATCCCATCGAACAACTTTGAATAAATTTTAAATAATATGTGTAAGCAAATCTTAGTGAATAATTTTTTCTACACATATATGTAGATATATATATATTGTTACGTTTTTACCTTTTAAAAACGGTTGTTTATTTCCTTTAAATAAACTTGTACTTTGATTGCAAATAACAGCAGTTTAGTAGTTTACAAATTGTAACGACTCTTTATTTTATTTAAAAATGTACAACAATACAGTTTATATATTCACTTTGTGTTTTAATACACACACACACTTAAATCACACGCTTTATACAGCACACTTTAATAATGTACAAGATTATACAGCCAAGGCAGTTAAAATGTCTTTACTTAACGACGCTTCCAATTAGACTGACTCTATGGTGTTCTCACGGCTAATTTATATTACACTGTATTACCTACTAGATGTTTCTTGAAAGCTCTATTTCTTTCTGCCATGTTCTTAACGGACAAACTAGAGCTTTTGATGTTAATGTTAGCAGCTTAAACATTTAGTGTTGCCATACTTAAAAACAATGGTGAAAGCTTTTTATTCAATGTACGTTTAGAACTATGTTAATAATTTTTACAGTTATGTTAACTGCTGTTAACATAAACGGAAATGCCTAGAAGCATTGAGAAAGATTTAAACCGGCCGTTAAAACCGTTATATTTGAATTCAAGTAAAATTTCGTAACAATATATATATATATATATATATATATATATATATATATATATATATATATATATTGTAAAATAAAACCTTTGTGTTCGCAAATCCCAATATATATATATATATATATATATATATTTGTTCACAAATCCCAGCCAATGATTTTGAATAAATTTTAATTAAAATTCTAAATTTGAACTCAAATCTCTGCGCACAATTTTGGAATGCATTTAAAACACAAATAATAATAATAATAAAACTGTGTTCGCAAATCCCAGCGAACAATTTTGAATAAATTTTAATATGTGTAAGCAAATTTTAGTGAATATAATAATTTTTTCTACACATACACACACACATATATATATATATATATTTGTGTTCGCAATATATAAAGAAAAATCATCGTATGAACACAAACGATTTTTGGTAGCAACTTCAAAAGAGAATTAAAATAAAAAGACGTCTTAGAAATTATTGTGTGAACCGTGTGCTATTTTAATTAAACCTAGAGCCAGAATAATCCATAAAACGTTATAAAACTACAATATCTTAAAATAGATAATTCACAGTTTTACATCAGAGATGGAAAATCTAAATACAATTCATATAATTTTTGAAAATATTAATATATAAAATGTAAATCGCTTGAACAGAACCTATCATCAATTTCAACATTAAATGAAATAAGAAAAACAGCCTAAATAACATTATGTAGTGTGTTTGACTAGTCGAAGTTGCATGCCTTCTGCATGTAACTTACTACTTCTACATTGTTGAAGTATTTTGTCCACACTGCACAATAGCTGAACAGCATGTATTATGCTGTCTCAGCACTCTCCCATGATACACATATTATATGTGGTTTAGTGTATAATTGTGTATAATTATAAGCTTGGTTAAGACTAGCTTTAAGTTGAAAATGAATTAAATTAATAAAGAAACACTTAAAAGTCACTTAACAGTCGCGTTAGCGGCTGTCTCAAAATAAAAATTAAATAATTTCATATTTTGTACATTACATGGCGATCCTGCGGTATAAAAAACTTTCCTTTTCAAAATTATTTACCTTCTTAAACGTGATGTATTAACGAAAACAAATAAAAAACGAGAAAAAATTAATAATAAATAAAAGCAGTAATCAAATCAAATGTTGAAAATCACATTATAATGTTAAACACATAAAATAATTACAACTACTACAGCAGCAGCAACAACAATAATTTTATACAAGTTACAAATTTAAATTGATTTAAATGCAAAACAACAAACAAAAAATTTAAACACAACCGAAAATAATAAAAAAGTTGAAAAAAATCATAATAATATTGAAATTATCGAAAAAAAAAACAAGGAGTCTTCTGATGTTATAATAAATTATTATAAATATAAAAACAACACACATTAAATACTTAAAGAGACAATAAATACTACAGCAACATTTTTTAATTATTGGCCGAAAACAAAACCCAAATACAAAAAGCAAATTGAGCAAATTGAGAAAATTACTAAAAATGAAAAAAAGCGAATATCAGATGAGATATTTGACAGGGGCATAAAGGAAAAACAAAATAATCAATTTGGATTAACCTATGGGTGAATTAAAAAAAAACTTTTGTACACAACAAAATAAACAGTAGAGTCTATAGATATTAAATTAGTCTTTGTTTGTGCAATTTACTTTAAAATAGAAATCTAGCAATAAAAAAAAAAGAAAACTTTTATATTCATATATTTAAAAAATAAAAAAAAACAACAAAAAAAATTTTGTTAGAAATTCGCTAAGTATATTTTTATTCATTTAACTTTACGTTATTCTTATTACTATAAGACAATATTTTAACTAAAACTAACAACAACAAAAAATGATAATAGATAAATAACCACCACCAAAAGTGGTATAACGTAAATAAAAACTTAAAACAAAAACATTTTACCAAAAACTAAATAACTGCTGTATACATACGTGTCCCTGCAGTGGTTTAATATAAAAGCATTGAACCGTTTTCGATCATCCATTGGTGATGACCGACGTATGCCATTGCCACTATTCACCCTGCAAAAACATGGTGAAGGTTGTCATGACATAGGTACCTTTAAATCTAATTATTAACACGCCCCAGGACGAAAACATACTAACAAGTCGCTGGCAGTGTAAACTTAGGTTAAGTAAAACTATTGTAAACTTGCCATTTGCTATTGTAAACGGTCACGCAACTAACGGACACAACAGTTCTAATGGTTGTTAGAAACCCCTTTATCCATTGTTTTCATAAAATTTATTATCCATTACTTCCTTTTATATAAAATGTTTTTATAAAATCCCTTATCTTCGTAATACGAAATATTTTTATTGATTATTAATTAATTGATTTTGTTTATAAATAAACAACAATATCCTTTTCCCTTTTAACTTTATATTATTGTTATTTGATTGTTCTATTATATATCGATAATAGTGATATGAACGCTGAAAGTAATCAATAAAATAAGTAAATCTTAAAAGCATATTTCTTGTTTATCTCGTTGATTGGATCAACTTTGATTAGTTTAGATTAGTTTCGGGATTATAGCGTAAACTACGACTCGGAAAGTCTTTAATTAGTTTAATAATTTCTATTATACTTACATTCTATGCTAATTCACTTAGCATTTCCTTTATTACATATATTATTGATTCTTTTATAAACCAATTATTAAAATGGGCTGTACGGATTCAAAGGTTGAACATCCAAATGCGAACGTCGTAAACGACATTGTGGTCAAAATTGAATTACCTACCGTATATCTCATAATTATAACCTGTTTAATAGCTATGCAACTTTTAGTAACCTTATACCAGTTACATAAAAGATCTTTAAGAAAGTCATATACTAGAGCAGCATCCTTGGCAAACAATTTAGACAAAGTATAATCATCGCCACAGCACTGTAGTTATGTACTAATTATTAATACTACTTATTATTATTACTTATTATTTTCTGAAAAAAAGTTCATAACAATTCCAAAAACTATATATTTTTTACAACATTTCTAACACAACGTCGCGTACGAATATATAACATTTAATGGAATGGGAAACTATTGTATTCAAAGCAAAATCTATAAAAGAAGAATTTTTGAAATCATATAAATGCTTAAACGTTGACAGGGAAACAAAACCTGAAACTGTTAATAAGCATATCAATATTGTTACGAAATTGTACTTGAATTCAAATATAACGGTTTTAACGGCTGGTTTAAATCTTTCTCAATGCTTCTAGGCATTTCCGTTTATGTTAACAGCAGTTAACATAGCTGTAAAAATTATTAACATAGTTCTAAACGTACAACATTGAATAAAAAGCTTTCACCATTGTTTTTAAGTATGGCAACACTAAATGTTTAAGCTGCTAACATTAACATCAAAAGCTCTAGTTTGTCCGTTAAGAACATGGCAGAAAGAAATAGAGCTTTCAAGAAACATCTAGTAGGTAATACAGTGTATATAAATTAGCCGTGAGAACACCATAGAGTCAGTCTAATTGGAAGCGTCGTTAAGTAAAGACATATTAACTGCCTTGGCTGTATAATCTTGTGCATTATTAAAGTGTGCTGTATAAAGCGTGTGATTTAAGTGTGTGTGTGTATTAAAACACAAAGTGAATATTTGAACTGTATTGTTGTACATTTTTAAATAAAATAAAGAGTCGTTACAATTTTTAAACTACCAAACTGCTGTTATTTGCAATCAAAGTACAAGTTTATTTAAAGGAAATAAACAACCGTTTTTAAAAGGTAAAAACGTAACAATTGGTGTCAGAAGTGAGATTGCAAAATAATAAGCAGTCATGAAGTTTGAAGAGCTGAAAGTGGAGCAACTCAAGAGAGAATTGAATAAGTTGGAGTTACCTACAGCTAGTAATAAAGCAGAATTACAAAAGAGGCTGATAGATGAATTCCAGCGGCGTAATATTGACATCGGAACTTACGAATTCGAGTATAGAGAAGAAATGGAAGTTTCTACCCGTGCAACAACAACCAGCATGGATTTATCCACAATGTTTGCTGCTATGATGGAGCAATTTAAATTAGTTAAAGAAGAAGTTCAAGAAACTTCTAAAGCTAATAACGAAAAACTTATTGCTGAAGTTAAAGAAGAAAATAAAATAATGGAAATGAAATTTCAAGAAACTTCTAGAGCGACAGACGAAAAACTTCAGCAAATTTCGGAAGTTATAAACAGCAGAGTGGATGGCATTGATAAAAAGGTGTCCGACTTAGAGAGCTGTCTAGATATACAAGCCAACGTCGTTGATAAAAAGCTGACCGACTTAGAGAGCTGTCTAGATATACAAGCCAAAGTCGTTGATAAAGTTGATAAAAAGCTGTCCGACTTAGAGAGCTGCCTGTCCGATTTAGAGAATGAAATATCCAAAGGTGTTGACGAAAAACTACATGATCTAGAAATAAAGATGAATAATCTTCAATGCCAAGATGGACAGGTGCGAATTATTCCAGAATCCTCTAGTAGAATAAAGGCCCCTAGTTTTGATGACACCACACTATTTAATGTGTTCAAGTTCCAGTTTGATACAATTGCCATTAGAAACATGTGAAACGACGAAGAAAAAGCTATAGAGTTGATATTGGCCTTAAAAGGAAATGCAGCAGTAGTTCTTGAAAGCGTGCCAGCATGCAACAGAAACAGTTATGATGATATAATGGAGGCGCTACAACGTAAGTACGCTGGTAAACATAAAAAGGAACTATACCGAATGGAATTGCGTGGTAGAGTGCAGAAGCCCAATGAGACAAGACTTTGCGTTGGAAATCGAACGTTTGCTGCAGCTTACTTATCCAGGGGAATACAGCCCGTTTTTGGACCATTTCAAGATAGAGGCATTTGTTAATGGTATTCGCGATCCTGAAATAAAACACGCATTTGTGCCACACCTAAACCATCATTTACTGAAACCGTATCATTCGCACTGGCGCAAGAAACGGCGAAAATAATTTCAAAGCCGCAAGTATGCAAGGTGCGAAATGTTGAAGTTGTTCCTGATAATGAGAGAAATATAGTCGACGAATTAAAAAAGTTTTGGAGGCTTTTAATGATAAGCAAAGTAAAGTTAGAGTAAGATGTTATAACTGTGGTAAATCGGGTCATATTCAGCGAAACTGTAAAGCACCAAGAAAACAAACCAGATCTGCCTCGCCTCAAGTAAATAACCGGCAGTCAAATCATCAATCATCACAAGAATCACCTTTAAACTAAAACGAGCTGGCACTATGGGGCAAGAGCTAGCTCCCACATCTGAGGGCCCCACCATCTCCATATCCGTAATGCAACAGAAAAATAGCAATCTTACTGCTTCGGGGTACATCAACGGTCAGAAGCACGTTTTTACTGTAGACACCGGGGCATCACAGTCTATCGTCAGGCCAGATTTAGTCAAGAAAACAATTGAACCATTATGTGGGGTAAGCCTGCGCACAGCTACTGGGGAGCCGGCCACGGTCTATGGTAAAGTAAATATGAAATTAACCATTGCCAACGTTACCGTCAATCATGTATTCATTGTTGCCGACATTGTGGACGAAGTCATCATTGGTGCTGATTTCATGATTAGCCATGGCATTACTTTGGATATGGGACAGAAAGTTATGATTTGGCTTAATATGGAGATACCCCTTGACGTCGGATATGAAAATAGGACTCAAGTAAGAAAGCTAGTTACCGTCGAGCATCAGAAGCTACCACCACAGTCAGAAACTTTAGTATGGGCTCGTATGGAGGGAGATTGTGAGGACAACAGTTTGTGAGTGGTAGAACCAGCAGAAATAACAAGTGATCTTGTAACAGCAAAAGTTCTCGTTAAACCCTGCAACAACAAAATAGTTCCTGTAAGAATGCTTAACCTGTCCAGCTATGAAAAAGTCGTTAAGCCAAATTCCGAAATAGGTCAATGCACTTCAGCAGAGGCAGTAATCAATTGCGAGAAAAACCCGCAACCTGCCATTAAATCCACCAAAGAACACGAGCTACTAGCGGAATATGTGGGGAAATGGGTAGAAGGATTAGCGCCGCCAGACAGAAATAAGGCCAAACAGATTCTGAAGAAATATAGCTCCGTCTTCGCCATAAAATGTCAAAGCCATGGTAGAACGGCAATTGTAAAGCATCAAATAAATACTGGCGAAGCGAGGCCAATAAAGCAGGCGCCCAGAAGGGTTCGTCTAGCAAAACGAAGTGAAGTGAAGGAGTTGGTCAATGAAATGGAGCGGAACGGTATAATGGAACCATCTGCAAGTCCTTGGAGCTCGCCTGTTGTTTTAGTTAAGAAGAAAGACGGCAGCACTAGATTTTGCGTCGATTATAGAAAACTGAATGACGTCACCAAGAAAGACAGCTACCCGCTACCAAGAATTGACGACACCCTGGATACACTAGCTGGAACACAATGGTTCTCCACATTGGACTTGCAAAGTGGTTATTGGCAGGTAGAGATTTCAGAAAAAGACAAGGAAAAAACCGCCTTTACCGCGAGTGATGGGTTATGGCAGTTTAATGTGATGCCATTTGGACTCTGCAATGCTCCAGCCACATTCGAGCGTTTAATGGAACAGGTATTGAAAGGACTTCACGGGAAGACATGCTCGGTGTACCTCAATGATATAATTGTCATGGGTAAGACTTTTGATGAACATCTGAATAACCTTGAAGAAGTCCTTAAACGAATATCAGCGGCTGGACTCAAACTCAGTGTAAAGAAGTGTGCGTTGTTCCAGAAAGAAGTCAAATATTTTGGACATCGCGTAACAGCAGACGGAATATCAACAGATGAGGATAAGATAATTGCTGTAAAGAACTGGCCACATGAACTAGCATTCCAGAAGCTCAAGGATCTATTATGTACGGCACCAATTTTGTCATATCCTATACCTGGAGAAACATTTGTGGTAGATAGCGATGCGAGCGGATACGGAATAGGCGGTGTACTTTCACAAGTAGTCGGTGGCACTGAAAGGGTCATTGGATACTTCAGCCGAACGCTTTCGAAGTCTGAAAGAAACTACTGCGTAACGCGACGAGAACTTTTAGCAGTATTAGAGTGTGTGAAGCATTACCACAAATATCTGTATGGCCAACACTTAAGACTGAGAACCGATCATTCTGCCCTCAGGTGGTTGCTGCAATTTAAACAACCTGAAGGACAACTGGCTCGTTGGATAGAGCGGCTTCAGAGCTATGATTTTAGCATCGAGCACCGGAAGGGTTTGAAACACGGCAATGCGGACGCACTGTCAAGACGGCCCTGCAACGTGGAATGTAAGCATTGTACAAAAACCGAGGAAAAGGAATGTATAATCGATGTTCGACTAATGCATATAGAGTCTAGTGAAGATTGGTCTGTAGCGCAAAGAAATGACCCCATACTGGCAAAAATAATATCGGCAAAAGAAGAAGGTAGAAGGCCAGCCCGCAATGAAACATCCGCTGAAAGTCCTCTAATGAAATCATATTGGGCCCTATGGAAGAGTCTACAGTTGTTAAATGGCTGCTTATACCGCATATGGGTAAGTGCTGACGGTAAAACAGTGACAAATTTAATTGTAGTACCATCCTCTAAAATAAACGAAGTAATGAAAGAGTTCCAGTGGTGGTCATCTTGGTGTGACAAAAACCTTAGAAAAGTTAAAACAACGTTTTTATTGGGTGGATTGTCAGCAAGCAGTAGCCGATTGGGTAGCCAATTGTTCACAATGCATAGCAGCGAAGGGCTCAGTAAGAAGAAGTCGTGGACAATTCAGCAGTATAACTCAGGTTCGCCATTCGAGCGGATTGCAATGGATGTATATTTAAGAAAAGTGGTCAGTGCACATCAGAAGGACTGGGATGAACACATACCGAAATTTCTATTGGCATACAGATCAGCTGTTCATGACTCAACCTCTCGAACACCTGCAAAAATTGTCTTCGGGACAGAACTCAAGTTGCCTGGTGATTTAGAATTCGGTATTAAGCCCTCATCAACAAATAAGAAAAACACTTCCCAAGAGCAAGATGTAGTGAACGAACTACATGAATTCGTACGCAGACGAATAAAAATGACCAGCGATAAAATGAAAGCCAGATACGATCGAGCAGCGAATTCTGAAGGATTTAACGAAGGCCAGCTTGTACTGTTGTATAACCCACAACGTAAAAAAGGACTGTCTCCCAAACTACAAACCCATTGATCTAAAATGAAGGTCGTACATCTAGAACGACTAGCTGCCTATGGAAAAAGTGAATTCGTGCCTATTCGGGAGGAACAGGCTTAAGCGGGGGGCAGTGTTACGAAATTGTACTTGAATTCAAATATAACGGTTTAGCGGCTGGTTTAAATCTTTCTTAATGCTTCTAGGCATTTCCGGTTATGTTAACAGCAGTTAACATAGCTGTAAAAATTATTAACATAGTTCTAAACGTACAACATTGAATAAAAAGCTTTTACCATTGTTTTTAAGTATGGCAACACTAAATGTTTAAGCTGCTAACATTAACATCAAAAGCTCTAGTTTGTCCGTTAAGAACATTGTAGAAAGAAATAGAGCTTTCAAGAAACATCTAGTAGGTAATACAGTGTATATAAATTGGCCGTGAGAACACCATTGAGTCAGTCTAATTGGAAGCGTCGTTAAGTAAAGACATATTAACTGCCTTGGCTGTATAATCTTGTACATTATTAAAGTGTGCTGTATAAAGCGTGTAATTTAAGTGTGTGTGTGTATTAAAACACAAAGTGACTATTTAAATTGTATTGTTGTACATTTTTAAATAAAATAAAGAGTCGTTACAATTTTTAAACTACTAAACTGCTGTTATTTACAATCAAAGTACAAGTTTATTTAAAGGAAATAAACAACCGTTTTTAAAAGGTAAAAACGTAACAATATTCTTCAAAATCAGCTAGAGAAACTTAGAGTACTATTGAATGCGGATTATAGTAGACTAACAAAATCTCACCAAACCTCTGCTGATAATTTTTGTTCTGATCAACGTGAAAAACTAATTTCCGTAAGTTATAGGAAAAACTTAATAATCCTTATACCTCATTCACTTCATGAACCAATAGTGTTCAATATATTACCCGAAAAAGAAACCAAAACCAAGATGCCTCAAACCTTAATAAAATTTTTAAATACTGCCTCTAGGTTAATCCCAGATTTCGACGGAAATTCTGAAAACCTACAGAGCTTTATCGATGCCATTAACTTAGTGGACTACATAAAAGATACTTATGAGTCGGTAGCTGTGAATCAAAACAAAATTGAAAGGAACAGCAAAAAATTTAATTTTCTCAGAAACGACACTAGTACAAATAATTTCTAAATTAAAAACAACCGATAAAGGTGAATCCGTTGATGTCATTAATGCCAAATTAATGAGCACAAGACAATCCGGAATGTTAATACCTATGCAAAAGAAATGGAAGAATTAACAAAGAAATTAGAAACTGCTTACATTAGAGATAGGTTACTTTTAACAATATGAACGAAGTGTTAACAAAATTTATATGCAGTTGTACCGATGTATATGGTCAAGAAAATTCCATTCTTGCATATGGGTTTAAACGCCAAGGTTACAGTAATAACAATAGTAACCAAAGCAGAAACAACAATTTCAACCAAAACAGAAATTTTCCCCACCATAGAAATAATATTCCAAATAGGAACAATAACGGATCTTATCGTAACAATAATATTGTTGGCAACCGTTATAATAATAATTGCAATAACAATAATTCTGGTTCTTATCGTAATAATAACGATAATAGAAACCGTAATACCAATTGTAATAATATAAAAACTTGAAATATTAATATGACTACTGAAAACAACTCCGGAAACGGGCAAGCACCCCTAAGTACTCAGTAGAATCCAAAACCTACAATATTAATTTAAATTTATGTAGCTACTTACGCTGTAGAACTACTGTACATGATACAATTTCAAATTTTTTAATAGATACAGGAGCTGATATTTCAATTGTCAAGCACAACCAAGTTTTAAATGAATCCATAAATGTCTATAACAGAAAAAATCTAAACGGTATTGGTCAAGGCTTAATTTCAACTTTAGGTAGTGTAAAATCACATTTAAATGTAGTAAAAGACGATTTTAAAATGCAGGCAGATGGAATAATTGGAATGGATATCATACCGAAGTATAATTGTATTTTAGAATATTCCAATGATAAGGATATAATAATTCTTAGATCAAATGAAATTGACCATGATATTGGAATACCTCTCAGAAATGGTCCAACCATTAATTCAATAGCAATACTTGCCAGATCTGAAGTGATAAGATCCATAAAATTTGAATCATCAGAACAAGATGTATTGATACCTTATCAAACAATCCAAGACGTCGCTTATGTCGCAAACACTTTAACTTCAAAATCAAATCCTTTAGTGAAAATAGTAAATACTACTGAACAAGATTTAATAATCTCTGATATTAAACTTGTAACCGAAACTTTGAATGACTACAAGATTGTCAAACAAAATTTTAAGCCTGACAAAACCAAAGAAAAATGGAAAGACTTTCCAGAAACTTTCCATCATTTGTTGAAAAAGATCTATATATCTGTCAAGAATTTTTATAAGCAAAAACTTAAGGTCAGTAATACGCAACGTGTTTACATCAAAAACTATAGAATTCCACATTCCCAATCAGGTTGATAAGCTTATTAAAGATGATATTATTGAACCATCAATTTCAGATCACTCTTAGTGCCAAAGAAACCTTTACCTGGTACCAGTCAAAAGAGATGGAGATTAGTAGTAGACTACAGAGTAGTTAATAATAAAAACCTAGTAGCAGATAAATTTCCTTTACCTCGAATAGGTGACATTCTTGATCAATTAGAGAGAGTTAAATTCTTCTCTTGTCTTGACCTAATGTCAGGTTTTCATCAAATAGAACTCGAAGAAGAATCTAAGATATTACATCATTTTCAACAGATATAGTATCATTCAGATTCAAAAGATTGCCGTATGGTATAAAAATAGCCCCAAATTCTTTTCAACGTATGATGTCATTAGCATTCTGGTCTATTTCCAGCACAAGCATTTGTGTATATGGACGACCTAGTAGTAATTGGTTGTTCTAAGGAACATACGTAATTTAAAAAAATGTATTTAAAGTGTGCAGAAAATACAATCTAAAATTATATCCAGATAAATGTTCATTCTTCTGTACTCAAGTAACCTTTTTGGTTCACAAATGTACTGATCAAGGTATTTTCCCTATGATAGCAAATTCTCTATCGTACAAAACTATCCTACACCAAAAAATGGTGACGAAGCTAAACACTTCGTAGCCTTTTACAACTATTACCGAAGGTTCATACCAAATTTTGCTGAATCATCAAGACATATAACGAGATTGTCTAAAAAAAATTTACCTATTGAATGGACCCAAGATTGCGAAAAATCTCTCCAATATCTTAAAAATCAGTTTTTAAGTCCAAAAATACTTCAATATCCTGATTTTTCTAAAACCTATTATATTGCAACAGACGCAAGCAAATACGCTTTTGGATCTGTCCTTAGTCAAGAAAAACAAGGTATCCTAATGCCAATTTCATACGCTTCAAGATCTTTCACTAAGGGTGAAAGTAATAAATCTACTATAGAGCAGGAATTAACTGCAATACATTGGGCTGTGAAATATTTCAGACCCTACATTTATGGCAGAAAATTTGTAATACAAAGCGATCATAGATACCTCACCTACCTATTTTCTCTAAAGAATCCATCCTCAAAGGTCATACGTATGAGACTTGACCTCGAGGAATACGACTTTGTAGTCGAATATATTAGGGGTCAGGAAAATACAATGGCTGATGCGCTGTCACGCATAGAGTTTCAGGATATCAAAAATATTAAAGTCAACACAATGCTAAAAGTCACCGCCAGACTACAGGCAAAAACAAGCGGAACAAGTACAAATAAAACTTCGATACCGCTAGTAGAATCAGATCATTTTAATGTATATGAGGCTATAAATGCCAATGAGCACCGTAAAATACCTCGATTGTACTTTGCTAAGGATAAAGTAATTATCCAATAAGGAAAGCAAGTACTTTCCGAGTTTAAGTTGAAAGACCTTATTATTAATAGAAATGTCGACTTAGGTCACCTTTTTCTGAAGCTTGAAAAAATAACTAATAATATTGGCCTTACAACATTGTTACTCTCACTAGATGACAGTATGCTTAATTACCTAGGAACTAATATTGAAATCTTCAAAAGTAAGGGTAATGAAATCTTGCAAGATTCTATATTAACAATTGTGCTCGTTCCAAAATTAATTAAAGTTTCATCTGATTCCGAAAAATTGAGAATTATGCAAAAATATCATGATGATCCCATTACAGGTGGACATCCAGGCATAACTCGAATGATTAAGAAAATAAGACTTCAATATCATTAGAAAGGCATGATTAGAGACATAGCAAAATATGTCAAACAATGCCTCGAATGCCAAACCAACAAAACCACAGTTAAAGGCAAGGAGCCTTTTATTTTAACACCAACTCCTCAAAAAGCTTTTCAAAGAGTGATAATCGACACTATAGGACCTCTTCCACGGTTAGATTAACATAGTGGCTATACCTATAATAAATAAATCTGCCAGAAATGTTGCGAAAGCCATTATGGAAAATTTTATTTTAATATACGGTCCAATGGATATCATAGTAACGGACCTAGGTACTGAATATGTAAATCAAGTACTTAGGAAACTATGCAAGCTGATGAAAGTAGAGAAAACACACTCTACTGCTTACCATCATGAGACACTCGGTACTGTTGAGAGATCTCACAAAAAATTTAACGAGTATCTAAGATCTTATGTTTCATCAGACACATCAGATTGGGATAATTGGTTGAAATTTTTTGTATACTATTATAATACAACTCCATCTACAGCTTATGGATATTGTCTATTTGAATTGATTTACGGAAAAATTCCAAGAGAGCTTAATTTTACCAAAATCAACCGCATAGAACCCCTTTACAACGTTGATGCTCATATTGTATATAAATTACTTTCACTACTACAATTTGAATTATTTTTTTATATTGCATTGTTTTAATGACTAGAATTTAAACTAAAATACAAATATTATTATTATAATTTTTACGAATTCCCATAAGAGATAATTCCCGTAAAGAATCATTGGTCCTCAAAAAAAAAATTTTTTTTTTGGTGGAAAGGAAGGGAATAACAGCAATTAGAACTAGACTAAATAACCCCCTACATCTAAAAAAAAATTTTATTATATAAAAGAATAATCAAACTAGTATTAATTATTCTTTTCCGGAAAAATGAGGTGTAGGGTGTTTGATTAGTCGAAATTGCATGCCTTCTGTATGTAACTGAATACTTCTACATTGTTGAATTATTTTGTTCACACTGCACAATAGCTGAACAGCACGTATTATGCTGTCTCAGCACTCTCCCATGATACACATATTATATGTGTATTAGTTTGTAATTGTGTATAATTATAAGCTAGGTTAAGACTAGCTTTAAGTTGAAAATGAATTAAATTAATAAAGAAACACTTTTTTGATCCCACAAAGCCTTTATCGAAAAAATATGGCATCAATTATCGGTTTGGGTAGAGAGCGACTTCTTTATGCTAAAAAACTGTTGAAATAGGTCAAAATTAAAGGTTATCTGATAAAAATATGACCTGATGGACAATTTTTATTTAACTCTGTACTCTAGCTGTGTTCAACGAACTTTGGTAAGTTCGGACAAATAAGAGTACTCGTATTTACAAATTTACTGTCCCAAATAGTAAAAAGCTTTCAAAAGCAGCAGAACGCAAAAAAACAAATTTGTGGCCCAAAAACATTTCAGTAATGCACACTTTCTCTTTTGTGAGCTCTCTCTTACACAAGTGAGCAAGTTTGGGTATCTTCAGTAAATTCGTAGAACACACCATTGATACGTAAAATTATTTGCAATACAAATTTCTCTACCATTTTATTGACTTGTGTAATTTGAAATTTATCTTTAAAACGTCAAACCGTTCTTTGAAACATCAAAATATTTTAATTGGAACCGAATTTTTCAATAATTCTTTTGCTGTGGCTTGATAATAATTTGTAAAATAGTTTCATGATACCTAAAATTTATTTTCGTTGAGTTTGAAGTCGATACCAAGAAATTTAAGAATTTAGGAGCTCTGAAGAGATTCTGAAGAAAATGATTTATAATGGCTGTACACTACAATATGACCGGAATTTATTTCTATTTAATATATTGATTACTATGTTAAATATATTTTAGAGCAAATTGTAACTCAGTAAGTTAAAAATTAAAATTTTGGCCAGCTGATTTTGCACTGTGCTATGGCTTAATATGGAAAAATGGTGTCTCAATTTTCTCGAAATCGATAGTACTCCTTTAAAGAAAAATAAGTTATGTATTATTTCAAATATTGAATTTATAAAAACCATAAAATACTTATATAGTTTGTGAGTATGTTGCAGGCGTTACAAGAGAGAAAAATTAATTCCATTGATATGCGAATTTCATCCAAGATAATTATTACTTTAATATTTCTTTAAACTTATAGAATTAATTTTAATTAGTTTAAGGTTACTATATTAATAAAACATAAAAATAATTAGACTTTGTGAATATTAAACAGTTAATAAATTTTTCGTATATTTCAAATAATAGTTTTTAGTACATTTGTTTTTTTTTTTAATAAAATAATATTTTAAAACCGAAAAATAAACATTTTGAAAAAAACTAACAGCATATAAACCGAAAAAACCGGTTTCAAAAACGATTGAAAAACCGCGTCGATCACTTTAGTACGTATGTACAAAAAGACTTGTAAGACTTTGGGTTTTTATTATGTTAATGATAACTATTAAAAAAAAGTTTACCAACATTGATTGAAAAGAGGTCGACAAGAATTCCTGGAAATAAATATTTAAAAATATTTTTTCAAACTCAATATTAAGAATTTTCAAAAAACCTATTTAACAAAAAAATCTTTTTAGGAGAAATATACATAAAAGCGCGTGATTTTTAATCGCTATTAGAGAACTGAAGATAAATTTGTATTTTTTTTTTTTAATATTTTTCCTATATTGAAATCTATTGGAACAAAGAAACAGATAATAAAAGTAAAAACAAGTTTTCACAAATATTACATTAAACAGACTCTTATTATTAAAAATAATTTCATCTTTCTTATTTTTGCAAGTAAATTATATGTGAAATTATTTATACAATACATATTACAAAAAAAAAAAAAAAATGAATCATAAATGAATTTTTGGCTTTTTTTAATTGCATACCCGTGATGACTAACTTTGAAGTTCTACCCACTCCTCCCTTATCCGCTAGGAATCTGTGCTCCTTCAAATCAAATGAAAACACCACGTCTTTGGCCAGGTGAAATTTTATTGAGAAAGAAAATCGATTTAGGACCACAGCGCACATTGAAACCAAATGCAAAATGTTTGGTATAAATCTGTATCTCCTAAACTACTGGTCGGAACGAATTGAAATGTATGGAGGTGTTGTAGAAAATTTTACTTTACGAGTTTCGAAAGGTTTCACAAATGGTTAATAAAAAAATTTTGAATTGATTTAGGTTTGCACTCTACATCCAGCATTGATCGATGTGGTAAATTAAAAAAAAAATATTTTTTATCGATTAATAAAAAAATGTCACGTTAGTTTTTTTTAATTGACGATATTTAATCATAAAATAGATTTAGACCGATTTAACAGTAAATTGCTTTCCGCCCGGCCAAAAACGAATGTAGGAGCGCAGGTTCTATGAAAAAAGTAAATTTTTTAAACGACTTTTTTTAATTGCACAAAAAGGCATTTTAGCAAAATAGTTTCATTATTATTTCGTATGTAATATATAAAATAAAATTCATTAAAAATATTTTACAAACAAATTTTTGGCATATTTTTCAAACATTATCAATATAAAAAAAAAAAATAAAATCCAAAAAAAAATAATAATTTTAAATTTAGTGTCAAATCGATACAAATCTATTTCACCGTCTTTTCAACGGCAGCGTGATTATTTTAATGAAAAATGTAAATTTTTGAAACAAGTTTTACCCAGACTGGGATTTCGGGTATTTTGGTATGAAAATGTGGGATTTTTTTAATTTCCTGATTTTAAAACAAGTTTATCTATATTGTGCCAAAATTTTATTATAATACCTCTGTTTGTTAAAATTTTATTTACGTCCAAATGTAAACATTATTTCTCAAAAAATACGCTTAAAATACAAATTTGTATTGTTTGACATTTGAAGGGAAAAATTAGTAAACAAAAAAAAAAAAAAAAAAAAATAAAAAAAAAAATAAAAAAAAAAAAATAAAAAATTGCTTTAGCAAATTGCTGAAAACTTCTTTTAGGATGGCGAAAAAGGAAGACATTTCGTAGCATCTGCAAGTTGTCTTGATAGGGTCACTAAAGAAATTATTTTTTGGAATGGTAAAAAGAATTTTTAAGGTAAGTGATTGGAATGAGCAGGGTTAGGGTTAACCAAAATAGGAACAAGTTATCATGGATAGAGCAATTTTATGTCCCTCCCTCAAGGGGACGGACAATTTATCCCGGCGTAACATCTGCCGGTTAGAAGGAGGGAGAATCCTGCAACATTCGTGTAATTAATAACACTATGCAAGAGTGTGAATGCAGCTCACTTCGGGTCCTCATATAAAATTATATTTTTTTTTCTTATGGTTTATCTTCATTTTATCTGATATATATTTTTTTATGTACCCGGCTACAGGCTACCAGACGAGCAAGAACTCCATCCCATACGGATGGAATTCAAATATAACGGTTTTCACGGCTGGTTTAAAGTAAGTAAAGTATTAAACTGCTTTTATTTGCAATCAAAGTACCGGTTTATTTAAAAGGACATAAATTACAGTTTTTAAAAGATAAAAACGTAACAATATATTCAACTATTTCACAAGCCGGTCGGTACAAATTTAAAGTTTTTCGGGTCGTAGTGTGGAGAAATTTCGCCGCATTTAATTTATTTTCACAAATTATGATTCTCCATGTTCTAACGCTTCCTATGGTACCAAAAAATTTCTTTAAAACTAACAAAAACTTTGTTTTCTTAGGTAATTTTTAGCACTTCTCCCATGTATTTTACGAAAAATTTAAACACAGCAAGAGCAGCAATGTTACCTTTACATTGCATTTGTACTTGTAACATGGCTGCATTTTTCATAAAAAATATGAAAAATTTCCAAAATGTGAAAGGTTTATTTTGATTTTTTGTTCAGATGTAAACTGTATATATAAGTATTTGTATTTGGTATCTCTGAACTCGTAAGATTCTGTTAAATTAAAACTAATAGGAATAAATTAAATGTGAAAAACTTAAAATGTTTTGAGAAATAAAATTTAAACAAGTAGAGGTATTCCAATGAAATTTTGGCACAATATAGATAAGTTTGTTTTTAAATGCTTCAAAAATTGATTTTTTCATCAAAATCATCACCCAGCCGTTGTAAAAGGCGTGCCTCAGAAAATATTTCTTGTGTGCTTAACCAACATATTGGGGTATATAGCCAATATATTTTTTTGATCTCGAGTTTGAATTTTAGAAGTTTACAAAATAATTTTAAAAAACTTTTCCAAAATTGATGAAGTTTGGATAGGTCTTGGGGAAAAACCATAGCCCAAAGAGCCTCCGATTTTGCTTTACACGCGTCAACGGTAAGATTTCTTTTGAAACCGTTACACAATTCTGTAGTCCAAAACAAAAAAATGTTTTACAAGTGAAAGAATATTAACACCTTTTTGGAAAATTACCCAAAAATTTCAACTTCAGATTAATATAACTTTTTAACGGATAGATATAACTATATGATTCTTGTAGCATTATTGCTCAGGATTTTGTAAGAAACCTAGTGATTATTTTCAAAAAAATGTTAGAACCCAAATAAAGGTCCGCCAGTTTAAAAAACTTAGAAAAACGAGGTAAAATTTGCTTCGACCTAAATATCTCTTAAACAGAAAGAGATAACCTACACACATAAGCATGTTTTTTGTAGGGATTTTTTTTTTAATCAGAAGGTAGATCAAAGTTTTTTTTTTGTACTCTCAAATTTAATGGCGAAGTATTCGATCAAAATAACAGGGGATGCCGCGTGGTCCCAGTCGACCTATGTAATATTTCTACATATTTTTTTTTATTTCTTATTTTTGCGAACAGAAAGAAATATATAATATATTGTTACGAAATTGTAATTGAATTCAAATACAACGGTTTTAACGGCCGGTTTAAATCTTTCTCAATGCTTCCAGACATTTCCGTTTATGTTAACAGCAGTTAACATAGCTGTAAAATTATTAACATAGTTCTAAACATACAACATTGAATAAAAAAGCTTTCACCATTGTTTTTAAGTGTGGCAGCACTAAGTGCTTATGCTGCTGGCACTATCATCAAAAGCTAGTTTGGCAGCACTAAGTGTATATGCTGCTGGCACTATCATCAAAAGCTAGTTTGGCAGCACTAAGTGTTTATGCTGCTGGCATTATCATCAAAAGCTCTAGTTTGTCCGTTAAGAACATTGTAGAAAGAAATAGAACTTTCAAGAAACATCTAGTAGGTAATACGGTGTATATAAATTGGCCGTGAGAACACCATTGAGTCAGTCTGGTTGGAAGCGTCGTTAAGTAAAGACATATTAACTGCCTTGGCTGTATAATCTTGTACATTATTAAAGTGTGCTGTATAAAGCGTGTAATTTAAGTGTGTGTGTGTATTAAAAACACAAAATGACTTATAAACTGTATTGTTGTACCTTTTTAAATAAAATAAAGAGTCGTTACAATTTTTAAACTACTAAACTACTGTTATTTTTGCAATCAAAGTACAAGTTTATTTAAAGGAAATAAACAACCGTTTTTAAAAGGTAAAAACGTAACAATTGGTGTCAGAAGTGGGATTGCAAAATAATAAGCAGTCATGAAGTTTGAAGAGCTGAAAGTGGAGCAACTCAAGAGAGAATTGAATAAGTTGGAGTTACCTACAGCTGGTAATAAAGCAGAATTACAAAAGAGGCTGATAGATGAATTCAAGCGGCGTAATATTGACACTGGAACTTACGAATTCGAGTATAAAGAAGAAATGGAAGTTTCTACCCGTGCAACAACAAGCATGGATTTATCCACAATATTTGCTGCTATGATGGAGTAATTTAAAGAAACTAACGAAACTTCTAAAGCTAATAACGAGAAACTTCTTGCTGAAGTTCAAGAAACTTCTAAAGCAAATAACGAGAAACTTCTTGCTGAAGTTAAAGAAGAAAATAAAATAATGGAAATGAAATTTCAAGAAACTTCTAGAGCGACAGACGAAAAACTTCAGCAAATTTCGGAAGTTATAAACTGCAGAGTGGATGGCATTGATAAAAAGGTGTCCGACTTAGAGAGCTGCCTAGATATACAAGCTAAAGTCGTTGATAAGGTTGATAAAAAGCTGTCCGACTTAGAGAGCTGCCTGTCCGATTTAGAGAATGAAATAGCCAAAGGTGTTGATAAAAAACTACATGATCTAGAAATAAAGATGAATAATATTCAATGCCAAGATGGACATATGCGAATTATTCCAGAATCCTCTAATAGAATAAAGGCCCCTAGTTTTGATGGCACCACACCATTTAATGTGTTCAAGTTCCAGTTTGATACAATTGCCATTAGAAACATGTGGAACGACGAAGAAAAAGCTATAGAGTTGATATTGGCCTTAAAAGGAAATGCAGCAGTAGTTCTTGAAAGCGTGCCAGCATGTAACAGAAACAGTTATGATGATATAATGGAGGCGCTACAACGTAAGTACGGTGGTGAACATAAAAAGGACTTATACCGAATGGAATTGCGTGGTAGAGTGCCGAAGCCCAATGAGACACTACAAGACTTTGCGTTGGAAATCGAACGTTTGCTGCAGCTTTCTTATCCAGGGGAAAACAGCCCGTTTTTGGACCATTTCAAGATAGAGGCATTTGTTAATGGCATTCGCGATCCTGAAATAAAATACGCGGTTTGTGCCACACCTAAACCATCATTTACTGAAACCGTCTCATTCGCACTGGCACAAGAAACAGCGAAAATAATTTCAAAGCACCAAATATGTTATGTGCGAAATGTCGAAGTTGAGAAATATAATCGACGAATTAAAAAAGGTTTTGAAGACGTTTATTGAGAAACAAAGTAAAGTCAGAGTAAAATGTTATAACTGCGGTAAATCTGGTCATATTCAGCGAAACTGCAAAGTACCAAGAAAACGAACCAGATCTGCCTCGCCTCGAAGAAGTAATCAGCAGTTGAATCATCAATCATCACAAGAATCACCTTTAAAACTAAAACGAGCTAGCACTATGGGGCAAGAGCTAGATCCCACATCTGAGGGTCCCACAATCTTCATATCCGTAATGCAACAGAAAAATAGCAATCTTACTGCTTCGGGGTACATCAACGGTCAGAAGCACGTTTTTACTGTAGACACCGGGGCATCACAGTCTATCGTCAGGCCAGAGTTAGTCAAGAAAACAATTGAACCATTATGTGGAGTAAGTCTGCGCACAGCTACTGGGGAGCCGGTCACTGTCTGTGGTAAAGTAAATGTGAAATTAACCATTGCCAACGTTACCGTAAATCATGTATTCATTGTTGCCGATATTGTGGACGAAGTTATCATTGGTGCTGATTTCATGATTAGCCATGGCATTACTTTGGATATGGGACGAAAAGTTATGATTTGGCGAAATGTGGAGGTACCCCTTGACGTCGGATATGAAAATAGAACTCAAGTAAGAAAGCTAGTTACCGTCGAGCATCAGAAGCTACCACCACAATCAGAAACTTTAGTATGGGCTCGTATGGAGGGAGATTGTAAGGACAATAGTTTGAGGGTGATAGAACCATCAGAAATAACAAGTGATCTTGTAACAGCAAAAACCTTCGTTAGGTGCTCATCAACAAATAATGAAAACACTTCCCAAGAGCAAGATGACCTAAACGAACTTCATGAATTCGTACCCAAACGAATGAAAATGACCAGCGACAAAATAAAAGCCAGATACGATCGAGCAGCGAATTCTGAAGGATTTAACGAAGGCCAACTTGTACTGTTATATAACCCACAACGTAAGAAAGAACTGTTCCCCAAACTACAAACCCATTGGGATGGACCATACAAGGTGATTAACAAATTAAACGGCGTGGTGTACAGAATACGGAAAGAAAAGAGGCCGAGATTTAAAATGAAGAACTAGCTACCTATGAGAGAAGTGATTCTGTGCCTATTCGGGACGAACAGGCTTAAGCGGGGGGCAGTGTTACGAAATTGTAATTGAATTCAAATACAACGGTTTTAACGGCCGGTTTAAATCTTTCTCAATGCTTCCAGACATTTCCGTTTATGTTAACAGCAGTTAACATAGCTGTAAAATTATTAACATAGTTCTAAACATACAACATTGAATAAAAAAGCTTTCACCATTGTTTTTAAGTGTGGCAGCACTAAGTGCTTATGCTGCTGGCACTATCATCAAAAGCTAGTTTGGCAGCACTAAGTGTATATGCTGCTGGCACTATCATCAAAAGCTAGTTTGGCAGCACTAAGTGTTTATGCTGCTGGCATTATCATCAAAAGCTCTAGTTTGTCCGTTAAGAACATTGTAGAAAGAAATAGAGCTTTCAAGAAACATCTAGTAGGTAATACGGTGTGTATAAATTGGCCGTGAGAACACCATTGAGTCAGTCTGGTTGGAAGCGTCGTTAAGTAAAGACATATTAACTGCCTTGGCTGTATAATCTTGTACATTATTAAAGTGTGCTGTATAAAGCGTGTAATTTAAGTGTGTGTGTGTATTAAAAACACAAAGTGACTTATAAACTGTATTGTTGTACCCTTTTAAATAAAATAAAGAGTCGTTACAATTTTTAAACTACTAAACTGCTGTTATTTTTGCAATCAAAGTACAAGTTTATTTAAAGGAAATAAACAACCGTTTTTAAAAGGTAAAAACGTAACAATATATATAAATACATATATATTGGCATACCCATATATTTCTGTTTTAGATGTTATTAATATATATTGATACAGGGGGAAAACAAAGTACAAAATGTACTTATTTAATCAGTCCCTTCTACTTATATGAACAACGTTGGTAAACGTAAATTATTCTAAATTTTGTTTTTATTGTTTTTACACATACTTTTGTAATTATTGATCATGTATATTTTCGCCGCCACACAGACACGATTTATAGTCAACATACAAGATAATTGAGATAGATATATTCAATGATTATGCACTCTTTTTTAAAGCTTTTACGATATATACTTATTGACACGACCAATGATATGTATAGCGGATCATCAGAAATCAATTCTTTTCAATTTTGTCTTCTGATCAATATAGACCAAACTCCCTACATTACAAAAGGAATAAAAAATATATATACATATATGTATAAAAAAAAACGTGGTAAAGTGAAGTCTGTGGAGAATTATTTGGTAAATATTTCCAACTGTTCAGTTTCTGAAAACTCATCGGATTTCAGTTGGAAAAAAAATAATAGCCATAAAACAAGACTATTTAATGAAAATTTAGTCGGTGTTATTTTTTTTTTATACCAGTCCGAAACAATAAATTATTTCTTCAAAAATTCTCAGACTGCATTTCAGTGACCTGAAGGTGACTATTACCGGTATATTTATTAAAATATGATATTCTAAATAAAACATGTGTTTTATTCAATCATTTTATATAGTGTCATCAAAATCTATCGGATTTTGAAATTTTCAAGTCACGTGTAAAAAAAGGAAACACATTAATCCTTTTAATTGAGAAATATATTCCAACAGAAGAGTCTTCGATTATCCTTTGCCAACAGGAATATCTGCAAAATCTTATCCAGAACATTCCTATAAATATTATTATCAAGCAAATATAACTATTTCTAATTAACTATCAACTTAATTAACCTAATCAGTTTAACTACCGATAATTGCAATTGACTACTTACAGTCCTTATTGTATTATCTTATTGCTAGATATTATCTAAAATTTATAACTAATTGTATATTTACTTACACTAACTCTTTATAAATTCATCAAGCAAAATTTTTTTATCCATCTATTATAAAACTACAAAAAAAAAAAAAAAAATTAGAATATACGAATATATATGAATTACTAAACTAATATTATTACTAAACTACTCTCACTTGCTGTAACACCTAAACAATTACTTCCTATTGTATTTAATTGTACTACCATAATATTTATATAAATATAAAATATCCATTCCCATTTATAAAACTAACCCTAATATCTAACCATTATAAAACTACAAAAAAAAAGAAAAAAACCCTTGGTTAAGTTTTAAGAAGTCATAAACCAATATAACACTTTCTTATGGTAGATAATGCATAAATAAATTTATGCATTAATAAAAAAAAGTATCTAACTAACATATAAATATATATTCAAATGTTAAAGAAAAACACACATATACCTACATTTCACCAAATTCCAATAAAATGCAGAAGGCCTTCAGAATCGCGGGAACCATCATATTTCTGTAAGTTCTTTAATTTATTTTATCATATATATTTATATGAAATGCGCTTAAACACATGCCCCTTATTGTAATTAATATTATTATTATTATATTACCTACATATTTTCTATTTCATTTCATTTCTTAACCAACAATAACAAAGAAAATATCCATCGCTCTCATTAAAAAAAATAAATAAATAATGAGAGAGTTTATCGAATATACATTAAATACATAACATTTAATACACATATTTTCTTAAATTATTGTCGAAAAACCCTTAAAGGAAACAAAATGTCTTTTACTGATCTTCATGTAAACGATGAAGTTTTAAAACTGGTAATGAAAAGGCTAATTCAATAGTAGAGGTATTTGGTAATTCACACACCATTACTTTAAATAATTATTCACCTATGGATACAGCTGTCTGAAGATTCATTCTTGATATTAACGATACAATTCTTGACAGATCTAACGTAGAGGTTACGAATTTAAATGAAGTTAAATCATTTGTACTTTTATTGAAAAATAATAAAGCCCCCGGTTTAGATGACATTAATAGCATTATCCTTAAAAAGATGCCTGATTGCTTTTTTTGAAACTCGATGTAAACTTTTCAACTCTTGTTTAATAGAAGGCTATATTCCAGTGATTTTTAAGAAGGCAAAAGTTATCCCAATTCCTAAACCAGTAATGGATTCTGAATTACCGTCTAGCTATAGACCAATCAGCATCCTAAGCCCCTATTGGATAAAGTATTTGAAAAAATAATTAATAAGAGAATTTTAGTATTTTTCAACCAAAATAATAATATTAAACCTCAACAGTTTGGATTTCGCAAGGAGCACTCTGTAGTACATTAACTAATTTTATTGTAACAAACAAAAGAACTCGTAAGAGCACTGGAGTTATTTTTCTTGACATTGAAAAAGCCTTTGATTCAATATGAAGGCCGGGTATTTAAACTAAATTCCTTCAATTATCCAACGTACCTGCAAAAGATAATAAAGAGTTTTTTAGATCAATGCTCATTTGTTGATAACACGCTATCCTGCGGGTCTGCCGCAAAGATCAGTATTGTCACCTACTTTTTATTCAACATATATTTCCGATTTTACTTTTCGCAAGAATCAAGAAGTTGCTTTTTACGCTGACAAATCTGCCCATAAATACTTTGATAAATGGAAGATAAAAGTTAATGTTAGTAAAACACAAGCTATTATATATCCATATAATAGATCATGGAAACGTTTTACTACAAAACATCTATATTCTAGTTCATTTTTTATTCCTCTGCGGGAAAGTATCAATATCTAGGAATTATCTTAGATAAAAACTATCATTTAAACAACTCATACAGTATATTTCTGATAAAGCAATCAAATACGGCCGTGCACTACCCCTTACTTAACAGAAAATTTACTTAATTTAACTTAATTTAAAAAACAAGGTCATTATTTACAAAATGTTTATTCGACCAATTTTGACCTACGGATACCAAGTCTAGTTCACTAAAGCTGCTAAAACTTACACAAGAAACATACAAATAATACAAAATAAAAGTCTGAAAATAATTCATAACATACACCCCAGATATTGTACTGATCTACTACATAGAAACTTTAGGCATAAAATGTTTGACTATGTCCTTTAATGAAAAATGCAGAACATCTACATATGAAATAATAAGAAATTTGCTAAACGATCACATAGACTCTTTTTTACTTAAAGAGTAATAATTGGTGGTTGTTTTTAAAATTTTTTATAACGTTTAAGCATGTACAAGTTTTTTTTTTTTGAAAACATTTCCTTAATACTGTGGAAACTACTAATTCCTTATTCAATTATTTAGATGTTAATTGTTGTAATACATTTAAGTAAATTCTCATAACAATGTAATTAATTAGTTATTTTATAAAGGTTTCAATAAAGTCAATAACAATAAAAATAAGTTAGCAACTCTAATCGAGATGTTTTTTGGCTTTGAAATATATGAAGAAACAAACCAATTGTTTGGTTTTTGAGAAAACGACTAATTTTTCAAATAATCTCTATATGTGAACATAGCATAACTCGCGATACGCACCTAACATAAAACATTTAACATTAACACTAACTTCATGTTATGTTATTAGTAAATGTAGACCATTAAAACTTGGTGTTAATGCAAATTTTTTTGATGTTTAAACAGCTGACGTAATTCTTAACTATACTATAAATATACAAAAGAATTGAACTCAATATATTTTATATAACAAAAACGATACTTACGATATTTTAATATTTAATAAAGACCTTATGAGAGCTTTAAGACGATATACAAATCTTTGAAATCGGATAAGAAGAATAAATCTGGAAAGCCGTTAAAATAAGTCTATATCTATGAGATACCTTACTTTGAGCTTATGAGAAATTTTTTGCAAATTCAAACAACCGATTAGAAGTTATAGATTTATTTTCAAATATTGCCGATTCTGCCTCGCTTGTATATTGTCCTATTGATTTTAAAAACTATTTTTGGAATTCCATCTATTCGGCATTAGTTTTTGTAAATTCTTGATAACACATTTTACAAAAATCATTTGATTTTATGATGTCTCCTTAGGGTCCTACAAAAATGTTTCTATTTAGCAGATTCTAGCATATTATTTTTGTGAATTTAGCATAACACTTCAAATGTTTTATGGCACAACTGTTCTGGATCACTTTTTTCATATAAAAACATGCTCAATGGGCGTGGCATATTTGCTACCATTAATTTTTTGATATTCAACTAGCAGAAGCGAGTGTGTTCCCGCCCATTTTTGTATTAACCAAACAAAAACAAGTTTTAGGTGGGTAAAGAAGGGAAGTCTGAGTTTTATATATTGTAATAAGATATGTATGTTTGTTTAATGTGTGCTTTTTAACAAATACTACAGTATTTTTGTATATACAAAAAGATTTTTAATTGTTTTTAGAATTTGAAATATGTAATTCAAAATGAATAATTTTTTAACTTTAAATAAAACTTTTGGTTACTTATACATGTATATATTTATATTTTTTGTTATATTTTTATTATTATTAAAAAGGAAAACGATATAGATATTTGGATTTGCAAGAATTAAATCCTTAATTAAATTTTTGAAAGAAAATGTTTAGTGCAATATTTTTATATATTCTATAAAGTTGAAAACCAACGAAGAAAAAGAAGACAAATTTTATTGCCACAATAATCATATTCGTATTGCGGAAGTTTCCCCTATCGGGAGAGATTGTGCGTCACAAGCGATACATCTAAGCAATAAGAAATCAATACGCCTGGAAGAAAAATAGGCAATATTGCTATATAATCATCTAGGTGAAAAAAAAGAAGATATCGCCAGATAATCTTCAAGAAGATGTAATAAATATATAGAAAAATTATCACTAAATAAATCTTGAAATAATATAACAAAGAAAACGTTTACGTCTTGTAAAACATGCATGCACATAAATCTTAAAATCATAAAGATAAAAATAATAAAAAAAATTAATTTTATATATTTTTTGTTGTTTATTGCCTAATTTTCTTTAAACTTATAAAAATGCAATATTAGAAAAATATTTCTCTGATGATTTTCATCCAAATAATATAAAAAAAGATATTTCGTAAATATCTTCCCCGAAGATATCTTCCAAATGTTTGTGAGTATCTTTTATTTGTATTTATGTGTGTATGTATGTATGCATATATGTATGTATGTATGTATGCATGTAATGTGTAACGTCGAGTCTATATTAGAGACAAACGTCAAATTTTGATCATGATAAAAATTTACCTAATGCAGACTGAATTTGTCAGTATTATTACAGCGTTAAAACAAAATTATTAGCGATCGAGCATAAACAGTTTTGCCTTGACATTGCTTGAGAAAAAGCACCATTTTGAGATTTATTGGTATTTTATACATGGTTTATTATGATATACGTTTTCCCCTATAATTGATAGCGATAAATTTTGACAATTATCTTGA